>CM063501.1:64520882-64560882 GCA_032207245.1 Pardosa pseudoannulata
AGATACAATCAAGATACAATGCAATAAAGTACCTTGGACCTACAAATTATTTTTGTGTGTACGTCTGATAAGGAAGTCTGAGTTTTCAAATTGTAAGTGTATGGGTAATTGTCTCCCGCAATAAATAAGAAAACTTAAAAAATGAGATTTACTTCAAGAAACCCTTGGATATTGCAATAGAAAGAGTTGTAATATATTAACGATAATTTAAAACCCAATCTGGTCAGAGGTATGTTTGCAAACGGGAGTAATGAGGATAAAGTTTTTAATGATAAAAATTGCAACTTTTGTATGAAGAGCATTACTTTTGAAAAAAAATGGTTTAAACAGGAAAATTTTATATTCGACCTTATCAGTGGTTAAACAAAGACGAAGGTTCTATGTATGTAAGGGTAGATTGTATAAGAACGTTCATTATTTACAGTCAGTTAGGTGTAAAGTAGATGCCAAGGTGGTAATATAATGCATTTGAAATTAGGAACTGATTTATTGAAATAAACTATTGGGGTTAAAACTGTATCAGCCTAAAAAAACTGAATATATTGGTACAGAAACCTTCCTAATTCTTTATGCTCTCATACACACTAGAAAGAAGGATAAAAATAAAGCATGGTTCCTCGGTATTTTTCAGCAGATATTTAACATATAGCACTTCGACGACATACATCCCCTAAAGGTTTCTCTACAAGAAACGAAAAGATATGATTTTCGTAAGTGAGGAAAATATTGACTATTGAGGAATACGCTTGAGAACCCAGAATGTATACCTTAAAAGTTTTAACAAAATATAAGCCTAATGCTCTATTCTAGCCATTTTGGAGTTCTATATTAGTTAATCCCAAATATTTTGCACACTTTTAATTTATACGTCTGTATATATACATTGAATTAAGAGTTCTTGGGGGGAAAAAGAAAACAAACACATATGTAACATATGAATCCATATAAGCAAAGAAATAATAATACCCGTATCTCTGTACCGTCCTTATCGTTCCATTAACATTCGTTTACAAGATCAGTAAATTACATGCAATTGTAAATAAGAGAAATTAATATATATATATATATATATATATATATATATTAATGTAAATAAAAGTTATTTCAAGGCTGTAGAGTAATCTTCAAGCCTAGAGGTTTACAAGTTTTAAATTAATATCAACATATAAATGAAATATATATTGGAAATTTTATGTATATGGCATTTCAAAATTATTACATTTAAAATATCTGCCTAAAATTCTCCTTTTAACCTTCTCAGTCTTTCATACCTATTTTCCCAGCCGTATATCTTATTTAAAGGAGTATTAGCTACTTAAATTCCATCAAACTAGTTTCCTAAAGCTAGCTCTGGAATAAATGCTAATTTTCTGTCCACTCGCCACATCTTTCAGCTGTTCCAAGAAAAGTGGTTCATTTTTCCAATATCTAAGTTCCTTTCTGACTGTTAATAACGCTGACTAACCCCCTCGTCTCATGGTAATATCTCCTCGTGATCTCTCGCTGGGGAACGAAATTTGTAATAGCAATGAGTTTTGGTGTATCATTTAATGCTTAGTTTTTGTCGGGTAGACATGCCCACTTTTTAATTTGAAATAAATTCAAAGTTTAACGTTGGGCTTGCTTTTTTTTTAATAGAATAGAGCAATTGCAAATAACTCTGAAATTTACTTATCTGCCTATTGCCTAGAAAACATGAACAATAAAAGGTAATAGGAGTTAATTCGTATTAACACTTTGACTGCCAAGCCAAAATTGCAAATGTTCACAACGGGGCCAAACTTTTTTTTTGTGTAATTTGTATTTTTTTCAACATAAAACTATATATAAAAACAATATTTCAAAACAAACAATATTTTAAAACAAAATCTCTCTATTTATATATATTCCCTTTTTTGTTGCATGTTCCAAATATTTAATTTTTCATAAAACTTAGCTCATAAAATCGTCACATATACCAATTTGCGCAAACCACGTATACCTAATACATCGTAGGGAGCCCAACAATCAAACTCCAATACGATTTTCATGTAAATGATAACATCTTTGATAGCCATGGCCTGAAAAGTTAAAACACCATGGCTATCATATCGGACAGCCAGTGTCTCAACGGAAATATCACTGGATATCACATATGATAGCCATGGCAGTCACAGTGTTAACTGCGAGTATTAAATTCTCTCTCCCTCCATCTTTGTCTCTGTAAGTGAGTGAGTGAGTGAGGAAAAAAGAGACAAAGAGAGATAGAGACAGATGGAGGGAGCGAAAGAGAGACAGGGTGAGAGACGGAGGTTTGGTTTGGAGTGCTAAGGTCTACTTTTTGAAACACGAGGGTTAATTAGACAGGGACCTACTGCTTAAAGCCGATTCCGAACAGAGAGACAGACAGACAGACAGAGAGAGAGAGAGAGAGAGAGAGAGAGTTGTCAAAATTTGTTTGTTATAAAATGAGTTGCGTGCCCTCATTTAGGATAGATTAGACTGAATAAAAAGAAGAAATAAAGTAAAGTTTTAGAGACAGATCAAGTGCTTCTTTGTAAAATTCCTTATTACATTCAAAGGTAAAATTGTAGAGAAAATTTAATTCAAGTTTTCTCCATTTTAATAGAAAATGAAAAATAACGTGGATCCATTAATGTTAAATGATTCTATATTTCAAGAGGCTTTAAACCTTATCTTTTGAACATTTTTCATAATAACAGTGAGTAAAAGAACCAATTTGTAGTTTGATAATTTATTAAAATGTGTTACATAATACCGTCTTTGTAATTACGGGATTTTTGGCAAGGAGAAACTCTTGCAGTTCCAGTACCCATGAAACGTGAGAATCACAACTTGACAATTCTTTCTTACCTTTCACAGGAAACTAAAGATATGGACTGCAATAGGAGAAATATTTCTCCCATACGAAAAATAATCTTCTTGCAACAAAGATTTGCAAAATTTCTAATATTTCCAACTAATTCTAAAGAATAATGCTCAGGTTGTGTCTAAATAAATATATACATAGTTTTGCAGGAGAGATGCATATGTATATGGCTTTAAATAAATGCATATATTAAAGATTAAGTATGTTTATATACGGCATTGTCTTTCTAAGGTAATGCAATAAATTAAAAGAAGATGCATTGTAAAATAAAAGGGAAATATTCTTAAAGACCAAACAAAATTTAGTTCTATGGCGTTATTATAATATTCCTCCATAGGAGTTTTAATGTTCCTCTTGTAGCATATGCATATCAAAAATTGAATGACAATAAAACAACAGATCATATATGTAAGTAATGAAAATCTGCATAACTTTATCAAGATGTATTATGCATAAGGGGAGAGTATAGATTTTTAAAACTCTTTCAATAAAGCGAAGCGTGTTGTAAAAATATAATTACAGCCAAATATTTCAAATATATCAATATATTTCCAAACAAAATTTACTTAGAACAAAAGTTATTTAATATCAAACAAATAACGAACTTTTAAGTTACTAGACTTGCAATAGTTAGTGCAACACAAAATCCGGCAAAAATGGTTGTTTCATGCTTTTTAAATATTTTTTTTAAAAAATTAAAGACTTTTTTTAAATATAGAAAAATAAAAAGGGCTTAAAAAAGCTTTAGGCGATGTGAAAATAAATACTTTACATAGAAATAGAACTTATAGATATATGAAATTTTGACTATTTTGTGTTTGCAAAGAAATATTCGGAAAAATTATAAAAAGATTCGGCTATAAAACTTGAGAGTAATAAATATTGAGAGACGAGACATTTTTAATGGTATAAATACTTTGTCACATTATCAGTTTAGCTGTACAATAAAATACTTTTACTACTTAAAGGATGGAAGCACGTTTAATGTACATTACAATATTAGCTGTACAATAGAATTCATCTACAGCTTAAAGAATAGAAACACGTATTATATGCATACCCATCATTTTTCTGAAACATCCGAGTATTTAATCCTTTCGTGAGCCATTTATTTCTCACACAACGTTTTCAAACTTCCAAAACAGGAGTTCTAAATATATTAAATTGATCAAAAAAAGATGACAGCGTGTACCAGATAATTCTCAGCCAAAAAACAAACCATTCTTTTAATTCAGAAGGTTCATTACAATTCGGAAAAATTAAAAATTTTACTGATTCTGTCATATGATGGGCTGTATGCTAGTATGATGATATTTTTGAGTCGCATTATTATAGCTTGGTAATGATATTGATCGTTATATTGAGAATGTTGTTATAACGAGTGCAGACTATAGTTAAAATTAAAGTTGACAATTTTATGTTATAACAGTTTCAAACACAAAAATGCAACATTTCGGGTAATCATTTCTGAGTTATTTTTTAAATGTTAAAACACGTTAAAATCTTCGATATGCGTCGCTTGCGATTAAAAGGGAATGGGCACAACTAAGACTTTAACCCCTTAACGTGCACGCTCGAGTTAATTCGAGCGGCGTTGCACTTTGTCTAGTTATAATTTCTCACACTAGAATGCAATCGGGAATTGAAAATAACATTGTGAAAACAAAAAGCAAAAATAGTTTATTTGATATTTATAATTTACATGGGATTGTAAGCTATATTTGACTATTTTCTGCAATGTTATCAAAATTCAAAATTGCAATAAAAATTTATTTTTGTATTTTTGTAATTTTCTTGGCAAAACAACGTTTTAAATTGTGTTTCTTACATTAAAAACATATTTTTAGCCGGCCTTTAAAAAAAAACTGTATTAAGGTGTTAATACTAAATTTTGACCTTTTATAATTAATCATTGTTCGGTAATGTCCAACAGTATTACTACAAGATATATTGAAAATTTTCGTTATGCAGAATTCAGAATGTAATCACGATGTCACATACAAAATTGTACAAGTCTTAAAAAAATCTCTTTGAATTTCTATAGCTAATCCTTTTTGAGTTATAGGAGATACGTACATTGAAACGTAAAAAGGAAACTCGTCATAGGCAGTTCAGGTTTGGTTTGGTTTGGAGCGCTATGGTCTACTGTTTTGCACACGAGGGCTAATGAGACCGGGACCTACAGCTTAAAGCCGATTCCGAACGGCTATGAACACTCATGCCATAGTGGGATTCGAACCTACGAACTCTGGCCCATAGACAGCTCAGGACTGGTTAAATTAAATATTAAGTTGCTTTAGAAGTACAAACTTAATATTGAGAAGTATCCAAAAATCATTTTGTTTTAAATCAGTATTTCTCTTGAAATTACCTTTGAATTCATTTTTATTTTGTTTAAAAAATTAAAAATAATTATCCAAATGTGCAAATAACAATTCCCCATGGGTTTAACCAAAATATGTTGTTAAAAGTATTTTAACGTTTTATTTTTAATGCACTTTTATCTTAAATCAAGATGTCGAAAAGAAAATTCTAAATAATTGCAAATAATAGATCTTTGCTGAACGATAGTAAGTTTTTTTTTCTCTACAGTAAAAGAGATTATACTAAATATAAATTGAGCAACAACGGGAGCAAACATTTTTAAACAAATTTGTATTTACTGTAAACTTATTTTCGATATATCAATAGACTTCAATTTACGAGAAAAAAAAAACTTGTTTAACCTCTTTAAATAAGTAAGCTGTCTTTTTTTATGGGAGTAAAAACTTCCGATTCTTTGGAACTACGATAAATATTTTCAGATAACACTTTAAATCTGGTATCGTTATACTTATATTTACTGAAAAAAAAAGGTTATTTCAAATGACTTACGGATTTTTAAGGAAGATGAAAGAACTGAGGGCTTTTAGAAAATATTTGGAAACTAAAGTCTAGAATATTCTTCGTTTCATATGTACAGTTAAAGATGGATATACTCGAAAGATGTCTTTGTTGTCTTTTATTGTAAAGGGAATAAATGTGTGTATGAATTCAACATTGGAAAGTTTTGTTTGAATGGTTAAATGTGTGTATGAATTCAACATTGGAAGTTTTGTTTGAATGGTTAAATGTGAATATGAATTCAACATTGGAAGTTTTGTTTGAAGGGTTAAATGTGAATATGAATTCAACATTGGAAGTTTTGTTTGAAGGGTTAAATGTATGCATGAATTCAACATTGGAAACTTTTGTTTGATGGTTTTCCATTCAAATATGAACATGGTAAATTTAAGAAAGAAAATTTTTTTAATTTTACCCAGTAATGTTTATTGATTTGGAGCAATACATCGTAATATTTTTCTAAACAACGGCTAATGAGAGCAGACATAGTGCTTAAAGTCATTTTCGAAGAACCATGAGCTTACATGAAAGCAGTGGGTTTTAAACCCATGAATTCTGGTATGAAAGTGGAGCAGGGTCCTACCCATTAAGCCATTGTTCGTAATCAGTATTGGAACACAAAGTATGTTAAGTATAAATTCATTCATTACCAATTTAAACAAACAAGTTGTCATATATACTAGCACATTTTTATTACATTTTTCTGCAAGTGTTTAAACGCATCCATAAGTACAATATAAGATGACGTTATTTTCCATGCAACCAAAGCAAATATAAACTTCCCAATACCAAAATATATGCATGTCGAATGTTCCTCATTGTATGTAATTGAATTCTATTTATATTTTCATACAAAGCTAAATAGAAAAAGGATAATTTCAGTTTGCTTACAATGTTTTTGAATTTGTTTACTTTGCATTTTTTGGGTTTTGTTATTCTTATAATATGTTAGCAATGAAATAATCCCATACCTATTCATATATAGGTATATGTACGAGGAGATCATAATTAAACTTCCTTTATTCACACTGCAGCTGTAATTGAAATGCCAATTGAGTCAAAAACTTGTGTATACATTTCAAAGAACTCTTAAACATGCTCCAACAAACGTTGAAAGCATTTCACAAGGAGCACATTTCATGAAAAATACTTCAAAATTCGTTGAATTTTGATTTGAGCAACAAAGGCAATTATGTAAAAATTTCAATCTTTATTTAATTTTTATTTTACATTTTGAAGCATAATTTTTGAAGCCTGACTCTACAAATTATGATAATTGTTGTACTCTATATTGATGAATAATATCTGAATTTAAAGGAGAAGCTAGTAAGTAGCGATTGCTGTGAGTTTCCTAGAGCGTGCATTTATCATGGAAATGTAACTAAAAACCAAGAAAATTCCTCTTGCAAGTGTTCGACGTCAAATTCACGGGAATCAAATACCTCACAAGGTATGAAAGTTATTTATATTAAAAAAATCCCAAGGCATTGCCCATTGAAACGTGGAAGAGAGGGAAGTTTTGTCTGTTCTGAACTCATTCCGGAGAATGCGACGGTGGCTGTCGAGATAATGAACACAGCATCCTTTCAGATAGACTCACAGCCAGAAGTCACACACACATTAAGATCAGGTGATCAGGACAGCCAGGCTGTAGGGAAATGACGGCTGATAATACTAGCATTTCCGAAAAGCAACTTCAACAGCTGCTTCACAGGATTTGCAATGTGCGGAGTAGTGCCATCTCGTATAAAAATGAACCCATCTACACACTTACGCTGTTGGAGATCTGGAAGGACGTGAATGCACAAAAGACGCTCATACCGCTGACCACTGAGGGTAACAGGACTGAAAGTAAATGATGACTTAAACTCCCACTACACAATGACCGTTGCGTGGTGAAGTGGTACTGGATGAGTTGCGAGTGGATTTCTGTTGCTTCTGTTAGGCAGTTATGTGCATTGATATTTCCCGTCAGATGGAGATGGGCTTCTGTCTACATAATTTTCCACTGCCATTCATTGTCCACTTCCATGGGAGCAGGAAATTCTAAAGCAAAAATCTCTCTTGCTTGTAGATTGGAAGGAAACAACTCATGCAGATTGCTAATTTTGTAAGGATAGCAATGCAAGATGTTTCGTGGAATTTTAGCAAGTTTCTCAAAAGCATGTACATTATTAGGGCCCTTATCTGTGCACTGCACGTTTGCATACTCACGATTTCTCCTGCACTGCTTTTGCCACTTTTAAAAGACCGTAAATATATTTTTTTTCCTCCGTTTACCAGATTGCACATCAAACTAACCTGCCTTTTCAAATTTCTCAATCATTTTTTCCAGACCATTGGCAGTCATTGATTCAACGCCATTAATATCTGGAGTGTCCTGAACTTCTGCAGAGCTGCCGGTGCAGTCATTGTTCTTGTAAAAAGCTTTACAAGCAGAAAACGGCTCTTCAGTGAGACAGTCATGGCGATCTTCTCATGCGCAAACCGAAGAAAAACTGTGTACCGGCGTATTTATAAAAACTGAAAGGAGTAGTACGAATGACAGGTATTTTTATTTACATATTCTGACGCTTTCAGTGCCATCCGTTTTTAAAATATGGAACATTTTTACGCCCTTACATTCCTTACGTTTTCCACCCTTTTCTTCAATAATATTCCGTTCAAATTCGACATCATTCTGATCAGTCGTTCTTTTTATACAGCTTTTGTAACTTTAATTATAATCACACTGTGTGTATATATGTATATATGTATGTGTGTATCTACATACATTCATACATTTTTCTATACATACACATATGTAAGGGTCTGTTTGTGCGTATGAGAAAAAGCTAATATTTGTAAAACTTTTGTTAAGTGTCAGCGAGATTTTTATTTTTAATAACAGAGCTCTAAATAAATATAAACTGAGCAACAAAAGGCGTAAATGGTTTCGAAATAACATTGTATTTGCTTAAATGGTATCTTAAATACACAAAAGGCTTAAACAAAATTTACGAGAAAAAAATATATTTAACATCTTTAAACAAGTAAAACAGTCACTTTTAGTGGCAATAAAAAAAAACTTTCACGGACTATAATATTTTGTTTTCCAAATAAAACTTTAAATCCGGCATCATTATACACATATGAACTGAAAAATGCTCTTTTGAAATGCCTTACGAATTTTTCAGGAAATTGAACTACTGGAGCGTTTTTAAATATCACGAAAAGATAAAAGTCTGCAATGTTTTACGGTTTAAATGAACAATTTATAATGAAATTACTCTATAAAATTTTCAAATATCTAGAACAAATAAATCTTATACTTTACAATAAGTTATAAAAATATTTTTCTCTCTATGAAAACCAGCTTTATGAAAGTTGGTCTAGATATTTTTCTTTACAAAAAATTATTTAGAAGCATGATAAAATGTTTTTGGATTTTGCGAATACATCTTGAGGTTTAGCTTGTTCACTTTAAAATATATTTCTGATGTTTTATTGAATTATACATTTGCTTAATGTCAGTGTCTGTAAAAGCATGTCTATCTTATTTTAAATGTATTTTAACGCGGTTAATATGTCTTTTCTCTAAAATAAATAGTTTGTGCATATTTTATGTAACTTAAACATCGGCTGATTATAGCGGATTCTATAGGTGTTTAATTGTATATTATTTTATTATATGTACATAATGAATACATTACACTAATCATATTATATAAAAACTTTTTGAGTCTTACAGTGAAAAGGTATGTCGGTAGAATCCCAGTTTCGGGGGCCTACCGCCATGTTTTTGGCTCTATTTTTGTACAAGTGATTGCTAAATTATCGCTAAGTGATGTTTACAGTTTGTGCTTCGTTTTGTATTAAGTTTATACCCGATTTCAAAGGATATTTTCAACAAAAAAAAAAGGTTTGAACTTTTGTTAAGATGAATACAAATAAAAAAAATAGAAAATTAAAAAAAGAGCAAGGTTTGCCAGAAAACTGGTTTCTAGAACTTGGAGACTTTGCCCTCGTTTGGCTAGTCCACTAAACTTAGTTCGACGAGCCCCCCGAAATGGGTTTGGTTTGGAGCGCTACGGTCTACTTTTTGCAACACGAGGGCTAACGAGACTTGGACCTATAGTTTAAAGCCGATTTCGAACGGCTACGAACATCCATGCCAGAATGGGATTCGAACCCACGAACTCCGGTTCCGAAGGCCAGCACCCTAACCATTCGGCCATCGTTCGCCCCCCCCCCTGAACTGGGATACGGCCCGTATGTCTACTTTTATACTGGTGATTTGAATTTACTGAAGGAATTAAAAATTCAGATCTATTTGGAAGTCTGAAAATACTCGATATATTTCGACTATCGGGAAATCATGTAACTAGAGAATAAATTGTGAAAGCCATCTTAAATTCTTAAATTATTAGGATGAGAACAACTATAGAAAAAATTGTAGACAAACTATTAAAGAATTACATGCACTGTCTGGGTGAAAGAATAGGAATAGATAACTAACTTAATCAAAAGGAAAGAAACGTTTTTATGACGATCCACCAACATAAAATTTCGAAAGAAAATGTTTTAACTAAACTATCACTATGAAATGTATATGAATTCAGAAAAAGAAATGAGGAAAAGACATTTCAGCTATTTAATTTATTCTTCTTGAGAATAAATTGTGCAATAATGGCAGCGGGTTTGAGCTCTCAAAATAAAGAAATTTCTTATTGAAAATGAAGTAGATTAAATTGGCATCAAAGACAACAAATACCCTTTATAAGTACAATTTTTATTAATATTTTTAGAGAGAAACCTTTATAAAGTACACAAATGACAGTTTCAAAGTACCTGACAAAAATGCACGTTTTTGGATTGAAGGATGTTTCAATTTACAATTTAAAGTACATAATATTTTAAGATTTCTCATCTGAAATTTTTAGTACAATATGTAATTTTATGTATTTAAGAACATTTTTTAAAACTAATTTATATGAAATACAATATAGTAATTTTGCAACAATGACGAAAGTGAATATTTGTAATAATGAAATTTTAAAAAATTATATTGTTAAGTAATAGAATTATTGATTTCATAAGAAAGAAATATCTTAAACGTAAATTTAAAATATTTTACAACACGTACGTATGTAATGTTAAGGTATAAATTTTAAACCATCACCATATTTAAGAATCTTTAGGTAATTATTGGAAAGGTATACTAATTTTATAGTACTAAAAACAATTTATTTGAAATGTAATTGAAATATATTAGTTTTATTCAATAGATTACAAGAATGTTTTTAATTACGAATTTATTTTCAAATTTTTTTCACTGTGTTCTTAAAATAAGACTATCATTTTAAAATACGCTAAAATATTTAATCTAAAAAATTTTACGTGAAATTAGCTAACCTGAAAAACAGGATTCCCCCGCCAACTTAGCGATAAAGATTTGTGCATGGTAGACTAGCATTTTCTCCGACCTCGCCGTGTCAAAACAATCTTTATCTATATTATAATTTATATTATATTTGTATCCAGCTCTCCTTGTGGAACCTATTTTTTATATATTAAATGAACGTAATGCTTAAAAATATTAGATATAATGAATTATTAAAGGTTCACTATGGCTCATTTTTAATAATTTGGTTTGGTTTGGTTTGGAGCGCTACGGTCTACTGTTTTGCACATGAGGGCTAATGAGACCTTTTAATAATTTGGAGATGTTGGCTTTGTAAACTATTGAGGGATTAACACTAAACATACCATACAACGGGTCAAATGACCCATAAGGTTTATGTAAAAAATGCGATGGGAAATGAATTAAAAATTCTTATTCTTTGTCTTTGCAATACATAAAAATTGACAATATACAATTTTGTTTAATTATAATAAAGTTGATTTGTCTATTTCCTTCCAATTTTCATATTTCATACATTTATAATCAGAAAAATTAAGTCGGGTGATTTGACCGGCTATGGTAGAAATAGGTATGTATTAAGTGTTGGTATGTTTAGTGTTAATTGCCCTTAAATATAAATGCCCGCTTTCTCAGTGTTTTGGTTTAATTAAGAAACTGTATACAATTTTAATACAATGGAGCAATATATATGAGATAAAGCCACATTGTATTCCTTGTTATTAACAAGGGATACAATGTTTGGATAAAATACCTTTGTGTTTTAGTAAACATAGCCAATAATTACACCAAATTTGCCAAGAGGCACCCTATTCTTAAGTATTACCGATGAAATCATAAAATTAAGTAAAATTTCTTAAGTTATTGGGAAACGGTTTCAATTTTATAGAAGTATCAAAACGTTTTATTTAAACCTTTTATGTAATTATGTAATTTTTAAACATTTTTTGACTTATTCCGCTGTATTTGCATATATGAGTACGAATACTGACGTTATAATAGCAATTTCCAGATAGCATAATATTTAATATGTGAAATTTAATCAGAGTTATAAATTAGTGCTGAAGTTAGTAAAAATGTAGGATAAAACAAAGCGCATAATACATTGTACCATTTGATATTTTTAAGCAGTACAATGTAAATTTCTTTTTTGTGTACGTTACAAAATAAATTACAAATTTATATTAATGTGTAAAAAATACTAATAGTTTAAAAATGTTCATTAGATCTTCTTTGTTATATTGAGAGATTAAATATATTCATGATTCATGTCCTTAATTTCATTAATGAAAGTACAAAATAATCTTTTTTTTTGTAGCAGGCATGCAAATTTAATAAATCTGGTTAATATTAACAGCTTTAACTTTGGATATATATAAAATAAATAAATCTTTGAAACACTCAGTAAGCTATAAAACATAAGTGGATAATACATCAGAGCTTTATTGTACTGAGTAAAAGTCACAGTTTCTTCCAAAATATATTTTTTTTAAATTTTAACAACGTTAAATTTTATCGTTTTTCTAAACACAAGTTTCCACAAAAGAAAGAAAAAACATCTAAAGCGAGACTTCAATCATAATATAGAGCACTCAGACAAACATTCTTATAAGCAAAGAACAACATTTATCTGTTCTCGTTTCAACAAAACCGTTTCGAGTAAGTTCTACTTAAACTGTTCTTTTGAAGCGTAGAATATTTTAGACTTAGCTTTTTGAAGCTTTTCCGAACTACTTCAGCTTTTTTCTTTTCCTTACTGAAAAATTCATATGATCTTTCAGACCAGCATTTTTCAAAACTAATATACGTATAACGATGCCGAATTTAAAGTGTTATGCGAAAAGAGTTTATTTCCGAGCGCGAAGAGAATCCGAAGATTTTATTGCTATAGAAAAGACCATTACTGGTTTAAACCGTCAAATCAGTTTACATTTTCTAATTCTTCGATGTATATAAACATCACAGTAAATTTAAGTTTCCGAAGTAACCATGAATGTTTGAATAATTTCTATTTGTTGCTAACACTTTTTTCTCTCTTTTCATACAGTATATACGCTGAAAAAAAGAAAAATTACGTTCTTTCAATGAAGCCAGAACTTGATAATACGTCTTTATGTAAAAAATATGCGTTTTTTATAGAAATTACCTTATTTTAGTTTAAATATTATCTGATGGATAAATTAATATAAACACATAAATGACCTTAAAATTTATATGTGAAAGGTAGAATATGAAATATTTCTGAAAACAAATTTGTTTCCAAGATTATGTAATATTATCACTATTACAAATATTTTAATAATTATTTTTCATGTAAACTTAATCATAGGCAAAAATTACTTGTTTGACAGAACTAGCAGCATTTTTTATTTAAAGAAAAACACTTAAAGCACACCTTGACAATATTATGCTAACTGTAATTTGCATTTTGGATTTTAGCCCTAATGCAGTTATTTTTGATTTACTTTCAAACTGTAAAATCTTTGAAGCCAAATTTTAGGTAATCTATATATATATATAAATGAATTTGTGTCTGTGTCTGTCTGTACTCTATAGACTCAAAAACCATGCATCCAATCGCCGTGAAAATTTGGGAAATGATTAGGTATATCCCTGGGATGGTTTTTGTAAATTTTTAACGTTCGAAATCCATTCCTTCCCCCTTTTTCGAGCATTTCATGTCATTATTCCAAGCATTATTTTCCCCGGTTAAACGCAAACAATTTTTTAATTTATCGCATCATAACTAAGTGAAAGAAGCAATATTTCTAGCAATGTGATGTCATCCCAAATAATTGTTTTAAACGCAGTTTTCCTCTATTAAAATCAGGAGAATAAAATTTTCAATTTATCACATAAGGTGAATAATAAATCATAAATAGGTGAAAATGATATTTTTCTATCATTATGACGTCATTCTTTTAAATATTTTATTTTTTCATTTCTTATATTATATTATTTAAACATCGTCTGCGTAGTATCAATTCGGTTTGACTTGGAAATTGAGATATAAAGTGATTCACTTTCATTTCTATGTGACTCAAATTATAGCATTTTTATATAATAACTAATTTTAAATTTGATTCTTGGGCTGATACCATATTACTGTCGACATATGTCACTAGTGACTTCTACGTCATAATGACGTCAGAAATCGCCAGAGACGGGAATTTCAAACCATAAATTTCCCCTCTCTGACATCATTATGACGCAGAAGTCACCAGTGATATATGTCTATTGTAATATGGTAGCACCCTTGGTTAATTTTTACGTTACAATGAAATGTTTATCAACAATATTCTAAGAACAAAAAATACAAATTTCAGTGATTCTCATGGGCAAATATAAACCTATCATTGTATATAGTTATCTATACATTCATATGGTTGTTAATATGAATGTGTTTCTATTTCATAGAAAACCATGGGGTTTATCCTAAATTTCCTTCATTTTGGACAACATTTATTAATACCATTAAAATTAGCACTGTTGTTGATAAAACCTCTGCTTCCTATTCTACCACTTAATATGTCAAGATCTATTAACGTTGCTAATCAACGTACTGTAGTAATACAGTAGTATAAAAACTGAATATTGTTATAATATGCTTAAAATTGAAATATATAAATATGCCAATGACTAATTGTAATGTGATGAATTTAGAAAGTTTTGCACGAAAAAAAATCTAAAAGTAATACTTAAAAGTAATACATTGTTCACCGTAGCAAAGCACGGGCTAACTTGCTAGTATAACCATAAATGTTCAAATATATAAGATATAAAATTTGAATTTAACCGAAAATTTAAAAGGTGAATTTCAAAACTCAAATATTTTCCATTATACTTAGCAGACTATGAAAACATTTAAGTGAAATATCCTAGATATGTTTTAAAAAAATCAATAATAAAAATATAAAAAATTACAAAGTCATTTTCTACAAAATTCTTACATTGCATTAGTCGGGATCTTGAGTCTTTTTAAAGAATGTTTTCCGTTTTGATGCAATTTTGAAACGGCTGAATAGAGCACAATTTGAGAATATCAAAATTTTTGTAAATTTACGACTGATTAGAAAACTAAGAAACACAGTTGTTTCTTTTAAAACAATCTAACATACGTCAAAATCTGCTTTCTTTAAGTTAAATTGTAGTACTCGAGTTACCTCGCACACATAATAATTCAGGGACTAACAAAAGATGAAGATATATCAAATTCTCTAGAAGAGGAGGGATTTTCGGATGATTAAAATATTTTCCGAATGTTCCGTTTACAAGAAAGTAAAATTATTTGGCTTGCCTGAGAAAAATTAAAAGAAAACCAATTTTTTTTTCAGATGCAGTTGCAAAGTGCGTAATATCAACTAAGATGATTAGCAAACTTTTGTGATTTCTTATGCACTCACTGCACAAACAAGACTGCAAAGGAAACCTAGTTATTAACCCCTTCCGGTATGATTTAATAATGAAAAACTGTGCATGAAATAACCATTTAATTTTTATTTAAAAAACTTGTTTCATTTTACAATTATTACATATTCTTAAATAAAATCCACTTCTTACACAGTGTTAAATAATATCAGAAACAGTAAAATTAAGAAAATATCAAAGCAAAACATTAATAAGGTATACAGATAATAGTCTTCAAGCTAGTGGTACTTTTCAAAACAAAGTGCAAAGGAATTCTTAATTGTTTACACCGCCAAGTAGTCTCACTTTTAATTTGATTCTTGTAACACACACGGCATTTCTTAGTAGGTTTTCTTTTATTCTGACTCATTAATTTGGCAATGACTTGTACCAAGAAATTCTAAGTAAACAATATGCAATAGTGACTTGTGATTTTCACAAGTGATAAAAGTGTTGCCAAACTCAGTATACTAAAAATTTTAAACTAAATTATCATATTTAACAGTAACTTTGATCGCATGACGAGTGTAGCTCGTCATTGTGCGGTATGGAATGAAAAACTAATGACGAGCTAGACTCGTCATTTTACCGGGAGGGGTTAAATTAACAGATAACATTGAAAACGTCATAGAACCAACTACACATAAGTTACAGGAAAATTCGTTTCTTCTTTATGTATACAAATCTTCATATACCTAATTTAATTTACTAAATCACTCTCATCTCCAGAGTCACCTTTAAGAACATATTATGGTTCACTATTGTAAATTTAGGATTTACAAATTTATTGCCTGATATCCTGATGAGAAATCCGATGCTGTTTTAATACTATTATTCTTTTCATAAGATTTGAGTCTTCAGTATATATTATAGAGGTCTCCAATTATATAAATATTTCAACGCAGTGTATCAAACATGAGAATTTTCAATTTTAGATATAAAAATAAAAATTAGGTATTCAAAGAATGAAAATATTTATTTTTGTAATATATTTTAAAAATTTTTTTTATAAAATCTCACAACAGTACTTTGGACATTATATCAGTCTTAATATCTGCTAGAAAATAAACGTTCAATTCCAGAAAAAAATGTCAATTGCACGATAAATAATTTCAGATATAGTCTTAAAAGTTTCCTGTCTAATTTTTAAATAAATTCTAAATAAAAATATTTTTAAAACACTCGCAATATAAACTCATCTTGCATGTATTATTTTGGTAATTTCATACAATTTTATGTTCTATTTTGACTATAATTTCCATATTATCGTAAATTTGATTTTCGAAAAAATATAGTTTTTAAAATTATTTCTATAGTTCACTCAAATTTAAGAGCATAGATATTCTTTTATACACGAAAAACAAAAATCTTCCATTATATATTCAAATATATTTACCGTTCAAATTTGTTTCAAAGTAAATTTGCTTCCAAATACTCTGGTATGGAAATGTTATATTTAACTTGCATTAAGAACTATATATCTTTCTGCATAAGGAGACGAATAAATACATGAGATTATCATTTTTATGTACAAATTAATTCCGCAAGGAGACAATACAGTATATTTTAAGGACCCAAATACGATATCTTTAAGAATCCTTTGAAATCTAATACATGTTTTAATGCAATGTCATTGTTATAATACCCTGACTCGTAAGGTAATATTTCCTGTAAAAGTTTGTAGGCAACGACAGATATCAGTTTCGATTCTCCTTTATAAATATGCAAAAGGATATGATGCATATCGATTTTTTTTCGATTTTTTCTCTCTTCGAAATTGCAGATTCAGCATTGTAAGGGAACTATAGCAAAGAAAAATATCCGGAAAAGATGAGAACGTCATCATTTAATTTGAAGAAAGTGCATAGTATCAACTTTTGAGAGCTGAGTTTTAGAACTTACATTGAATATCTTCAAAGATATACTATGCTTTTATACATGTATCGGAATATTTATTCCTATCTTATGCTTAAATTTTTACTACTGTAATATACTTTTAAATGAATGATTATCACACATCATTTATATTAAATTGATATCAATAAAAGTCTTATTAGAACACTTAGCAGAATTGAAACAAAAAAAAAATACAATGAATATGTTGAAAAATTATCACAATGAATATTGTATTTTTTGCATAAATTTGTGTCTGATAATTTTCTTATTAATATAGAATTAAAGTAATTGTTCTAAGTCGCATTTAAAATTTAATCAAAATGCCCAAATCAAGGTTATTTAAAATGCAATTTGTTTTCTGTTATGTTTGTGTGAAATACTAAATTACATATTTAAAGTGATTTATATATATATATATATATATATATATATATATATATATATATATATATATATCACATAAATGATTCATCATTTTATATTTAAAAAATAAATGAAATATAGAGGCATAATTCAATATCCCTTACACAAAAGTAGGTGTTTTAATTTTACTGTTTGTATTGTTTGATCTCGAGTAGCTTTGAGTCTTGACGACTTGTTATAAATAACTTATGAACATAGAAATGACAAAAAAGTTTCTTAAAAAATAGCACAAAAATTATTATGATGGGTGGGTGAATAGACAACTAGGTATTAATTTATAATTTTTTACACCATAAAGTTAATTATTTACATGTATGTTCAGTCCACCAATCAAGCATAATTTTAGTTTATTTTAATATCGTTACTTTTATAGTTTATTTTATTATTGGAATCTCAAATTTTTATTTATTTTTTAATATTTAAAAAAATATTTTTTAATATTTTAAAATTTTATTATTTTATTTATATATTTAAAATTATATATATATATATATATATATATATATATATATATATATATATATATATATATATATATATATATATATATATATATATATATATATATATATATATATGTATATGAGCGTGCTATGTATATTTGACAAAAATATATATATATATATTGTAAACTTAAGAGAAAATGTTTCTTTTTGAATTTAAATTTGTCAGCTATGTAATAAGTCTTTATGTAATAAGTCTTTTTATTAGATACTTCTAGTTTTCTGTCAATAAAAACATTTATACTTAAAACAATTCTTTTTGAAAAGCGTACTAAAATTCTACTCTTCTATCAAACATGAAAAGGGTGGAGATTTTCACGAAATAATGAAAAGTTTTCCTAATATAAAATTATTTTTATTTTAAAGATTTTTTACCAAACAATAAAAATATTTATAGAAAATTGAAATGACTTCTCCGATAACCAAAAGGAATACTTAAAATAATTTCTCTGAAAAATTGATACTGAAATTTAAAAATGAGTTTTAATCTGCGTCATATTTTTTGCCAATTATGATGTTTTGATGTTAATATGTAAAACATCTATAATTTGTAGTGAAAGATCCAGCTTTTCTCTTTATTACCTTTATGTATGAGTACTTAAAACCAAAAATAAAGTTATATTGAGAATATGAGGGAGATTAGAATGCGTTTTCCATTTGTTGAGATTTAAGACATTTAATACACGTGAAGTAAAAACTAATTTACTCATTTTATCTAAAATATTGTTTTAATAATTTGTCAATATGATACATGTTAATTTTTAAAATTCTCCTTGATATTTAATTTCTCATACATCCTGCATAAAATTTACTAAGCAATCTTAACAAACATTAAAAAATATCTCAATATCGTTTCAAATTTCAGTTTTAGTTTATTAAAACTCAGTTTCAGTTTAGAAAGGCAATTTATAAAAATTCTACAGACGACCAAAAAATTTCTTTTGAATTAGATGTTTCATTTTCTTTTCTTGCTTTATAATTTTAAAAAAGTTTTGAATTTATGTAAAGATCAACAAAATACCCAAATGTTTTCAAATATTTTTAAATAAAAAAGTTTCAAATGATTTTAAATAACGTTTTTAATAATAAAAATTAGTTTGCAAGAAAAATTTGAAAAAAAAAATATTTAAAAATTTCTCATTAGTAATTATTAATATATTTTTCACATGCAATTTATTTGGTCGTACTTTAACGACTGCTTAAACTACATTTTGAAACTAATTTATGAAAGCTCAAAATTTGTTAAAATAAACTTTTTCAAACTGAAATTAAAATTTATTTGACAGTAACCAGACTGGAATTTTAAGTGTACGATTTAAATGCTACAAATCTGGCTGCAATGATACTCTGGCTAAATATGTTTAGAATGTTATGAAATACTCTTTTATTTACAAAATGTATGCATAAAATAAATCAAGTTTGTTAATGGTTGTATTTACAAAAATTGTTAAAATTATTGAATTGCTGATATCTTATAAAGTATGAAGAGAAATATAAAAAAATATATTACTGTAACAGAAACTAAAAATTTATTTTCTATATAAAACGACATTCAGCTTGTTTTACTTATCAATATGAAAAAAAGTATAAACTAATAATCTACATTCGTACTCAATATATAACCTCAAAGAGATATCTTACATAGTACACAGAAATTAAATCAGGCAAGCATATGTGTTCTAATGACAGCAAAAGGCACATAGGATTTACCTTTTATAGTAATTTAAGGGTAAATTTATTTTGCATGTTTCGAAATTCGCATCTCGGAAAATTAAGTTATGGTTGATTCGTTTGGAGCACAATGGTCTACTTTTTTGAAACACAAAAGTTAATGAGACTGGGAAAATAAAGTTACGAAGAAGTCAATTTTTCACTTCTTAGAATTAGTAGATATTCCAACATGCCAAACCTGACTCTGATTTAGTATAATTGTTAAACATACGAAACTTTGTTTACACCACAGCTATATTATACGTGATGGATAAATTCCAGCTCATTGTAATGAAAATTTTAAAGTTTTCGCATAAAGAAAAAATGATTATCTTTCACAAAGCAGAGGAATTTACAGAGTTGTAGATCAAATATATCCAACTAAACCAGATCGAATATAGCCTAAGATTTTAAGTAACCTTTAATTTTTCTTGTTTTCAGGAAGTGTAGCACAAATATGAGATCAAAAATCTTATAAATTTTTAAATTTTAGCAACATTATTGTTCTTAATTTAAGGATTTTACAGAATACTTTGGACATCCTAAGATACATAAAGTTAAATGTAGTCGTGGAGACCGATAAATAGCGTATCCTGTTCCAAATGCAGCTTTCGTGTAAGTGAACCTGCGTTTGGTTGCTCCATTACGTTAGAAATTCACAAAAGAGCCAAATGTAAGCTTTGCCAAATCTTCGTTGTTCAAGTAACATTCATTTTATCAGCAAATTGGTTCTGTAAACTTGTTTGTTTATGTTTAAGTAAACCTATTGTATTGTTAAATGACAGATCGAGTCAATTCAAAGAGAAACTCCGGAATCATTACTGCCATAATGTTTCACCAAGTTTTTTTTTTTTTTTTTTTTTTTTTTTTGTACACAGAGAAGCTGAATAACACTTAATACTATAAAATTTCCAGAAAACAAAAAAAGATTGTAGTGGTAAATTCAGACACTCTTTCAAATTAATTACATTTTACTTGCTTACATAGAGACACACATCGGAGACAAGTCTATCCCGCAGGGTTTTAATTTACCAAAAGTAGCTAGGAATTCAGTATCACACAGCTTACACAAATTTTGTAAAATAGTACCACAAAATATATACCTCCATAATACAGAAATAACAGCTAGATAATCCAAAAGCAAAAATATGTATTAACAATTATTCCTCATGAATAACTGAACAGATATTTATTGTTTCGTGAATTGCTGTAGTTGAAATGGTTTAAAGAAGCATATTTGTGAAGCAGATATCTCAAGCTACGAACAAGCAAATGAATTTTAAATCCTAAAATGAAGTAATTAGAAATGCAACACGACAACCTTCATTATATTAAGAGAATTTATGAAATATGTATGTCTCACATGTTCTAAACGTTGAGAATATTATATGTACATGTGATGACACTCATTCTTTCATACATATGCTAAGAAGTGTACCATAAAGGCTTAAGGTATAACAAAACTGTGCTAAATATTAAAAATATAGTCCTTCAACAACACTATATTTCCTCCAAAGATTAAAAAATATCTTCGTAAGATACTTAGCGATAAAGAAATTGACATTACAGTAAGTACGGAAAGGAAGAAGCTTTTAAATCAGTTACTAGGGTCTTAAAGATGTTAGTTAAAAAAATATAAAGAGTAAATTTAAGAAATAAACAGTATTCATTCAAATATGTTGCCTTTTAAAAGTGAAACAATTCTGGAATAAATTTTATGTCCTTTAACGTTATGATCCTTTATTTTTAGAAGTACCGCAATATATAAAAAAACAAAACTTATTTTCGCTAACATTATTTCTAATTTTTGTTAAACAATAGACACTTTATTGGATGAATAAGAAAGCCCTTTACACTTTTATAAAAGGTTTACGCTTTAAAAAAGAACCTCTTTGGAAAAGAGTCCTTTAAGAAGCTCACAATTGATAAACTGAAACTCTGTTTAAAAGATCCGGTGAGATAAAAAATCTTTTCAACGCCAAATCGATAATTCACCCCAATGATGAACGAATAAAATTATAGCCGAATTGTGTAATGGCAATGGAAACATGTTCACCTTTATTAAATTGATATAGGAATAAACTGGTGGAGAAAAAATTATTTTCTCCCCTTAAAAATTTATAGTGGAATTAATTCAATTAAATTCAAATAAGTGTAGTTTTTATCTTTAAGCATTCTACTTGATATAAAGAAATAAAACTGAAATTGCATATCGAATACCAACGTTTTTTGTTTAGTGAAGCATCTTCATACTGCATGAGGGGAAGTTTTGCACATGGGATTAAATAACACATTTTCAACCTTTGCTAAGAATATATATTAGAAATATTTATTTTGAAAAATGCATGAGGGTCCTGTATTTATTCAGCATTCACTTAAACAATACTGCAAGTGTGTGTACCATTTTATTTAGAGTTATATAGGTGGAAAATTTTAGACTCTACGCAACTATATAACAAATACATCAAAATCTCAATTGAACCATCAGGTTAATCAAGACATGCCAATGTTATTATAAACATTTAAAATACGGCTAATAAAAGGCTGTTTATGTAAGTGCTCGCGCATACACATACGCACATATTATATAGATATATACACACGTAATGACAGTTTAACTAAACTGACTTTAAGAAAATTTGATAAAAAACTTAGACAGCTGCGAAGCATTCAAAATATTATGAACTTAATGAATAAACGTTTAATCTCGTCTATAAGAGATCAACATTGAAAGGAGATTTCTTAGATCATGTTACTCTTTAACCTACTGATAAGCATGTACACATATATGCATTCTGTGTTATCACTTTCCTATCCTGCTCTTTATCACTTCTCTTCACTAAGGCCCATGATAAGCCACAGTTGTAGTCGTCAGGATGGCAAAGGGTGAGCTCTGCACTGGGGAAATAACAAGAGCTTTTCTTTGATTGGAGTTAATTGACTATCAAACGTTCTAAATTTTACTTTGGCTTCTTCTATTAGCAATTAAGACAAACATACTGGCAGAAGTTATTTAGTTTTTACATTTGTAAAAAGGAGTATAAAATTAAATTAAAAGAAAATTCAGCTATCAATATAAGAAAAAAATGAAGCAAAACTTAAAAAGTAACTCTTACTAGCAGAATTTCAAATCATTATTCTGCAAGCACAAAAATATTAAAATGTGCTATCGATTTTTTTACAATTTCTGAATAATACTTCATTATTCACTTTAAGAGTTCTTTTTGCAGTTGACTAAACTTAGTGGCAAGGTATAAAGCAAGCCTGACAGTGTTTTATCGCTTTGTCCGCAGTATGTTTTCGATTTACCTTTGCAGCCATGTCTATTTCAAAGATGCTGTTTCTCCCTCTTTATTAGAAAATGACCAACACCATATTGTGAGATGTCTTCATTTGCTCTTGAAGTTACGGAAGATATCCTCTTGTTCTGTTCACCGTCTTTTTTTAGATAAATCGTTGTTTTTGATCTTCGGAATTCCTTAAGATTAGGGTTTCACTTTTGCTGACAGCTTTGTGGATTATTCATGCATTTACCACGTTCAGCGTACTGATTAGAAGTGCACAGTACCACTTTTATTATCCGGATATTAATGGCATATAGTCCAATTAACCAAAATTCATAAAATTAGACACTTTATCTTTGTGTCATTTTACTCTCCTCTTTACATCATAAACGGTACTCAGGTGCTGAAATTTGTAGAAACAGTGACAATTCTATTGCATTTCACCGCACCAAGAAAATCTCGTAATTTTTGTAAAATGCAGAATGAGATGCGCCTTGTTTATTCCGCATAATCTTCTAAATTATAATATATTCTTCTATATGGTACTTATCCGATTTTATTCTTATGGTTCATGTGGCTCCATAACTCTTTTCACTAAGACTTCTCAAAAGATCACTTCTGGTAAAAAAAAAATCAAAATATAAAGGGCAGCCTGAAATACTCACAATGTTCTCTGCGATTTTCAGCATATTTAATGAAAATTTCTAGAATTCAAAATAATTTTATATGTTTTGTTAGAAACTTATCTTACACTCCAATTGAGCCAATCCGTCGACTTCATGTTTTAAAAATGACTAACAACTAATTTCTGGAGAAAGTCTCCTTACTGCGAACTTCATTTAATCATGCTGATGTTTCTGATGTTTGGAAAAAAAATCGCTTTCCAGCCCATCCTTTTCCAAGACCATTTCTATTCTCAGTCACAGTCTATCAGAATAAGCCACATTTAATCTACGCAATGCAAATGACTTACAGTGGCTTGCCGTGGAACATAGTTAAGAGGAATCTTTAGATACGTAGCACTTTAATTGTTCACAAGCGGTGTGCTTTATTATGTTTGTTTCATCTTCCTAAAATAGTTATTGCTTTTATAATGACAATTATCTTAAAAAAGTTATCCAGACTTTGTAACCATCCTCTTTTTTCATGATCTTAATCATTTTTAAAATTCCAAAGTTTTAGCTCAATTAGAGAAAGCAAAGAGTTTAGTGTTAGTGTTGTAATGTACTTACAACGCAAACACCAATGTTCTTTCTCAAAGGGGAAACACAGTAAAATATACGCTACGGAATTAAAGATAAATGCCTTATATTTAAACAAAAACATCTTTTTTGTACATTATTTACATGTTAACACGACTTGATTAATATATGACATGATCCGCAAATATTTGGTTTTGCTATTCATCAATATTTTTATATTCATATTCCTCATCAAAACGTTATGAGACCCGGGTAATAATCAGGAATTTAAAGTCGGTTTACATCCAGTAATTACAGGGAAGCAATCCGGGGCTGTAAGTAGGATGAACGTCTAGGTGCGGGCGTAAATGTCGTTTTCTGGACGTCAGTACTGCCCTAGAGGTCGTTACTTTGCTGGACGTTGGTGCTGACGTAGCGGTCGTCCCTTTGTCAGATGTGGGATTGAGTAAATATTGCTGGCTCGGGCTCTCTGACTTGTTCATAGGATGTGATTGCAACTGTCCTCTTTGCTCCTCCGACCTCGACTCCTTTTCCCACTTTTTATCCATTAACTTTACACGTCGGTTCAAGGCCCCCTTTTTTTCTCTTTCCCAATCACTTGTTGGTGAAATTTTTCCACCTGCACCCCTTTCAGGTGTGGAGGTAGTCTCATTAAAATGGCCCCTTTGGTGAAAGTTGACATTATTGCCTAGCCCCTACCTCTATATCTCGCGCTGCATCCCTGCCTAGGCTTGAACGTTATACTTGTGTCACTCCATCAGCTATAACTCCTCCGCAGGGTGCCCATTAAAACTCGAAGTCAACAGGCGTCTAAATTCTTCTTAGAATTTTGTCCCCAGCTGTGTATGTACGCGCTGACCATCTTGGAAAAGTACATCAATAATCTTATTAATGCACTTCCTAACTGTACTTTAGAAAGTGCATTAATAAGATTATTTCGCTGTTTCTCAGCAGTTCATTTCTTCACTAGAAAATAAACTTAGTTGACATCAATTCGACGCTTGCTTTTTTTCCTACATATACTGTGCTTACCACATAGACGTTTTGGATTCTATATAGTATAGTATTTTACCATATAATAATTTATGTAGGCAAAATTATCTTTTATGTATGTGTGACATATTATACAAATGGGGAATGAATTTGTGTGAAATAAATTTTTTGTCATACATACTGTTATTACTTTCTATAAACGTAACTTTGCAGTATTAGTAAAATGAAATAAGAATACTTATAATATATCGATATACGAGCTTCTGTCAAACTGTCATGTTAACTGAATGCACATAATTACCAAAAGAGCTGTGTTCCCAAATGTAAAGATATATTTACAGACCATAAAATATTGAAAATAGTATAAACTAATTGAGTTTGTATTAATTTAAAATTTTTAAGAATATTTTAATTGGTTTCAGTTCCTATTCGATATAAAAATGAATTTTATATGCTGCTCTTATCAAATTAGAATTTAGGTTTTGAAAACAAATTATACATTTTAGATAAAGAAATTTTAGTTACCCCCCCCCTTATGCCTCTTTGTAATTTGTTTTCGAATTGAATTTAATTCATTTCTGTTATCTTTCAGGAATATTTTTAATGATCTGTTAAAATTCTGCACAGTATTAAGTGGTATTTTATTTTGTAATGAAGTTTATCACATAATCTAATTTTTCTTAATGTATTTTTAAGTAACAAAATTTATTAAATCAGTCATATTAGCGTATTTAATGACATATAAATATATAATAAATTTAGATCCATTTTAACAATTTATCTTATTGTAAAAATATATTTCACATCCATTAGTTTTGTTCAAATTTTAAATTAAGTAATTTGTAATATTAAATAAGAAATGCTTACGTGTATTTTCTTAAAGGCTGAATTTCTGTAAATCGTTTTAATAGAAATAAATTTAATTTGAATTACATCCACATAAAAATTTTGTAATGCACTTACCTGTGAAATAATAAATTAATGTCTTTATAATTCTGTCAATGCTTCGTCAGAACATTTCCTTAGGAGTCTGTTCTATGATTTAATTCACATGACATCCTCTGTAAAAAATACAACACTGTTAGCTGAATTTGTAATAATAATCAACATATAATTCTAATAATTGCATGAAAAATTGGAAAACAAATAACATTTTTAAACATTGTGCTTTATTTCCTTTAATTGGAAATACTAAGATCTAATTATTTAATAAATATAAAGAGGTATTATGATATTTTATAACATTTACACTGTTAACATTAAATAAAAATTTAATGTTTTTTTTTTACGAATTAAAGAATTTCATAGTGAAATGGTATATATCTTGTCTTAAAAGAAAATATTGAATGGAATGTTTTTCTTTTTCTAATCACAAATAGAAGTGGAAGGCAATTTATACAATTTAAACTTATTTTTATGAAATAAACTGGTTAGCTTTAACTAAATTGTAGATGAATACATATAACCAAACGTTTCTCTCCTGTAAAATTTATACTTCATATCATTTCTGAATATTTTATATTTCAACCTCAACTTTACAATTTTCACACATTTTCTAGTATACCTATTACTGAAATATTAATATTTTAAAATAGACTTCGGTTAATATAAGACTTTGGTTTTTTTAAAATGATTTCCCTTATTTATATATAATTTAAACAAGTAATTTCTGAATATTTCCATAAAGTTTTGTAACCTGAGTATTGCTGATTATTTAAGCATTCCTTTTAATTTTAGAAATTTCACAAAGTCTATAAGTTATTCACTAGAACAAGATGTTATACTATATTGTCGTTTAAATATATAATTGCTTTCACGTGAATACTTTATACTAATATAAGATAATACTAAATTTTTCAAATTCGTTTAGAACTCGTAAACGTTTTATATACTTTCAAACTGATGTATTAAAATTATGCATGTTTCAACATTTTGGAGAAATCCAAGTTACAAATAATTAGTAATGGTTAAAAATTTTTGCAAATAAACTGAAACTATTTACCCGTCAGTTCTATTAAAAGATATTCAAATAGAACATATAACTGTATTTTGAGGTCATTTATTGCTAAAAACAATCGACTGGCTTTCAGAGCAAATTATAAATTATACCAATTAAAATTACATTTCACTAATTTTGTTAATCTTGAGATAATAAAAAAAAAACTAAATGGCAATTTAGCAAATGTTTTGTAACATCCATTATCTATTAAAAGGAAATTTCTGGTTAAATTCAAAATAATTTACCTTGTACATAATCTAAGTATCAATTCATATATTTCTTGAAATAAATATTAAAATTCGGAGCATTATTGGTTAAAAGTTACTGTAGATTGTTATCGATTCATGAACTCGATGGGAAGGTCTTACTTTAATATTTATATTTCAAGCTTCATGTTTACACAGAGTATTTATTATTTAATTCAGCTATCATCAGGTAACCCTCTCACTTAAAAAAAATCTTAGTCATATACCTGCCACATGACCTCAAGGATATATATATATATATATATATATATATATATATATATATAAAATCCCTTATTTACGTATTTTAATATTAATTTAATAACTTTTATTCATAAAGTGAGTTCGGGGTTTGAGCGGTAATTCTGATTTTCCCCTCCAGACCCGCTATAGACTTAATTCAGCCTGTCTGTACTACTTTAGCCAATAGTTAGAGCGTTCTCTTTAAACATGGGTATTTTGTATCACGTGATCAATTGTGCATAGGGATTATTCATAGTCTTTTTACCTTAGGAATCCCTACTTGAAAAGTGTATGTGCTGGATCACATTGTCTGTGTGCACGAAGTTGTAAAGGGTTTTGCCTGTTGCACGGTTTTCATGTTTCTTACCAGAAATAAACTGTGTTGTGATTTTGAATGAGTCTTGCCCATATTACATATATTCTATTAAAATAAATTAAAGGATAATATGTTATCACTCACATCTAGCTATTTTGAGAATTTAAGAACTGTAGCATAAAATGCAAAGCCAAAGTATGTAAGGAACGAATAGTGAGATAAAGTACAATATATCTAATTTTATATTGTTGTTGTTGCACATGTCACTTGGTCTAATCAAGCACGATTGAGCCAGAGGCTACTCGGATAAAGGCGATGGGATGTGCCTTTCATTTTGAAGAGTACCTCAAGGGTGAAATTAACACTTAAGCTCATGTAGGTCCTCATAATTTTTGAAGCAAGGACAAAGCTGATGATCCATAGGCTTGGCCTGCCACCCCCAGAGGTACTGATTGAGAACTTGTAGGACATTGTGACACGGACATATTTTACGCACCCCAGTCATCTTTAACGAACATGGTGGATATTAGGCCGGCTCTTGCTTCGAATCATCCGTAAACCACCAGTTACGATCTATTTTTCTTCTTCGATCGAGCAGCATTCTCAATGACAGAAATTAGAAATGTAAAAGCAGACTGAGAAATTGCTTCCTTCGACTTACTCTTATGTAATTTAATAACGGATTTGTTCCGATATCAGTTAATTAAATATTCCGATTCACATTAGATTAGAATCTATCTAATTATGCACCTAAACATTTTTTATGCTCACACACGTGTGTACGTGTTTATATATTCAATATACGGAGATGTTACTGTGTGCATTAATAAAATATCTTATACTTTGATGTCTTTTGTACAGCTATTTAATTTAACATATCATTTCTAATATTTTTCTATTTAAATTTTTGTATGCAATATTAAGTTTAAGGATAATTAACACAATTGTTCATATTCTAATTGTTAAATAATAAGAAAGGTTTAAATAATATGATTTAAAAGAATTTAAAATTTTAAGAACTCTTGCCTTTTCTTTTGAAAAAAATGATTTCAACTCTTTGATAAAGAACTAAAATACTACAGTTTTTTTAACAGTAAAATAAGGCCTTTCTTAACGGTAGAAAATATTTTAGTAACTCAAAAGAAATATTTTTTTTACGAGATCATTCATTCTTTTGAGTGATTAAATAATTAGTTTTCTTTTATGTATTAAGACAGTTTCGAAGCATGAGGACACTAAGTATTTCTTAAAGTTTATTCCCTTTTCTCTATGTAGTAAAAAATATCTTAGTGTTTTCTTTATTTCGTTTAACTATTAGAAAGGCTTTTCTTTGTTTAAAAATTAGTTTTGCGGATTATTTTGTCCTCTAAAAGTATTCTTTTAGCTCTGTTCAGTTTGGAAATATTTTGTTTAGTTATTAGTACGCAAAATTGTCTGTTAATTTCTTAGAGGAAAATATTAGATAGGACCAAATCGATTTACGTGGAAAAGCAAATATAAATTAAATGCTTCCATCATTTCAGCGGAAGCAAAACTTCGGTTTTTAAACAGGCTTCCCTTAACATATTTGTAAATGCAGTGAAGCTAATATTCAGATAAAATGTTTTAGTTCCAATTTAACACCTGCATAATAAGTTTCCACCCCGTCATTCTGAAAGTACTTAAATATTCCAAACAGGAATGGCTAAATTTAAAAGTTTTCCAAATATATCACACAGCGTGCCGGAATTTTTAGAGATTCTACTGTTTCATTGCTCTGCAAATTCTTTTAATGCATTCGAAACGGATTACATTATCGATTTTCGAAATTGCGCTCCGAATCCCCCGAATGCAATCAGAATAATCGGATTAAAATCCAAGAAATTTCAACTCGACTGTGACACACATTTAATATTTGGGCTTCAAACAACTTCCAACTCGGTTTTAATTCAAAAGCGTTTGGGTTCAAATTGATTGAACATGTTCCCTGAATAACAAAACAGGAGTTCTCATTCTGATAATTAAAGCAATATGTTTTTCCTATCGGCTCCTATAAACGGAAATGTTTTAAGATTTTGAATAAAAATCCTACAAATTCGATCAATGACGGATCTGTTGTTAAGATCTACTAAAAACATGTAGATGTTAAGTGTAGGGGACAGTGGGGCACCTTGGGACATAGCCCACCTTGGGACATCTTTATTTTCAGGCTTTAATTTGCAACCAGGAATTAGTTCTCGTGTGTATTGATAGATGGCCTTCCTCTTCACTTCTCAAAGAATTTTGATGATAATAGTGCTTATAGGTAAGGAACAATTTCATTTTCTTTGTTTTGAATAACCCCAAATTGCATCAATGTGCATTTTAAAAGGTAATTAAAAAAATTAAAATATTAAAAAAAAGTATTGTTATGAAAGAAAATTCATTTATTATTATTTCTATGCTAATAAATAAAATGTATTGTTAAGCCTAACTGTATAGTAGTTACCAAAAGATACTATGTAAAATAGGGCAGGTTGGGATACACATAGATGGGCCACCTTGGGACACTTTAAAAAGTGTAAACAAATATCAATTCAAGCAATATAATTAATATTTTGGTGCCTAATTTTAAATTGATTTAACATGTCAAAATATTAATTTATTAATCTTTTTTTTCCGAAAAAAATGGTGAGAACAAGAAAAACAAACAGAAAGTATTCTGTTGTAAATGCTAATATGCTTGAATCAGCTGCAAATATAAGATTTGTTAAAAAATGTACTAACTTGAACAATTTTCTGCTATTTCCCTTTTATAACAGTTAATAAAAATAATTTGAACAGTATTTTGTATTTGTTGTTTAGTGTCCCAACCTACCCCATACAGTGGGACAGGTTGGGACATTGGAAAGGTATTTTATTTCGTTTATTACTCTTTAACTAAATGAGATATTAAGTAGGTTTAATGTTTATAAGAAGCAGATATGATGACAATGTATGCATGCATACTTATTTTTTTCAATTAGCTTTAAAAAAATTCATAAATATGTTTAACTGAAAAGTGTCCCAAGATGTCCCGGTCTCCCCTATATCTATTTTTAGCATAATATTATAACACTGGGAAATACCACGTGGACTTTTTAAAAGTGGCAAAACAAAACCTGTATTTGAGTTACTACTATCAAAATTCAATTGACTAGCCATCGTTGAAAATTTGTTAAATTATGCTTCAAATCCCATACCGTAAAGTGCAGTTGCCTTTCGCTGCAGTCCCTACATCACCTCCCTCACTCTTCTAAATTCTTCTTCTTCATCAGCGCTACAGCCTGGTACAGGCCAAGGCTTTCTCTGTCTGCTTCCTCTAAACGGCACGAATTTTTGGAAGGTTTCTCCATCTATTAATACCCAAGATCTCCAAATATTTCTTCACTCAATCCAACCACCGTGTTGCTGGTCTACCTCTTCTTGTACCCTCAATCTTTGAAAAAGTTCATATTGTAACTGGGTCCAAATCTGCTAGTCTGAAAACATGTCCCAGCCATCTAATTCTGTTGGATTTAATGACTCAAGATGTTAGGTTGTATGTATTTAGTATATAATTCATGGTTATATAAACCTTTCTATGTATTATTTTCCTTTACTGCTGCATTGATTCAGGAAGACTTAATATTCAGACGATGACATCACGTTTAAATACGTGTCACTTAAAAATATACCGGGTGATCCAAAAGTCAGAACAAACTTTAAAAATAAATAATTTGAAAACTAATAAAGATAAAAATATGCGCTTTCCACCAAACGAATGGAAAAGAAGCCAATTTTTTTTGTAGTAACGTAACTAAAATAATTACGTCGGCGAACAACAGATAGCGCTGTCAAATTTCTGATGTAGGACCAGCATCTTTAGCAGCACTAAAGATGCCATCCGACAAAATGTGTCTGCCACAACGCAAGTAATGCTACTAAATGCTGTGAACAGTGTGGTGACTCGTCTTACAGTTGTAGTTCTGAATGATGGACAGCACATTGAACATTTACTGTAGTACTAATCAATTGTAATTAAGTTGACTTGTAAGTTGTCAACATTTCCTCGTTTATAAATCATCTTTTAGTGCTATAAAACATAATAGCGCCATCTGTTCGTCGCTAATACAACTATTTTTTTTTGTCGTCATACAAAATCCGGTATTTTCATCCATTTAGTACAAATCTTTTTCGTTTTCGAATTATTCATTTTTAAACTTCGTCCTGACTTTTGGATCACCCGGTATTTTCTAAGTCATAACTATGCTTCGTTTCAAAATACATTAAATCGCAATATATTAGCCAGATATTGCGTTCTATTAATATGGTGTAGCATGCTTGTTTATTTCTTGCCTTCACTGAACTCGTGAACCTTAGCTTATTTTAATCTAATTTTTAATTATTATAATTCCTAATGTATTATCGATTTTATCCTCAATATCGTGTTGGAATATGTCTGTTATATCTCATTCCATGCAAATCCAGAAATCTGACTTAGAGGGCTTGGCCCAAGGAAGTCAGGTATGAGAACACCTGAGCTATGTCCTGAGCGATGAGCGCCACGCTCGTCATGCTATTTCAATGTCGTAGCAGTTTTATTTTAAAACAAAATATCATTTGATGAGATTGGTTTGGAGTGCTACGGTCTACTTTTTGCAACACGAGAGCTAATGAGACCGGGACCTGCATCTTAAAGCCATTTCCGAACGGCTACGAACATCCAGCGGGATTCGAACCCACGAACTCCGGTTCCGAAGGCCAGCACCCTAACCATTCGACCATCGTTCGGCTTTTGATGAGATTGAGTTAATATTTTAACATTTCTTTTTGCGTTCTAAAATCCGATAACAGTTATTACCTTTCTTAGTCCCTTTAAAAATTTTTGGAGTTTTTAAGAAACATTTTATTTTACTTGCGATACTTTAAAAATACACTTGTGATATGTACCCATTGATTTGAAATACACGTGTATTTGCATAAGGCTGATAGTTAACTTTTCCGAATATAGAGTAAAATTATCAAATTATTAAAAACTAGAGCTTTGAATCATTAATGAACTTTACTTTTTGGAATGTATTTTATATTTTTAATTATGCTTATGTATGTGTATTTATGATGTTGACTACTCGAAAGGAAATCGACTAGAGCGAGGTCTCGTTTTTACATAAAAAGTTAATGAAAAGTTAATGAAACTTTATCTATGATCAAGTTCGTTCGAAAAAACACATCTTACACTCTTAGGAATGGTTTTCATAAAATTACTTCTTAAACTATAGCTCATTATATCTTCAACATTATAACTATAACTTTAGCCTTAACTAAAATTTTTTCAAAGTTCATCCTCTTTACATAGTGTATATTACTGATGATTTTTAAATGTAAATTAAAATTCGTCCAGGAAGATAATTAGTACATCATATCAAGCCTATGTGTAACACTATATTCTACTTTCTATTGTTTTCTGGATAAAACGTTATGACAAATACAAAGGCTAGGTATATCGTATCTCATATGTTTCGATATCTACTGATGTCTAATATTTTTTGCAGTACTTTATTTGATCAGTAAACACAGATAGAGCAGGCAAGTAACGCATCGTGCCAGCAAGTATGATTTCGATTTAATAAAAATTAATGATAAATTCAATCGTAGAAAATTTCAATTTGGATAATTTTAAAGGAATTTTTAAGTAGACTAACAAAAGATATCTAATTACACAATATAGCTGAATACTAATTTTTTTTCACTTCTCAACTTTAATCGATACTTGTCATCTTTTACTGTGTTTTTAGGGAGACGTATAAATTTAAACATTTTAGATTACCTACCATTTTAATTTGAATAATGTTCCAGTAAAACGTCCCAGAGGAGGACTCATAGCAATATATGCATATAACATTAATAAGTTTTATTAACTTTATTTGTTATGCAATCTTAAAATAGATGAAAACATTTATTGAGATGATTTAAGCATAATCTGGCTTTCACTCACTTCTGGAGTTCAACTAACACTTCGAATTTGCTTTAAACAGAAGGTCCTGGTCGCAGTCGTCATTTAGCTAAGCACCAGACCGTAGAGCTTCAAAGAAACAAATAATCCATCTATCGACGTTCTTGAAGTTCGCAGAATCCGAATTTTTACACAACACAATATAATTTGCGGCATGTTATAAAAGTGAATGTAGTAATCTCATGAAACAGTTTCTCGACTCTTAATGTCAGTGTAACCTAATCATTGTATATGTGCTAGAAAATCTGCAAAATTCTGAACACTTGCTTAATGTTTTCACACCAATAATACGTAAAATATTCTAAGATCTCGATCTCGTTTTCTAAGTTATCCAGTAAAAATATTTTCCAAATGAACACTAAACTAGCATATTTAAGAACTATTTTTCAAGTGATAATTTTATTATCCCTTATGAATCTTATGATATATTATAAAAATGAAAAAAATTCAGCATAGTTGAAACAACACACACTTAAACTCACAGGATTCTTTTTATCTCGATAATTCAAATTTATACACACCGTAAGATAAGAGAGACAAAATATTAAGTGATATTTAAATATGCCGTTAACTGATAAGGATGAGGACTAGAGAACTTCAAATATTAATAACTCGAGTAGGTTTCCTCCCCGATTTCTGTTTGAACAAAACTCTCATATTTCAAAGACTATAAAGAACAATCTTAGAGGAAATCAAATATTTAAACTGCAATAGTTGTTTCGAAATTTCACTACCTAGAATTAGAAATATTGATATAAATTTTAATGGTGTAATCAATAGTTTTATAGATAGAAAATAGAACAAGATGTCTGAAGATTTGTTGCAGTAAAAAATGATTTTCAAGTATAAAATCTCTAGTAGAGACATCTTAAATGCTCTATTCTGAAAAATCGGTATTTACCCTTGTTTTCCAGATTTAAATAAGATTTTAAAACCCAAGTATAAATATTATTTTAACAAACCTTTTTGAATCAAAGCATAAAATTTTGCTGGCCATACTTAACATTGTGTGCGGGTACATTTAGCAGTGGAATTTTATCGGGATCGGGCGTTTTGTGCGTAAGTTTAGTTATTCAGTTAAATCACAATAGATCAAAAATTATTTAATTTAACCAACTTTTCGAATTTTTAATGAAATATAAAAAATATAATACATAATTATATATATATATATAATATTTATATATATTATATATATATATATATAATATAAATATATTATATATAAATAATATATATTTATTTATAAATATATATAATATAATATTTATTATATAATATATAAATAATAAATCTTAATATATATAAATATATATATATATATATATATATATTTATATATATTTATATATTATATAATATATATATATAATATATATATATATATATATATATATAATATATATTTTAATATATATATATATATATTATATATATATTATATAATATATATTATATACATATATATATATATATATACATATATAATATATTATATATATACATATATATATTATATATGTATATTTAAATAATATATATATATATATATATTATATAAATATACACACACACACACATATATATATATAATATCATTTTCGCAAAGATAAATAAAAAGTTAATTTTAATTCTAAATTTAATTTTTTAATCAAACTTCCCGTTATGTGGTTCCTCATCGACTGATGTAAAAACTAGTCTATATGTGACTAAATTTTTCCAGAATCTGTGTAGTAGACTAGAACATTCGGCTTAGTTTTCCTGTATATACCGTTATTTTTGTACCCACAAACAAACCATGTTGTTACACTAACCCGTACTAGTACGTGAACCAAGCTCAAGTACCAATTGTCAGAAAACGTACCAGTACGTGTCCCGCATACAATGTGTTAATAAACATCTTAAATTTAAGTTATGTAATACTGAGTCTAAAAAAGCATATGAAATTTAAGCATCCTAAAAAGAAAGAAGAGAAATAAATATGTGTGTATATACACACACACACACACACACATAACACACATATATATATATACATATATATATATATATATGTATATATATATATATATATATATATATATATATATATATATATAGCAAAGAAAAATAAAAAGTTCATTTTAAATGTAAATTGCATTTTTTAATCAACTTTTTAGTTCTGTTTCGCATCGACTGATGTAAAAACTAGTTTTTATGTGTCTAAATTTTTCCAGAATCTATGAAGTAGACTAGAACATTCGACTTCGTTTTTCTGTATATACTGTTATTTTTGTACCCACAAACAAACCATGTTGTTACACTAACCCGTACTAGTACGTGACCCGAGCTCAAGCATCAATCGTCAGAATACGTACTAGTACGTGTCCAGCATACGTGTTAAGAAATGATTTTTAAAGTTTCAAATATGTTAACTGACCTGTTTTGATTTTGTAACAGCTAGCATAATTTTAATTCCAAATATTACAACTGAAATGAATTTATAAATATCTTTTAACATTGTAAATATAATTAAATTGAGAATACTCACCAATCGTGTCTTATGTTTGTTTTTAATGATAATAAACATAAAAATACTTTTAAACTTTAAAGTTGAGCCATAAATGGAGGAATAAAATTTAAGAAATAAATCACTCTGAAAAAAATCTACAAGAGAACGATAGCATAGAATTCTGTTCTGCCGTTGAATTGTACAAAAACAAAGTTTTTAGTCGAAACTTTACACTAATTTTTCGTCACGCTATACTTAGATGTTGCCATGATTGAAAGTTCACAAATTTTCACTAGCTAATCCTATTTAAATGCTTCATTCCCTAGGATAACTAAACCTTTAAGCTGAATCGTAAAATCAGGCTTTGACGGTGATGAGTACCTCTGAAAGGAAATATGAGCATGCACTTAATCTCCAAGGGCTTTGCTAGGGATTACAGCAATTTTTTTCTTGTCAAAATTTTCCACTACGGATTATGGACAGAACGGATTATGTCGCCATTGTGGATTATCTCACAGGAAACTACTGTAATGTCCCATGCTTACAGCATATCATTCGAAGGTAACAAGCATTTTATAGGTTTAAATATAGCTCGATATTTACCATATTGGGTTGACACAACTGTGATAACCATGGAAAAGAAATTTTCTACAGATGCTGGATTTAAGGTATTTATCTATGAAATAAAAGAATCCAATTTTATTTAATTAGATATTAATGAAAGACATAAGACAGATTTGTTTTACATTTACATGAGAAAATTAATATATTGAAAGTATATATGAATCTCTCTCACACACACACACAAATCAACATTAACACGTTCGCTGCCACCGAAGCACTGGCGCGTCAGAGCGGCACCTCCTGGTATGCGGACGACGCACTAACGCGGCGTCGGACTTTGATAAGTTATATGCTCTGTGTTTAGTGTGGCTTTGGAAATTGAACGGCGAGGTTGTTTCGGCACGTTAGTGAAGCATTATTTTTTAATTTTTTGTGGTTGGTTTTCAAAATTTTTTTTGTATTATTTTTTTTTTACTATATTGTTTATGTGTTATATATACTTTGCTACATTAATTTAATATTTAGAGTTGATAGTAATTTTGCATTATTATGTTTAATTATTATTTTGCTTCAACATCTAGAAATAGAAGTAATAATTCAACAATGCCAATATCTGTATATTGTGCTTATTATTTGTAAATGTTTTCAGTATTGTTTCATAAATGGAATAAATGAATATATATGAACGTATATATGAACGGTATTCCGTTTTATTTCTTTTAAACTGCTATTTTATGCAATATACCAGTAATTTCTGAGAATATTCATCAGACGCGCTGGAGCGTCAGTGGCACTCACGAAGAGAGGTTGAGTCTGTGTGCCACTGACGCTCCAGAGCGTTGGAAAAAAAACGCTCTCCTAAACAGGAAATAATATGTTTCTCGTTTTTATGATTTTCGTAGTAAAATATAACGAACATTTAAACCATTAAAACCCTGTTTTGTAATGCGGCTTCTGAGGATGGTAATATCATTTTTAGTGGCAGCGAATGTGTTAAAAGGAAAATTTCTTTAAATATTGACTTCCAACTTACTAAAGGTATTTGCAAACATAGTAAACATCCTAATCCTTTTTCTATACTGCTTTGAGACAAGTTCAAGTTTTATAATACATGTATTACCATGTACCGTTTACAAATTACATAAATTTCGTTTGTTATAATTGCATGCTAATGATAATGTAATTTAAAAATTATTAAATCTAGCTTTGGTTAAATAATGCACTAACTATTTAAATATAAAATAAAATAATTAGACTATAATTTATATGTCTGTCAGCATTCGTGTATACTTTGTAATAGATTAAAAACAACACACAAGGTTAACTGATTTATATCACACATTTAGATAAAATCAAAGATTAAGTTATGACGTCATAAAAGGAAAAAAAATATCTGTTTGAAATGTATTTTGAAAATGATAGGAATGTTGATTTTAATTGATAAAGTGCTTTTGAAGTAAAACGTAGTCAAGTGTTTTTTATAGTAAATGCTTACTTTTTATTTACAAAATCTTTAAAATACCTCCTACCACACACACAAACACACTGATAAAATGAAACATTTTCTTTGTAATACAACTCTTCTTGTAATTATTACGCTTTTCCTTTTTTGATACGTATTTTGCTTTTACTTGCTCTAGTATTTAAAATCTTTTTAGTCTCTTTATAGAGCATTAGCAGTATTTCACTTCAGATCTCTGGATAATATCAATCGATACCTGAGATCATATTTAAAAATTAAAAATTAAAGAACCATTTACACTGTCTAAATTTTAATTAGTTGTTCTCCCCAAAAGTGCGTATTTTATTTCTCATACCTTCATGAACACTGGTTCAACGAAGTTTATTATATTTATAAAAGGTGCACTGATTTTATTAGAACATTTTCTATTGAAGAATTTACACTAGATTTGAGACATTAAAAATTTTACTTCAGCAATATACTGTGTGATCTGTAAAACCAACATTCTATGACCAATCATCTTCATAAATTGATATTACTATGAATGTAAATTACAAAAAAAATTAAGAATTAATAAATAGTAAATTAAGTCTCTTTTCCGCAATATTTTCAACTCCTGAAAATAATTCAGAACTCTTTTCTGCTCGTGTCTGATATTTGCTTTAGTAACTATATGTTATACAATATATTAATAACAACATGTAGTGTTTGAACTCTTGGAATCTGGTCCTTAAAAAGAACCCTTTAAATCTGGCCATAGAACGATCTGCAGGTTTAAAATACCTCAGATTACCCAATTTGTATTTCAAATTTTTTATCAATACAAAAAATAAATTTATTTTTCATTCTTAATTTTTTTTTATTATTATCTTCGGAAGTTCCCATTTTATAAGTTCTAAGACGTTAATTCTTTTTTTCAAATTACATTTTTGTTTAATGAAGTAAATTATCGCCCTTCAATATGTATGTTTTAAGAAATAAGCAATAGTAGCGTGAAATATAATTTAAATAATTTCTCCGATATCATACTTAGTTTGAATTTTGATATTTTTAGTGCTTTCATATTTGAACTTCTATCGTTAACGAATAGACATTTAATATTAATGTAATTATAATT
>CM063501.1:64563382-64585882 GCA_032207245.1 Pardosa pseudoannulata
AATACCACTGGGCTTCACAAATGTGGATAACAAAGACAATATAATACTTAACGCTGAGGCAAAATATTTCAATCCAAACGTAAGTTTTCGAAATCCTGTTTTCTCAGACCCTCCAAGATTTATAATCAAAAGAAATACAAAATTTATATTAAGATTTATAGTATTTATAAAATTCTAATAGAAGTAAAAGCTAATTTCTCAAAAATTCAAATATTTACATCATTGTAGTTTTCCGAATTGTGCTTTTACAATTAAACTTACATTTCATTACCTTCACAATATTATGTAATTTATCAGTTTCTTATGTTAAAATTTTTAATAACAAGTTACTCTTGAGTAATAAATGGTCAAAACAGTTCCTCAGAAAAGGTATATAAAGTTTTTGTTGCAAAAATTGTTTGCAAAATGTTTATTGTAATTATTTAAGAACATATATGAAAACTGAAAAACAAATTACCAATTTTAGTCTTTTTTTATTAAATAGAAAATAAATTTTACAGATTTTTGTATAAAATCCATTTATACTATAATTTAAACGCCACTTCCAGTCTGTTGATCAAAAGCAAAAATTGTTCCAACTTCTATTTTATGAAACGCAAAAACATGGCAGAAAATTGTTTTGGAAACCTGACATTGTTTTTTCAAAGCAATAAAATAAAGTTCAATTTTTCATTCCAAACTGTCATTTTAAATGTAGTCGATTTCATAAAATATTGTTACTTTTTTATGATTATTACATTAATGAGTGCTTAATATTAAATCAGTTTAACAAATTTTAAATGTACTTTAAATAGCAGAGATATAGGAATAGCTATCGCATACTATTTAAAAAGAAAACTGTCGGCCAATTTATATTGAGTTCGTGATATTAACGTTTTTACTTCATGTATAGAACAGACTAATTAAAATCTAAGGACATATTTGCATTAAAGTTGTTAAATAACTCGTAGAATTAGAATTAACAACATCACATACTAATAATATAAATAAGACTTAGTAGAAGGAATTTTATTCAGTGACTTTAAACACTGACATTACAAAATTAGAGAAAATAATTTCGGGTAAGGTTCTAGAATAGTGGCATTCAAACTGGTTTCCGCTAAAGCCAAGAGTTTTTGAAATGTAAATGCAATATAAGCAGTAGTTATATTTTACATTCATAATCCTCATGTAATTATGTTAATATTTGTGAAGCAAGGTTTTGTGCCAATGGTGTTTATATTGGTTTTGTTTTAATATTATATTCATGCCTCTTATGGGGTAATGAGAATTACCTGGAGCCATTACAATTTTGATGTCATTTAGGAAGAAAAAGTTCATGTGAAAAATAGATTTCAAACAGGTGTCGAAACAAAGAAAATTCTGAAAGAAGTATAAGGTAAAATGCTAAATATGTCAAAGATGATGTATGCCAAAGGTAAAGCACCAAATATACCAAAGGAAGTATACACGTAGATTGGATTGGTTTGGAGTCTTACGGTCTTAATTTCTTTTTTTTTCCTTATATATATATATATATATATATATATATATATATATATATATATAAATTAATATATTAATATATTATATATTAATATATATATATATATATATATATATATATATATTAATATATATATATATATATTAATATATATATATATATATATATATATATATATATATAAACACACACACACACGTCAATTGCAAGAGGACGATCATCATAACGATATGTTTTGTAATTACCTTCTGAAGAATTATAATTAAGTATCATAGGCTGAATCACACTGAGATTTTTAAGGCCTCTAAAAGGAATTAGAATACATAATAGCGATAGTCAATAATACTATTAGAAAGGACTTCAGTAGTTATTTAGTATTTACTAATGAATTAGAGTTAGTGATAAAGAAAAAGTTTTAGTATGATTTTAGGCATGAAAATTATTACTCAATGTGTTACACGTAAGTTTGAATGCGTTACATTTAAGTCGAGCTATTATATTTAAGAGAAAAACTTAAATATACGAGTTCTTTTTTAGTTTCTTTCCAAAAGTAACAGGGGGCTTCTATAATGACTACATTTGAATATTCTTTCTTCATACTTAAAAAGATTAAATATTTACTTAAATTATAAAAAGACACAGAATAACTTATTTTAACTTGTCTATGATATCTTCTCAATTAAATTCTGTAAAAAAAGAAAAATAATCCAATGAAATATATTTAATAGTATAGGTATTGAGCAAACTAAATTTTGAAGTCTAATGTATTATTATTCATAAGTTATTTGTAAATTGAGATACTTTTATAAGGCACCCATTAAAAAAAAGCATAGATGAATGTGCAAAATTCTCCTCTAATTCCTTAATTTCCAAAAATTCTCGAATAAATAAAATGGCAAAACTATGTAACAATTAAAATATTAAAATGCAAGAAATATTTTTAAAAATATATTTTTTAAATTTTAATTAGGTTATTTGCATATACTTCAAATATCAGTTCATAATTCACATGTCACACCTACAGACTTTTTAAAAATAATGAAGTAAACCTGCAATGCATGACATTTAACATTTCATTATGCATTTGTTGAAGAATCATTTTGTATAATGATGTGCCACTTATTTCTTGAGTGTAAAAATTAAGAATGATAATTAAAGTGTTCTCTCTTAGGTTGTAACTAACAAAATTTAACTTGAGATCTGATTATTCATTGCGTTTGAAAACACTTTAGACAGTCTCAAAAAGATGAAGTATTTACTAAAATGCAGCAAAACTCCGAAAAATAATTCATTTCAGCATCTTAAATTTTTTTTTCAAATTAAAAATTTCTGTAAAAAATTTTTGAATAAAAATGATTTAATATAGAAGTATAACAAACCGAATGCCGAAAATGCTAATAAAATTTTAAATTCCAATATCTTTCAGTTTATCCTAGTGCGTTATTAACAGTTTATTTGTAAATTTAATGTAAAGATTATAAAAAAATAATATTAGAGAACTGTTTGTTGGATTAACAAGATATGCTCTTTATGCAATTCCTCAAGATATTCGTGCTATTTTGTTTCCACCTAAAGTGATTTTAGAACATAAAGAAAGTCAATTTAAGGAGATCCGACGTTATTTTTACAAGTTACAGTTTTGTATTTCGTCCATTTTACTAGATACTTCATACAAGAATTCTAAAAGCTTTCATCCTGCAAGTTTGTTGAGAAGTTTAGCAATATCTTTTAGATGTTTGCTAAAATATGACTGTAATAATAGCTTAACAATCACACACATTCATTTTACTTTTTTCACATACTAATGTATGAATAAGGAAAGATTAACTTTTCAGTTCAAGAGTTGATATATCTTTAAACATAATTAAAGAAAAATTTATACCTAGCATCTTACAGTGATACATCAATGCTATTTTCTTAAACTTTGTTATTGAGTTGAATTTTTTGTTTAAAATTTGTTACAATTTTGGAAATTTTACTACTATACTCAGACAGTATCCTTCAATCTAGATAGTCAACTTTTGGAAGTCAGCTATTCTTCCACTACTCTGAATATTCTCTTATCGATTATAGCCAATTTTGGCCTTTCCCTTGTTGCGTGCTGAATATTTATGAAACGAAACTAATAGTTTACTAAAATGACTCAAAATCACTGCATCTCAAAATTTGATATATAACCTCCATACTATATAGAACTAATTCTAAATTACTAACGCACATATACTACATTTAGTATTTTCTATGATATAAGCAACTTTTGTCTAATGCGATTTAATTACCATTTGACACATTTCGAACTAATAAAATTTAGAATTATTTTAAAAAGCAGCATTCACCGAAAATATTAAATAATAAAATAACTAAATTTAAAGTAAATTTATATGGTTAAAAGTTAGAAAAACTTAAAAACTTAAAATCCCAAACTAGCGGTAGCTGAAACACTTAAAGAATCTAAAGATCCTTTGAAGATGCAGCTTTTGAAGATTCTGACGAAAATTTTGAAGGAAAAATAAATGAGTAATTTTAAATTTATGGTTCGGCGCTGCCGGTCACAATTCTACTAGCTTCATTATGTACACATTGTGTGTCAAATTTATTTTGAAGAAATCTCAAAAACATGAGCTTGATTATGATTGGAAACCAATGTGTTAAAAAATTTTATTACAAAAATTGTATTACTCTATAGGTTTGATAAACGTTTCCTTTTAAGCACCAGATACCAAACTGTATTGATGCAATGATTTGGTTTGGAGTGCTAAGGTCTACTTTTTGCAACACGAGGGCTAATGAGACCGGGACCTACAGCTTAAAGCCGATTCCGAACAGCTACGAACATCCATGCCACTGTGGGATTCGAACTCACAAACTCCGGTACCGAAGGCCAGCAACCTGACCAATCGAATATCGTTCGGCGTATTGATGCAATGATTCAATCAGTCTATAACTATTAATTTTGCCCGTACTTCATTTAGATTACTTTTTAAAAGTGCTTAGTTTTTTTTCAGCGGACAGCTCTAGCAATTGATTGTATTTTACTAAACCTATTTTTATCTTATTTTTACTGTTTTTTTATTGTATGATGATATTGAAGCGCTTCTATAACAGGTAGTTCATTTAGTCAGGTTTTATCTACAGCACATCTAGTTGTAAAGTAATTCCAATCGTACTTGTGGTAGCGCCATCTGGAAAAAATATATATCTAGACCTTAATATTTCTTGATTGTTGATAGGAAGTTTCTCAAAGCTGGATCTGAGAATCTAATATGGAATAAATATTGCGTAACTGACATAAAACAACGTTTTTGAGATTTCTTGTATATATTACACTAAAAATATATCTGTAGTACAACAGCAAAAGGAAAAAGAGTGCACACAAAATTCATAATCAAGTTCTGCCTTTTTTCTTTTCGAAATAAAGGGGTTATTCTTTCCAAGATGAATACTTTTTTTACATTTTTAATATACAATAAATCAATATTTTTTACATGTAACAAATGTAAAGTGAAAAAAAATTTATCTTCAATGTATAAATATAAATGTATATTAATTTTTAACAAACCTTGTTTTTTTAATAGTTTTGACAGTTGATATAAACTTATAAGTTGTGAATATAAATTAGTAAAGATGCACTTCTAAGCAAAAATGACAAAAACAAATCTGTACAGAATTTAAAAATATTCATGTAGTAGTTATTTTTCATCCAAAAAGTTTTAATCATAAATAAATTTGATTTAAAAGAATTAAAGTTCCATTATTTGTCTGTTGACACACAAGTACATAAAGATACTATACAGAACGGGCATTCCACACTAGAAAAAACTTATTGGTATCACACTTTAATCTTTTATTATACTAATAAAATTTGAATGTTAATATTTAACGGCTTTTGCTGTGATGTAATCTTTTCTTTCTTCCCTGATTAGGTACAAAGAGAGTAAGTCAAGCCTTAAATACTACACACTATCGATTTTCCATTACAATCCTGATATGTAAATTAAATGTCACCGATCTAAAGATCCCACAATTTGCATAACTTTACTTAGGGACATTTCAATCAACATTTTATTACTTCTTCATAATTAGTTTTGCTTTCATTTGTTAAAAACGATGTTAAACAACTGCATGTAGTAATATAAGTGGTGCGTTTTGATTTAAAACTAATCGAATTTTACCTTTATGAAGAGGTACTAATGCAGATCTACTCCTTAAATCCAATTCCGAACTACTACGGTAATATATGCTAATATCGGTAATTGAATTCGTAGTCTCCCTTACCGAGAGATAGCTCTTTAACGATTCGAACCATCTGACGACTGTCAATGGTCAAGGTCTGTTATTCAAGGTCTCTGATATTAAAATGCTAAATCCTATCTATACGGTTATATTTGTATCTTTTAACAGATTTGAAAATAGCATATTAACTTATGTACTTGTTATAATATGTTATTAGATCTTACAAACTATTTACATTTATATATCTCTATGAATGAATCATTCATAGACTTCAGTTACAAAAAATAGTATTTCTGTAGTATTATAACTTATATATTGTTCAATTTTCCAAATCTGTTATTAGAAACACTTCAGGCAACAGAAGGCAAAGAGAAGGTATAGAGGGACAATAAAGCAAAATAAACTGCTCAAAGCGTGTACATTGGAGTTGCACATTGAAAAGATTGCACATTAGAGCGTGTACATTGGAAAATTGTTATATTATAATATATTGTAGAGCAATGTTCAAAGAAGAAAAACCACATTGGAGGAAACAGGAAATCCAAGGTTGTATCTGCAGGGCATTGAAAGTCCTGTCTATACGACTATCAGCGGGATATTTGTATTTTTTAAATAGATTTGAAAATAGCATATTCACTTATGTCCTTGTTATAAATATCTTCCAGCTTTCAACCAAACTATTTATAATTCATTCACAGAGACTTCAGTTACAAAATACAGTATTTCAGTAGTGTTATTACTAACATATTGTTTCATTTTGTAAAGTTGTTATAGGAAACGTATTTGACTTAACAAAAATTGTAGGCAACACAAGTCAGGGAGAAGGTATAGAAGGCAATGAAACAAAATAATTGCTCAAAATGTGTGTAAAGAATTGGCACCCATGAAAACATGTGTGCTTTGATGACATCGGTAAAATAGCCCCATTTGACCCCTTCCACCCGGCCTTTCTTAGGAGAAGTAAGAAGCCGGCCTGCAAAAAGGGACCTGATAAGGATGTTTCAGTGTCGTTGGATATTTTTGCAGGGCCTCGGAGAAGGAGGTTGTGCCCTTTTCGGTAGGGCTCAAGTTTCCAGACACCCTCCCCCCCCCCCGAAGAAGAGAGAGATCTGCAAGAAGGCAGTCGGAGTTCAGAGAGTTAGAGAGTTGGATTCGAGCCGTCGACCGACACACATCCCTCTGCTTTGAAGGGAGAGAACTTTATTACTTTATTTTACTCGGACATGAAACGCTCGGTCATGTAGTGATTGTCGTAAGGCTCTGAGACTCAGAAATATGATATGATTTACTTTTATTGTTTCCTTAAATGTTGTAAATAAATGTTGTTTTGTCCGTCCAAGCTTCCGGACTAATTATTTTAAATTAGTGAAATTATCCTCAGTGACCGTGGATCGAACACATCTGCCCCAGTACAGTAGGCGGGCTGGTCCCACGCTAACATAGCTCACCAAGAAAAGAGGGTGTGCTTACAATGTGTACGTTGGAATTGTAAAAAGAAAATTGTCATATTATAAGTTATTGCAGAGCAGTGTTCAAACGACAGAAAGTATATTGGAGGAAACAGAACATCCGAGGATGTGTCAGCAGGGCACATTAGCCGGATTTGCAGATGGTCGGGGTTCGTACTAGTCAAGACTGGACATAACAAGTGAGGAATGATACTCAAATACGTATGTACACAGTAGACCCAATTAGAAAAAAGAAAACAATTTTTATAAAGAAAGACCGCTCAATGTGAGGAGCAGAATTTTTTTTTTTAATTCAGAAAGAGCAGATGAGAATTCACCAAGTTTACAAGTAGACATCATCCATGGTAAGGAATGTTGTATGAATAAAGCCCTCATGAATACCTTTGCTTCATTGCCCATAAAACACTTTGCCTCACACTAAATTTTACGCTCTCAAATTATTTGCATCCCTTATGAAGCTCTAATTGCCTTCTAATCATAGAATATGATTAGAAAGCAATGATGATTATGATTAGAATAGCGTTTGAGTACTTAATGTAAATGGGCTTACCGAGATTCCTATGTTTTATATCAATTTATTTCATAAATCTTAACAATGAAAAAATAGTAATAACAATGGTGTCTGTCTTCGTACCATAAGTAATTTATTCTATAAACCCGATATAAATATAATATTTAATAATCTTTGAATTATCTAACGCATTGTGCTTGAAAGTAATTCTCCCTATACTCACTACTCTAATATGCACTAACATACCTCTTTAACAACATTTATAACCATACTCCACGTTGCAATTAGGGTCCTGGCGTACAGTACCAATTTCAGTTTCCAAGACCAAGGGCCTTGTTGAATAAAGCATATTTTACGGGTAGGTGGTAATGTTTGGTATGACACCCCAGTATTTATTTTCAAACCACGCTTGTCCTCAAATTATCTACCGACTACAGGTATAAAAGGATAAGGTAACCTCGTCCAGCCAGAGAATCGAACATTGGACCTATGCCTTGAGAACAGGACGTGCTATCTCAGTGTCACCCAGCTTATACGAACACTTCAATTTCCATAAACTAGATAATATTTATTTCGAAAAATACCAATTTATTACAAAGTTAAAACTACTATTGACAAATTACGACAAAGAAGCATGCAATTTTCTTTATATTAAATAACATACATTATAAAATTTTACATTAATTAATTTGTTTTAAAAATTAAATGGAAAAATTTCTAAAGTGTAAAATTAGATACTGTTTCATACAACTAGCGGCTTTGTGTATTACCGAAGCAAGGATTGTAAAAAAAAAAATTTAAATCTTTCACACATGAAATTTTTATATTAGAATCATATGTTTAAATTTGTATGAAAAATAAACTTGACATTAATCAATTGAATATCACGTTATGATACGAAATTTTATATACTCGTAAATATTATAGCATAGGAAGAATTATTGTATGAAAAAGTTTTAATGCCTTCCCTAGAATTAATCCGGAACTCAAATTTGGATTACGCTGCCTTCAACCATTTGTAAGAAATTCAGATATTTTGAGTTTATTTGTAAGAATTCCAAGAATAATACAGAATATTTTCTAATGATTCTGTAAAATCACAAAATAAAAAATAAGCGTGCTTCAAATTGTAAATTTCTCTGGTTTCATATACATTAGATAAAATAGTAAACTTTACTTTTAAAAGCTCCCTTAGTCTAACATTTTGTATGATTTATGTTTAAAACTTCTGTATATTTAGTGGATTTTTAGGTAACTCACGATAAACCTTTAACAGTCTTATGCATGCCATTAAATGTGAAACCTATATTTTATCTGCAGTTTCATATCATAGACTAAGCAATATATCCAATACTTTTCTCTAACTGTGGTCGAAATATTTTTAGTAATCAAGTACAATTTTATACAGGAAATTAAAATTATGTGGTAAATGTGAGTAAGAACCGAAATAAACATAACCAATGTTGACATAGTTTAAATAAATCTTAAAGATAAATAAAAGGACATTTGAAAAAAAATGTCGCCTATAGCTTTTTGACCAGTGAATTTTTGATCAATATCATACCGGATATTTGTGGCGCAGTAGATATTCATCATATTTGCTTAAATATCCCAGAGGGAACTCTTTTAGAAAAATAGAGGTTATTACCCCTGAATAAGTTAGTGCCTTATTGGATTGAATATTAATGTATGGAATGAATTCGTAATGATTAGGTTAAAACTGTATCACTAAATATATAAAATAGATAGGGAAAATGAAACTTTTATATATATGAATGCAGTCTGATGTTTTAAAATAAATGTAAATATTTTAGGAGTTGACTGAAGGGACAAGGAGCCTACAAATTTCAGTTTTTAAAATAATGAACATTTCACAATATGGACACAGAAAACCCAACATTTCATCAATATAAAATGATATAACATATAACAAACTAAATTTTTATTAAAAAACAAGACATTAAAAAAATTTAGTACCCCGATAAGCTTTATTAAAAACGTTCGTAAAGCACCACATATGAACTAATTGCTGGGATTTTTCACAGAAACGAAGTTTGACAGATTTTTCCCCTTATGCTGAATACAGTTTTTATAAACAAATTTTTAAAATTATATAAGGTTGAACCCTTTGACCGTGCTCCCAACCTCCGAAAATTTTTCCTCAGCTCTCCCCCGTTTCTTGCTGCAAGTAGCATTTTTCTTTTATAGATTAGTAATCCATGCTTTCTTAGTGGATCGATGTTAATAGATATTATAATTAAATAAGATTATTATTAGTTTTAAAATCATATAGAAATTGCATAAGTTTTTTCTTGAATATCTAATACAATTATATTTTTTTTTATAGATTTTACTCAGTATGATAAACTGTAAGACAGGGATAATATATAATCCTATATCACATTTTTTGCAATAGAATCAAAATTGTTTACAAGTCTTTCTCCATAATAAAGTGTTTCTACAATATATGTAACACGTTTGCTTTCATTGCTTTGCAATAAGTGAAATATGGTTTATAAATTCGCTATATATCCGGTAAGACGTGATACATCACATCTAGTCAAACAACACTATATTTGTCCATATGTTTCTGGCCTATAATATTTAAAATAAACTGCAAAGAAAAGTTTCAAAGCGTTTTAAACGTTTAAAAGAAATGAATCTTACAATGCATTTACATGCAGCAAACGCATGTAACCCGTTTCTTCTCTCCAGTAGCAATTTCAGTTCAACGTGCTGGATGCGTTAAGAACACCAATGAGGTAAGACTATTTTTGCTGTTTCACGCTTTTACACTTTTTGTAACTGGAGAAAATACATTTAAAAATACACAGTAAATTTTATACCATACACAGCGTTCTCAAATTTGAGAGAGATTGAAAAATCATGCCCTGGAACATTTTGTAATGCCTTATTTGATATAAACCTGTCAGATATACATGATTTTTACGCTTAAAAGTAAGGATATAAGACAGAAGAGAATGTTTACTAAATTTAAATAGTTTTATAAAAATATTTTCATTTGTTGCAAAGTATTTACTATAGTAAATCTTTGAAGAATAAAATCATTTTATAATCTAGTTGAATTATGACACTTCGAAGGTTCCTTGTTTCCTGAAAAATCTCTTACTACGCACTAGAAATAAATATAAGCGTCAGTTAAGAATGACTATACTATTGTGATTTATAGTTTGTGATAAAATAAAAACTTTAACCAGTCTCATCTATGCATGAGAAATAAGGAAAATGATAAAGACCAGAGAATGAAGGGTTGTATTATTGATGGATAAATGTCTGGGGAAAGAAAAATATTTACTTAGTAAGATTCTTTTTGTTTTATAAAACAGACTTATCTCTATATGAGATATATTTATAATATGAAGGGATCTATCAATGTCAATTATCTATTTAACGTGTATTAAATTTGATCACAATTCAAACTAAACTTAATAGACTATTTTTCTCAAGCATCCAAGATCTTGCAAAAATATCTTAACTGCAAACGTATGCTACTGATCTGCTATGTTTCTATTATACAGCTATAGAATATAATGGAATGGAAAGTAAGGCATGTCTTAACATAATCAAAAGTTTTATATGCTTAATATAAGCATAAAACTTATCGTAATAAAGGACATACATTTTTTAATCAACCTATTTCCATACCGCATAAGTGTACCCTTGCTATTAAATTCTAAAGTAAATTAGCTTATTTTCTATGAATTTATTTTTTTATTATTTATTTATTATTTATTATTTATTTATTTTATTTATTTTTGTATTTTTTATTTATTTATTATTTATTTATTTTTATTTATTTTATTTATTTATTTTATTTATTTTATTTATTTTATTTATTTCTATTTATTTATTTTATTTTATTTATTTCTATTTATTTTTATTTATTTATTTCTTATGTTTATTTTTATTTATTTATTTTCATTTATTTATTTATTTTTAAATTCTTATTCACCTTTGAGTCCGGGGTAGAGTCTTCCCCAGGGCAGCACAGTCAACACCGTACACCCAATAGGGTACCTGCTCCCTGACGGCTCTCAAATCAACCTACCTAAATAATGACGCCATTTTTTAGATACTTTTTTATAGAATTTAGAATGAACATTTATGGGAAATAAAAGAGAAAAATTAAATATTTATAGAATTTTCTGCTGCGCAATATGTCTGTAATAGTATTTGAAGTAGATAAATGATAGATTATTTCTATCCAAACAATGAACACTAGAATTTGTGTTGAATTTAATAAGATATTTAACCCATTAACGCCCAGCGTCCTTATTTGAGGACAGACAAAAAATGGTTTGTAGAGTTTTTGTTTTCTTGGAACGATTCTTCCTTTTTATTGGAAATAGATATCAATCTTATGAATAATCCCCCAAGTTTTCAAATATGATCTTATCTATGATTTTGTTATTACGATCGGCGTTTTATGATTTTTCAAGCTTAGAATAGGAACGTATTATGACCGATATTCTGAACGTATACCGGTCAAAATCATGGTGAATAACCATATCTGTAATAAGTCATCTCTTTTCAGTACTTTTTTCATATATGATAGCAAATAAATCTCTTATCACGAAGTTTTCCATTTTTTTTAAAGACATCTTATTAAGTTTTAAAATGACACCTCATAACTAATGATGACTTGATGTCATATTTAAAGGTGTTTAAATTTCATATTTTGTTTTACTTCCAGGTGTCTATAATAGCTTCTATGTTAGTTATTTACTAATATATAGTCATCAGAAATATCCGGGCGTTAATGGGTTAATGCAATTCAAAGGGATACAGCGGAAAGATTTGTCCCTGAGGTTTGCCAAATATTCCCTAAACTACAAGTGTTTGGTCTTGAGTCCCGTAATCAGTCGGCCATTAGATGGCGCTCTCTATATGTTTATATTAATTCTAATGCGTTTCGAGTGAGATCTCGTGGAATAAATTCTGTGTTATGTAAGTCTTTAAAACCATTTTTCATTGGATTTTACTTCTTTAATTCTTCAATTTTAGTGCTAAATCATCTCAATGTTTACTACAAACCAGGACAAAATGGTAAGGTGTTATTGTTTATATAATTTTCCATGGTTGAAATACAGTTTCGTTTTCGGTTGTGGATGTAACCAATACTTGCTAGCTTAGTTTGTTTTTTAAAACTAAGATAATCTTATACAACAAATTTGGATGTAGAGCAAATGCGTCTTAGTCTTCTTACACTTATGTCTGGTGTTTCATAGTTTTGACTACAAATTTGGCTAAAATTCACAATTATTCTCAACTATAATTTGAATAAAATATAGTTTTGTAAATGGAAAATCACATTTCGATATTGGTATATTGCATGGAATGTTATTATAGCCAGCGTAATATTTAGCAAATGTTAGATTTAGATTGTAGTGAGCAAAACGGTGTTCATTTTGTAATAATGCTGTAAACAAGTCTAAACACTATTACTGTCATAAAAATATGCAATCTAAAAATCTTGCAGAACTATGAAGAAAATACGGAAAATCTGTTTGTTAGACAAATACAGTCAGCTACTTGTAACCTTTCAAATTCTTCTAATATATCTTGGTTATAATTAAGGAAGTTCTGATTTATGCACTCAAGTATTTCTCGTATGTTTTTGAAAAATCAAACAAATATCTTGTTTTTTAATTTGGGCACCAGTTTAAATAGCTCACTGTATCCAAAAGAAGGAAACATCCGTTTATGTATCGTGTAAATTTCTTATGGTTAATTATTGGGACAAAGAAAAATATTAAAGATAAGCATTTTGTATTGTTATATGAATTAATCCATTTTAATAAAATATTATGCAAGAAGAATATCTTCATGTACAATAAAATAAATTCTACACTTATTTAAGAAAAAAACTCGTCTTCCCCCCAAAAAAGAATAAATCCTGAAACCAATAATTAGAAAACGCGAGAAAGGGATTAAAATACAAATTACATTAACGAGAAATGTCAGATATGATTACAGTAAGTGGGATTTTTGGGGATTTATAAAATTAAATTAAAATGAATTAGAGATTTCCAAGAAAGTTTGCACTGACCCAAATTTTATTCCTCTATGCATAACTATATTAGAGTTACTTAAGTTTTTTATACTGAATTTTTTTCATGGGATTAAAATAAATACCATTCGAGTTTGTTTCCTACTTAGTTTTTATTCCATTTCGAAATCTGCATATCAAACCGAATCAAATTAATGGAATGGGAATATATATATATATATATATATATATATATATATATATATATATATATATATATATATATATATATATATATATATATTATATATATATATATATACTATTACGTAGACGGAATATATATAATTATATATATATTACGCTGAATGCTTAAAAGTAAAAATGTTCTTTAAGTTTATTACGTTTGTTTTCAAATGTTTTTGAACTAAATAATCCCACTATTAAGCTGCATAACTTTTTTAAAAATAAAGATTATATTTCTATCCTACTTAGAAGCAAATATATTTTATGTGTATATGTAATAATATTTTTTCTACTTTAAGATTCTATTTTCCCGGTATTTCTTCTAGTTGAACCCTAGCGAAGATTCTCGAATGTTCACTAGTAGAAATCATTCCAGTTCCATACCTAAAAAAGATTCCTAAATCTCCGGTTACATCACCCACGTGACTTCATGTAACAGCTGAATGGTCAGCATAAATGACCAAGGAAATATCTGTAGTTCCATCAGCTTTTTTCGATAGAGTTTCAATGAAGTTCTGATATTGAAAGAGTTTCGTATAAGGTTTAATGGTGATGTTTTGATATGTCGTTGAATAAACTAAGTTAGATTGATTTTTTGAGAGTCTTCATTAAAATCTCATCGCTAGGTTCCATGACTGCAGGGCGGCAAAAACAGCCCAGAACCAGACTCAAAAAGCCCTATATATATATATATATATATATATATATATATATATATATATATATATATATATATATATAATCCAGGAATTAAAAAACTGTTGGATTAGGTGAAGCCATAGACCCTATTATTTTTACTTGCCCGGGCTACTGGGCAAGAAGAAAGCCTAATCAGCTTAGTAGTAATAAATATAAAGCCGGGCCGCATTGAAGAGAACGGCACAACTCTAAAACTTTATTTTAGAGCTGCTAAAACGGATATATTTACTAGTCAACGACAGACAAAAAAAAAACACAAAAATCACTCTGCACGAACAGAGGTGCAGAACAGAAAACTGCTTGAACAGAAGACAGAATTTTCCCACTGAACAAGAAACTTAGTCAGCGAATTAAACTGTTAAGATCAGGAAAAACGTGGAGTCATTTGCCCTCAGCTGGATAAAGTGTTGAATAGACAGAAAATTTACATCTATAAGATAGAAAGCTTAGGGAAATGTATTGAAATGATTTTAAGTCGAGGACACTCCTTTGATTACGACATTTAGAGGCTGGAAAAAAATTTTAATGAATTAGAATGGGAGATGTTTAAGGAGATATTAAAGTTAAATAATTTAGATATATTACATATGTATATATATATATATATATATATATATATATATATTCATACACATACATATATGCGTATATACATACACTTATATGCACACATACATTTTGATCACGATTCTACAAACACGTCGATCTAATTAAGTATATTTTGAACTTGTTACTGAAAAAGATAAGCATCAGGGAGATTTCCGAAAGATTTTTTTAACGGGTAGGAATGCTAAAAAATATTTATTCATAAAAAATACTTCTACTATGCTCCACAGTATCGCTTCAAGTTATACATTTATTCAATATGCTACATATAGTTCATTGAGCCACCACTTATCAAGATTTTAGGCTAATATACAGAAAAATAGATTTGAAAAAGGTGCACTCTTATCAACTTGCTGTAATTTTAGTAATTGCACTGAAACACACAATAACCTTCCAAGCAGTTAAATCTAGTGTTGCAAAATATTAACCGTAATGCATACGAGCAAAGAGATAAACCAAATGTTTTACATATATATGATGTTTAATATTAATTGCGTTGAGAAACCTAATACTTAATATATAATTGCTGCTGTACTTTCTGAAATATCCAAATGCAAAATCCACAGAATATAAGATAATTTTATTATATCCAGTACCAGTTATTACTTAAGTCATATTTCATTTTTGTATAAAATATAACACAAAATAAACATTGTAAATAAATGAAGAGTAATCTAGTACTTTAATTTTACGTTTTAAAATGATTTTATATTCTATTTGGTTTATCATTCCCTTTCTAAAACTAAAAATAAAATAATTTTTGATGTTATATTTTGTAAATGCTAAAAGATCTTTTTTAAAATTTAAATTAATGAACATAGCATTTGCTAATGATAATTACACAATAGCAATATGACGATTAATATGGAAATGGCAATATATAATGATGATGCAAGACTTGTGGTCCATGAGTTTAAATGCTGCTATTTATTTTCTAATATTCGATTATTTATTTATTCTGATATTTATTTTCATAGCTATTAACAATAATAAATTAACTCTCTAACAAAATAGCACTGTTATTACAGCTAGCAAACATATAATCCAAATGTTTTACATCCCTATGCTGTTTAATATTAATTGCTTTGACAAACCTAATACTTATGATGTAACTGTTGTACTTTTTTAAATATCCTAATGCGAAATCCACAGAATATAAGATAATTTTATTATTTCCAGTGCCAGTTATTACTTAAGTCATATTTCATTTTTGTGTAAGATATACCACAAAATAAACATTGAAAATAAATGAAGAGTAATCTAGTACTTTAATTTTACTTTTTAAAATGATTTAATATTTTTATTTGATTTATCAACTCTTTTCTAAAACTAAAAAAAAGAATACATTTGAATATTATAATTTGTAAATGCTATAGATTTTTTATCAATATTTTAAATTATCAAACATAGAATTTCCTAATGGTAATTACACAATAGCAATATGATGATGAATATGGAAATGGCAATATATAATGATGATGCAATACTTGTTGTCCGCGAGTTTAAATTTTGCTATTTATTTTCTAATATTTAATTCTATGTTTATGCTGATATTTATTTTCTAGCTATTAAAAATAATAAAATCGACTCTCTAGCAACATAGCTGTGTTATTACGACGAGCAAACAGTTAAATCCAAAGGTTTTACATCTCTATGCTGTTTAAAATTAATTGCGTTGAGAAACCTAATACTTATGATGTAAATGCTGTACGTTTTTAAATATCCTCATGCAAAATCCACAGGATATGAAATAATTTTAGGATTTCCAGTACCAGTTATTACCCGAGACATATTTCATTTTTGTACAAGATAGACCATAAAATAAACATTGTAAAAAAATGAAGAGTAATCTAGTACTTGAATTTCGCTTTTTAAAATGACTTTATATTTTGACTCATCGGTCCTTTCTATAATAAAAATAGAATAATTTTTGTTATAATTTGTAAATTCTGTATATACGTTATCAATATTTTAAACTATTGAACATAGTATTTGCTAATGGTAATTGCATAATAGCAATATAATGATGAATATGGATATGGCAATATATAATGATGATGCAAGACTTGTGGTCGACCAGTTTAAATTTTACTATTTATTTTCTAATATTTGATTCTATGTTTATTCTGATATTCACTTTCTAGCTATTAAAAGTAATGATATTAGCTATTAAAAATAATAAAATCAACTCTCCAACAACATAGCAATGTTATTACGACGAGCAAACAGATAACCCAAACGTTTTACATCTCTATGCTGGTTAAAATTAATTGCGTTGAGAAACCTAATACTTATGATGTAATTGCTGTACTTTTTTAAATATCCTAATGCAAAATCCACAGGATTTAAAAATAATTTTAGGATTTCTAGTACCAGTTATTACCCTAGTCATATTTCATTTCTGTACAAGATATACCACAAAATAAACATTGTAAATAAAAGAAGAGTAATCTAGTACTTGAATTTCACTTTTTAAAATATTTTTATATTATTTGATTTATCATCCCCTTTCTCAAACTAAAAATATAATAAGTTTTGATATATATTGTAAATGCTATATACTCTTTATCAAATTTTAAATTAATTAATATAGTATTTGCTAATGGTAATTACACAATATAAATATGACGATGAATATGGAAATGGGAATATATAGTGATGATGCAAGACTTTTGGTCCACTAGTTTAAATGCTGCTATTTTCCAATATTTTATTCTTTGTTTATTCTTATATTTATTTTCTAATTATTAAAAATAATATTAGCTATTAAAAATATTAAATTCAGCTCTCAAACAACATAGCACTGTTATTACGACGAGCAAACAGTTAATCCAAATATTTTACATCTCTATGCTGTTTAACATTAATTGCGTTGAGAAACCTAATACTTATGATGTTATTGCTGTACTTTTTTTAAATATCCTAATGCAAAATCCACAGGATATAAAATAATTTTAGGATTTCCAGTACCAGTTATTGCCTGGGCGATATTTTATTTTTGTACAAGATATACCACAAGATAAACATTGTAAATAAATGAAGAGTAATCTAGTACTTGAATTTTACTTTTTAAAATGATTTTATATTTTGATTGATCGGTCTTTTCTATAATAAAAATTGAATAATTTTTGTTATAATTTGTAAATTCTGTATATGCGTTATAAATATTTTAAACTAATGAACATAGTATTTGCTAATGGTAATTACAAAATAGCAATATGATGATGAATATGGAAATTGTTGCGAACACCCCTCGAGCGGAAATAACGAACTATGTTGAAGCCACTATCGAAATTGCAATGTTTTCAGTTTGTATTCAGTTTTGTGTGCAACGCTGTAAATTGTTATTCTTTTTAGTATTTAGTTTTGGCGAATGTTGCTAGTTTTTAGAAAGTGAATAAATGTGTTATTATAGTTTTAAAATATCCCTGTGAGATTATTTTGACTTCCTATTTACTGTTTTGACAGCCGTTAAGCATCGGATAGATGCACCAGAGCCCAATTAATATTTAGTTTTATAAATGTGTTACGAGATACAACAGAAATGGTAATATATAATGATGATGCAAGATTTGTTGTCCACGAGTTTAACTTTTCCTATTTATTTTCCAACATTTGATTTTATGTTTATTCTGATATTTATTTTCTAGCTATTAAAAATAATATTAGCTATTAAAAATATTAAAATCAACTTTCAAACAACATAGCACTGTTATTACGAAGAGCAAACAATTAATCCAAATGTTTTACATCTCTATGCTGTTTAAAATTAATTGCATTGAGAAACCTAATACTTATGATGTAAATGCTGTACGTTTTTAAATATCCTAATGCAAAATCCACAGGATTTAAAATAATTTTAGGATTTCCAGTACCATTTATTAAGTGAGCCATATTTTATTTTTGTACAAGATAGACCACAAAATAAACATTGCAAATAAATGAACAGCAATCTAGTACTTGAATTTTACTTTTTAAAATGATTTAATATTTTATTTGATTTATCACCCCCTTTCTAAAACTAAAAATAGAATAATGTTTGTTATAATTTGTAAATTCTATTTAATCTTTATCAAAATTTAAATTAATGAAAATAGAATTTTCTAATGGTAATTACACAATAGCAATATGATGATAAATATGGAAATGGCAATATATAATGTTGATGCAAGACTTGTCCACGAGTTTAAATGCTGCTATTTATTTTCTAATATTTGATTCATTGTTTATTGTGATATTTATTATCATAGCTATTTAAAATAATAAAAGCAACTCTCTAACAAAATAGCACTGTTATTAAGACGAACAAAGAGATAATCCAAATGTTTTATATCTTTATGTTGTTTAATATTAATTGCTTTGAGAAACCTAATACTTATAGTGTAATTGCTATACTTTCTTAAATATCCTAATGCAAAATCCATAGGATGTAGGATAATTTTAGGATTTGCAGTACTAATTACCTGAGCTATATTTAATTTTTTAATAACATATACCATAAAATATACATTGCAAATAAATGAAGAGTAATCTAGTTCTTGGATTTTACTATGATTCACCGGCCCTTTCTAAAACTAAAAATAGAATATTTTTAATGTTTTAATTTATTAATGCTATATATTCTTTATCAATTTTTTTAAATTAATAAAAATAGTATTTGCTAATGGTAATTACACAATAGCTATATGACGATGAATATGAAAATGGAGATATATAATGATGCAAGACTTGTGGTTCACATGTTTAAATACTGCGATTTATTTTCTAATATTTGATTCATTGTTTATTCTGATATTTTTTTCCATAGCTATTTAAAATAATAAAAGCAAATCTCTAACAAAATAGCACTGTTATTTGGACGAGCAAAGAGATAATCCAAATGATTTATATCTTTATGCTGTTTAATATTAATTTCGTTGAGAAATCTAATACTTATGATGTAATTGTACTTTCTTAAATATCCTAATGAAAAATCCATAAGATCTAGGATAGTTTTAGGATTTGCAGTACCAGGTATTAACTGAGCTATATTTCATTTTTATTTCTAAAATATAACAAAAAAATAAGCATTGCAAATAAATGAAGAGTAATCTATTACTTGAAATTTGCTATGATTCACCGGCCCTTTCTAAAACTAAAAATAGAATAATTTTTAATGTTTTAATTTATAAATGCTATATATTCTTTATAAATATTTTAAATTAATAAACATAGTATTTGCTAATGGTAATTGCTTAATAGCCATATGATGATACATATGGAATTAGTAATATATAATGATGATGAAAGATTTGTGGTCCACGTGTTTAAATGCTGCTATTTATTTTATAATATTTGATTCTTTGTTTATACTGATTTATTTTCCTAGCTATTAAAAAATTAAAAGCAATTAAAAGCTCTCTATCAAAACTGTTACAAAGAAAGTAATCACAGTACTAAACAAATCAAATTCTGCATCCAATTTTTTTATACTGCTCAATTCTTAAGTTAATGCACATATACTGGTCTAACTTTTAACTCTCGAGTTTTATAATACAAAATCAAACTAAACAATAGAGATCATTTATATTTACGTCAGAGCAAGGTTATCTAGATTTAAATGTAATACATTAGAAAGTCACCTATTATGAGGTGACAAAAATAAATTTTGAACCTTACAATAAAATATATGTTCTCCTCCTGCTTGAAAGGAAAACTTAGAGAAATCATATATATATATATATATATATATATATATATATATATATATATATATATATATATATATATTCTTACTCCTGCCTTTTATTTATTTTTTTTGAAGAAAAAATAAAACAGCTTTGCGGTAGACCTCAAGAAATATTTGGAAATAAAATTATTTGTTCTCTAAAAATAGTGAGAGAAAGTTTCCTCAAAATTCCCCCCTTACTTATTTTATTTTACTCAGAATTTATTCTTATTAGACTTCTTTCCATCTAACTTCATTTCGGGGGGAAATATTAAAGGAAAGAATACGAAATATTTTTTTTCCTCCACTTTACCTGCTGTCAAAAGTATTTCCGCAATGTTGAGTTTCATAAATTCTTGCCTTATTGGACTGGAGAAACTCCTTAAAAAAGCCACAAACTCTCGGTTAGTAAAATATGATAAAAGACCGAATAAAAAGTTTCATTCCAGTCTTAAGCTGAAATGTAAAATTTTACTCATCTTTGTTCAATATTTTGAAACAAAAAATATCGGAAAAAGAGTCAAATTCGTAAATCCAATAGAAACAAAATAAAATTACATAAATAAATACGTACTCGCAAATGACTACATACCTATATACTTATTCATTTTAAAATAAAAAAGAACAATTACGCATGTACATCACATCAAGGACAGTATATATTGGTTTATCATATGTTTAAGATTAATAAGCTATTAATAATATCTCTTAATTTTATATCTTAGTTTAAGGTAGCGGACAACGTTCAAATAGCGATTTCCGTGAAAAATATAGATAAAAGTTTATTCGTTTATTTTAAAGTCCAGTTCTTTAGCTTTCGGAAACAGTTTTCTGCTTATTTCTAGAGTCATTAGAAGTTATGATACAGCTGTTTAACCCCTTCCGGTAAAATGACGAGTCTAGCTCGTCATTAGTTTTTCATTCCATACCGCACAATGACGAGCTACACTCGTCATGCGATTGAAGTTACTGTTAAATATGATAATTAATTTAGTTTAAAATTTCTAGTGCACTGAATTTGGCAACACTTTTATCACTTGTGAAAATCACAAGTCAGTATTGCATATTGTTTGCTTAGAATTTCTTGGTACAAGTCATTGCCAAACTAATGAGTCAGAATAAAAGAAAACCTACTAAGAAATGCCGTGTGTATTACAAGAATCAAATTAAAAGTGAGACTACTTGGCGGTGTAAACAATTAAGAATTCCTTTGCACTTTGTTTTGAAAAGTACCACTAGCTTGAAGACTATTATCTGTATACCTTATTAATGTTTTGCTTTGATATTTTCTTAATTTTACTGTTTCTGATATTATTTAACACTATGTAAAAAGTGGATTTTAATTAAGAATATGTAAGAATTGTAAAATGAAACAAGTTTTTTAAATAAAAATTAAATGGTTATTTCATGCACAGGTTTTCATTATTAAATCATACCGGAAGGGGTTAATCATCACCGGGAGTGTCGAAAAGATACCGAAAGTGAGCAGTTAACCTTTTTGTGGGCCGTAGTAAGATTACTTCCCACCTACAT
>CM063501.1:64588382-64598382 GCA_032207245.1 Pardosa pseudoannulata
GCAATTTTTGGATTTCTAGCTTTAAAACAAGACAACGTCTATCAGGTCTTCTAGTATATAAATAATATTCATTAAGAAAAACAAACAATCTCGGTATCACTATAAAAACCTTCAGTAAAAATGAAAACCATGCTAAAATAATTTTCAAGTAAAATGAGATGGGTTAAGCTGCAGTTATGTCATAGATAATTATATTTAATTACAGAAGAAAGTAAGATGTGTGGTTTGCCTTTCGCATCACATGTACAACAAGTTCCACTTCACGTTATTAAACTAAGTATGATTCATATTCATATTATATAAACCCATATTTTCATTTATAAGTATACAGGTCAAGTTTATAATTCGAAAATTTAATCTTCGAAAGTACTTCTGACATGCACAACCATTTAATCTGTAATGTAAGTCAAACATGTTATAATATTTGCCCTACTTATTTTTTTTCAATTAGTCTGATACGAAAACATACATAGGCAGATGCCTTGAAATGCAGCAGTAATTAGAATTCATATCCTAAATTGGTTATTTTTTAAGACATTAAGCAGGATATCCTGACACCCTTGTGGAAATACTCGGGGAGCTGCTGAGAAAGATCACGGCGTCAAGAGAATACTGACGCGTTCCCTCAATCGTTTATATCGTACACGTCTTTCTGTTTACCTACATACCTTTCATCTGAATCTATATATTAAGCGGGTCTACCAATTATGGTTCTAAATTGCCCTAGTGGACAATTTAAGATATTTCTAAACACAAATGAGATGCACGCTATCAGCGGCAGATTTTCCTAGAGACTTTCCAAAAAAATTTTGATTGATTTGTTGACTTAGGTGGTGAGGGCCTTTTACTTATAACTTCATGCTAGCTGACCCCTTAGTTTGTCCTGTCCCTATAATGAAGTTGGAACACGTCCTCCAACGTCGTTCTGTTAATAAAAGTAACTAAAACGGTGTCATTTTTATGGCCATGACTGCAACCACCTATCATGAAGTCTTATTTATGTTTCCCAGTGGAAAAAATATTCTTAATTTTGCAATGTATTTTCGAAATTAGAGACGAAATATTGTTTCATATTATAGGAACGTTTCTAACATAAAAAATGAAATAAGTTGTTAAAACTTTTTTTTTCAAATAAGCTAAAAACATTGCGTTGTAGCAGATTTTTAAAATTTTCCTATAAAATATATTCGCATTTTAAACAATGGGAGAACGGTACTATCAAAATTCTAGAATGTTTTAGGCAGGATTAACTATAACTCACTTCAACAATGAGGATTTTAAAATTTATTTTATAACATTTAGAGGTATTGGGTTAGAATAGAGATAAAGCGTTATAGTTTACTAATTACACTCAAGAGTTTATTGATTAACCCTTTATACTTTAGAGAACCTAACTAGTCAACAGTTGTTTTCTGATTGTGCTGCACTGTGCAATATAAGATTACCTAGTTGCTATGCTATTGCGTCGATTCTGGTTATATAACAACGTTCAAGATGCTCTAATTCCTTTAATTGACAGCTGTATCAGTAACAAAGCTGCATTCACAAGTCAGAAAAAACTCAAAGTATTGAGTCTAAAAGAAAAGTGAATGTCATGCTAGGCAGACAGTATTCTTGTCTAATGGATTCAAATATGACAATACACAGATATGTAAACATTTATATTAATAAAATGTTATAACACAAATTCTGTTTTATTTGTGTGCCAAGAGATTAAAAGGCAATTGAGTGTAGCTACGAACATCCATGCTAACAGTAAATTTTGAACCCTCGAACTAGGTGGTATTTTGTGACAGGAAGAAAAAACTAATATTTAAATAATTTTTCTTAGTTACAACTTAGGTCTGTCAAAAAGTTTAGATCTGTGAAGCTTTCTTTAGGTTAAAGAAATTCTTCCCTAGTACGAAAATGTATTAAAAATATTATCTGAAGATGAGGTCATCATGATTCCTGGATATGGCAATAACTTCTTTAACAGAATGCTGGGTCCATTTGTATTATAATGTAGTTCTTTGAAAGCTTCGAAACAGCAGCTTGCTTTTTTCCATATTACCTAAGTTGGATTTTCTTTTAGTACAGAAATGGGAAACAAGTATTTACTTCTAGTTTATTTAACCATTTGGTCCTGTATCAATTACATTAAAATTTTTTATATAATTGGCTATGTATCAAAAACACCAGTTAATCTAAGTATAGAATAAAGCAGTATTGTTAGTCTAGAAGGTTTGATTTTACATACATGTATTATTACATGGTTACATACATGTATTATATCTACATGTATCTTTACAATGTAATTGTAATTTTTAGAATTATTAAATAATTAATATTTAAAGTAACAAATTTTAGAATTGGAAATGAAAGAGAAAATAGACAAATATTCCATAAACACCAAAAATATAGGAACTTTATCTATCCTATTGTTATACCTAACAGTTTCAGGCTCGCAAATAATATCAATCTACGAAATATAATACTTAGCTTTCGTATATTTAACTTTAAGGCAATTTAAATGTTTAAAGGACAATACTAGTTCTCGAATGGCAATTATACTAGAAATATATTTATTCGTAAAATGCTGGACAAAAGTGTAAAAATATAGCAATGTCATCTTATGCGAATTGTTATCGTAATAATCAGCTAATTCCCAAATAATATCAAACAACTAAAAAATGTATATTTTGATTCCAAATATTTAACTTCAAGTAGCACTTTATCCGTTTCAAGGGCAATGAATACTATTACTTGAATCGTAATTATATTAAAAATATTTAAATTTAATCTAAAGATCGTGTACAAAAATGCACAAAATGTAACGTGTACGTGTTTTTAGGAAGCGTGAATTAAATACACCCAGGAAATCCTTACGTTAGAGTACATGTAAGTAAACACGAAAAACCTCGTTTCCAAATGAACGAAATCCAATATGCTTGTTTAAGTAATTATTTTAAGAATAAACTCTACTGCATCTTTATTTATCCCACGGTCTCTTTTAACAACCATTTTTCTAACTACGCTTGCAATCCGTCATTATGTTCTATTTAAACATTGTTGAGAAAAAAGGGGTGAAAAACATATTCAGTTACTCTCAGTAAAAGAATGTTTCTTGGAACTTCGCTTTTATCGTTTGGACACCGTAGAGAAATGACAGTATATGGAAAGGTATGCGGTGATATTTTACAGTTTTAATGCATTTTGTAAGTCACGAAGAATATTTAAATATACATAATTATTTGCCTTCCAAAGAATCCTTCGAAAACTATCTTTTGGATATAAATATTGAACAAGAAAAAATATGCGTTTTTAATAAAGCATACATTTAACCCTTTCGTGTGCCATTCATTTCTCAGAAAACGTTTTCAAACATTCAATAGAGAAGTGCTAATTATATTCATATTGAGTAAACAATAGATGACAAAGCAAAATATAAGCGGGAATCATTCTTCCCATCGTTATAATAGCAAGGCCAATATATCATAATCGGTTTTGCGTTCGAAATGGTGCATTTGGTAAGATGGTGTAGGTGGGAAGTAATTTTTCCACGGCCTTCAAAAGGGTTAATTGAAAAACATACAAAATACCGTTTACATTGTGTTTAATAAAGATGCTTTCAGTGTATATTTGACGATAAACCTATCAAACTACCAACTGCTTAAAGCTGATTTCGAACGGCTACGAACAATCATGTCATCAGCAGTATTCGAACCTGCGAACTCCTGTATCGAAAAGCAGCTCTCTACCACTAGGCCATCATTAGCAACCTGAAAACCAAATATTCTATTCAAGGTCATGAGATTCCATTTTTTATTACAACGAAAGGAATTCCAGAGCTCTGTATCTGTGAGAAACAACACGCCCAATGAAGTGTTAAATAAAATTAGACAAAATGAGAAATAAGAAAAATTTGAAATGTAACTAGACACTCTAGCAATTTAATTCTGTTTTATTTGTATAAATTGTTACCTACATTGATTTTCATACAAAATATGTAATGTATAGTGCCACATAAATTGAAAGAAAAGCGCTTTGTGAACGACCCTCAAGCAATTTACATCATAAGAACAAAAATGACTTTCATTTTTTTTTCGTATTGCAAAAATAGATTCCCCATTTTTTGATATATATGTTAAATTAGTGAATCATTTAGTAACAGTTCCTTTAAGATATTCTCAGGATGGAAAGTCACGAAAATGCTTCCCTTTTTATTTTAAAAATAAACATGATGGTCGTTGAATTTACTTTAACGATTAATGTCCTTTTCAAATCTGTTTTAATAAAAGAGTATTTCTAACACATGAAGGAAAATAAATTTTCCGTGCAAACAATGATAAAAACTGAAAGTACCTTACAAAAATCTGACAATGTTGCTTGAAAAAAATAACCAAAAATGCATATTAGATAATGATTGTTTCTCTCATATCCCGCATTTTGATTTGTACAGAAGTGCTTTATAATAGAATATAATATATAACTTTAGTTATATAAAATAATTTATTCTTAAAGCACAGAGGGACATAAGGATAAAACTTTTTAAATAGTAGTTATAATGCTAAAATCATTTATAAATCTAATAAATTAAATAATCAATTTTTAAATTTTATTCCAGTTTCTTAAAAAATCAATTTTTAATTGATTGTGGACATTCACTCAATTTTGAAACCGGGAATACCAATTATAAAACTTAACGTACATATTATGTAATATCTAATATTTAAGATGAGTTAGTTTGGAAAAAAAATTTGGAAGTGCTGAAGAGTAAAGACTAAATTCGCTACTAAAATTTCTGTATTTTCTCCCGTGTAATTTTAAGTTTACGCCTATCTCTTATCTTACTGCCAATTTTTAGATACATATGACATACTACATACAAATATCCCATCGGCTAAATGTAGCTTACAACGCAGCTATATCAAATGCTATGTTCTTAATGAATTCTACGATTTGGTTTGGTTTGGAGTGCTAAGGTCTACTCTTTTGTAACACGAGGGCTAATGAGACTCGAACCTAGGGCTTAAAGCCAATTCCGAACAGCTACTAATATCAATGCCACAGAGGGATTCGAACTGACAAACTACGGTACCGAAGGCCAGCACCCTAACCAATCGGACATCGTTCGGCTTATCCATCTACAAATATGCAGCGACTTCATAAAAACTGTCAGACACATTAAATTTCTTTGTTAGAAATAAGGGTTAAAATTTATGTATTACAGATATGCTTATTGACAATACAGGCTTCAGATTCTTTTATACATATGTTTGCAAAAGAAAGAATTATATCCTTTATAATTACTAGTGAAACCAAGAAAAACAGTTTTACTTTAATGAATACAATTGTACAATGATTTATATAGTGTTGCTAAAATCCTAAAATTCTGATTATATCTCAACAGGTATTTCCTATGTAAATTAAAATTTAGTAATTAAATTTTAAGAAGTCATTTTAATATTTTTAATCTGTGAATATGTAAATGTGTAAAAATCTTAACATCTATTAATTTGCCTTCAACTATTTTTTTTCAAAACTTAAGAATAATTGTTTTATAAAGAAATTCCTTTAATCAGTTTTGGATAATATAACTATTAAAACTTGTTTTAAAACCTTTTAAAAGGAATTGTGGTTAAAATAATAAATATAAATTAAAATAAAAATTTCACAGATTAAAGCTACATAAAATTTTACTTACTAAAACAATCCACTCATTAACAAAATAGAAATAAAGTATTCACTTACAACCTGCATCACCATGTGCTGTCACCCCTGCATTTTTCTGCACTTGGGTGTCGAAATAAAAGCATTAAAGCACGAATCCTTCAGTTATATATTTTTTATCTTTATCTCGAGTTCTATGCAGCCTTCCATCTTAAATCGCGAGCTTTATGCAGGGAATGACAGCTTGACAGCCAGGCAGGAGTTGAAGAAAATTGTACTGTCGTTTCATTGCAGGAATGATGGATTGTGTATTCTGTCGTTAGAGAAGCTATGGACGAAGAAGTTCGGATCTAAAAATAGCCGCTTTAATAGGGAGAGGAAGACCACTGCTCACATTTAGACGCTTTTAACTTAAACATTAATAAATCTAAATTTATATAATTTACAAAGTTGGTCATTGACATTCAATAAGAAATATTTCAATACTTTATTTTACATGTAAAAAATAACTGCACAATGAAAATCATACATTTTTGAATTTTCGATCATAACAAACCCTTTAGACATCTAACAGTTTAAGCATGTGAGTATTAAAAAGTTTAAAATGTGAAAATCTTAATCTTCTTGCTTACATCAGAAATTATATTTTTTTTCAACAATACAAAGATTTAAGTTCAGGATGACTAATACTTTATAATATTTACATGATTACAGTTTAAAATTTTAATCGGTAGTATCTGAGTAAGTGTATTTTACCCTTTAAAATGATATTTACTTTTTATCACCTTTAATTTCTTCATTTACATAGTGTTCAATTTTTTCAAAGATGAAAATTTTTAATTTTCGTACAAAGCAACCTAATCATAAATGCGCAAGGCAAAATTACCTTGCCAGCTATAACTGGAAAAATTAATATGTAAAAGAAAACTGCGCATGTTTTTCTTAGTATAATCTTTAAAGGTGCATTTATCCTACCGGGACACTAGTTTGAACATAATTACATAGTACTAAGGTTTGCCAAGTTTCGTGAAGCATTCCAGAACAGGGAGTTTGAAATTCTGCTAATTCACAGAATTTTTCCCGCTAAAAATTTCTTTGAAATTCTGAATAACAATTCTTAGCAATAAGTATTGACTATAGGAAATTGTAGGACATCTCACTTCTGATGAATCAACCCCGCTTTGATTTATTGATATATATGAAGGCTAAGTTTAAATTTTCGGCACTAAAAAATAGACTTTGGACCTAAGTGAACCAATGTATCTTTTGAGTAGGTAATTCTACATTATAATAGCCTATTTTTTATTTAATATAAAATAAAATACTTTGCTGTGTTTATAATAAAACCTTCCTAGACCATTAATAAGGTTCTAACTTATAAAAAAAATATTTAACTTCCTTATGTACGACAACACATTTAAAAAGAATGTGCGCATGAAGTAAAAAAGAGCAATTCCACTTAATTGCAATATAAATTGCAAATCAATGTGCTAAAACTTGTTTTTCATATCAAATAAAAGTTAATGATCTTAGTTTTATATTAATACGATTTATAAAAAAAATTCTACTACTCTATAATATATATGTTTAGTTTATTAGCTATTAGATTTGAGATTTAAACTTTCATCAGTAATTAAAATTTTAAGATTAAGGACCAAACCATTATTACAATTAGATATTAAAATTAAGTTTGAATATATATATTTCAAAAGTTATCTTAACACATTGTGTACGGGTACATTTCGCAGTAGAATTCTAACGAGACCGGGCATTTTGCGTGTAAATTTAGTTATTCAGTTCAATCTCAATAGATCGAAAATTATATCATTTTTTAACCAACTTTTCGTATTTTATATTGAAATATATAAACAAATATATAAATAGAAATATATAAATAACCATAAGATTTTTGTAAACAAAAAATATATTTTTAGTAGATAAACTTATTGTATCTTAAATATGAAAAATCAAGTAGAAATAGTAGTATATAGTTTTAATGTTTTCGAATTATGTTATATATAAACATTTTTCATTATAAAAAATGAAAAAGAGCAATCATAAAACTAATAATATAAAAACTGTTTCTTAATTATTTGTCTAAATATTTCCGGAATCTATGAAGTAGACAAGAACATTCGGCTTAGTTTTCCTGTATATACCTTTTTGTACCCACAAACAAACCATGTTGTTACACTAACCCGTACAAGTACGTGACCTGGGCGTAAGTATCAATCTTCAAAAAATGTACTAGTACGTGTTTCGCATACAATGTGTTAAGGGTCAGTAAACATCATTTCTAAATCTGATATCATTTTATATGTCATTTTAAAGAACTTGAAATGAGATATCTGAAATATTTTCCAAAACCTAAAGAGTTATAAAGGCTTTCAATAGTTTACTCTAAAACGAGTAGTTTTTCTTATTTAACGACAAACCGAATATATACTGCATTAATGAAGACTCGAATGGAAATGTTACATTAACACGTTCAGCACCTAACAACCCGGTAATCTCAGATAAATTTCATTCTGATTAGCCTATTTGATCAACAAAATTCTAATTACACGAATATAAAATTTTATATACTTTGTGATGCCATGTTTTGTTGGATTCGTTATTCTCAGTACGCATCTTGGACAAAATTAAACTTTAGTGTAACATTTACTATGCTCATAAAATATCGAGGGTTGTAATTTCCGTTAATATTGCGCATACGTGTTTTGTACAACACCCACTTTTATGCTTATTATTGGACCGTTATCGTTAAACACATATCGATACATGCCTTTGATCTAAATGCTGTGTTAAAAAATACAATTACAAATGTCTTTAAAATATAGTATATAAAAGCTGTGTGAACTCTGAACAAATATTAAAATTTGGCCTTGTGCGCTGTACCTTTGTTGAAAACCTTTCTCATTACTAGGACAGTCATTTCAGCAATACATAACTTTACGGTAAAACATAAATTTATACTAAACACATTTGTTAGAAACAGGTTATAATAATCAATTTTAAAACATGCTGATGAAACATCGAAAATTCACGCAAAATATAAAAAAAGATTTGAAGAAGGTTATGAAGAAAAAATAAAAATTTATACAGATTTTCCTTGAACTTTAAGTCTATCAAATATTAAGTAACATAACAGTTTTAGTTTTGATCTTCTGACATAAAAATGTCTGACTACGCAAGGAATGATTCTAGCCAATCACATGCCTTCTTTCTTCTCATAGTTTATTGCGAAATATTTGCTGATATTAAACTTTCCGAGTATTTCTTTTTATGAGTGTTTTACTTCGAAAAGAGGTATTTAAAATTTGATTTTAAATCCGTTCTTTCTTTTCATGATGAGATAAGGTCTAGTTTAGGAAAGTAATGGAGCCATTTGAAATATGGTCTTTTTTTTTCTTTTTAATCATAAATTACTTTACGGGAAAAGAATTACAACATCCAAAGTTTATTATTATTATTATTATGAATATAAACGGTTTCATATATCTTCGGTCTTCAACCAAACATCAATATGTATTAAACTGATATGTAATGAATTTCTGGGTCGTTAATTAAAAAAAAGTAAATATTTTGCGTACTTTTAAACGTAACATATCTTATTTATGTGATGAAACAGCTTTTATGCATTAACTAGAAATACTGAAGATGTTACATAGGTTTATTTAATTCTAAATCCCCTATAATTCAATTTATGATTTTAATAATTTTTCTTACCCCCCCAAAAGATACATTTTTTAATTGTTAGAAAAATAGACTGGTCCACACCAAAGAAGATTAAATAATAAAATCAGTTACAAAATAAGCATAGTACAGTACTCTTAAGGAGTAGACCAACTAAGCGTCCATACCAGTCGCACGTATAAGAGGAATACTCGTGAGAAAATACAAAATTGAAAAAAATAATTCCTTGTGCTGAATTTTGTTTATTTTGAATATAAATAAAGGTGTAAATAGGAAATAAAAATGCTCATTAGGCCATCATGCCAAAGGGACCATAATCGATCAACGATTTTGCCAACATGCCGTCTTGGTCTTGAAAAGAAAATGGTGTTAGAATTCCGCAAAAGATTTAGAGCTCCAGACTCCTTCCTGGCTCTCTCTGAGGGGGCCCGCAGATCTCCCGAAAAAGTTAGTTTTAGTTGGACAGTGTTACCTTGGCCGAAGATGGCTACTAAGCGGTTAACAACCCCACTTGATCAATGGGGTCGAAGGAGGGTCACTCACTTTGCTTTCGTCTCTATGTCAGTTTCGTGCTGGCGTTGTTCAAATGTAACTCTTTGTTACAAGTACATTTTTATTAATATACAAAAAACTAATGAAAATTTTAAAAATT
>CM063501.1:64603382-64690882 GCA_032207245.1 Pardosa pseudoannulata
CCTTCTCCATACACATCAGTCAATTTCTTACTGGCTAGAACAGCATTTTGACGTTTTCTGTAGTAAAACAGTAAGATATGTCGAAAATGCTGCTTATCGCTCTCCATATTTAAAACGGTACCAACCAAAAACTACTGCGTAGAATTAATTGGAAATTTTTACACACAAGCCTTGCTATATGAGCTCTCAAAGCATGTAAAAATTATACGGCTTAAATATGAAGTTGGGTGCAAAAAGTACAATTAAATCCTCTGTCGAGAAAAAAACGAAATTACTTTCAGTACAACCCAATAGCAATAACAAACGAAATATTTTAAAATTGCTTAATGATAAACGAATTCTTATTTCGAATAGAAAAATAAGGCTTTCAAAAATTATGAAAATTTACCATATTTTAAAATACAATTAAATCCTCTGTCGGGAAAAAAACGAAATTACTTTCAGTACAACCCAATAGCAATAACATACGAAATATTTTAAAATCGCTTAATGATAAACGAATTCGAATTTCGAATAGAAAAATAGGGCTTTCAAAAATTATGAAAATTTTTTACCATATTTTAAAATACAATTAAATCATCTGTCGGGAAAAAAACGAAATTACTTTCAGTACAACCCAATAGCAATAACATACGAAATATTTTAAAATCGCTTAATGATAAACGAATTCGAATTTTGAATAGGAAAATAGGGCTTACAGAAATTACGAATATTTCTTTACCATATTTTATCCATTAAGTTTTCCTGTAATTGAATTTACAAACACTTACACACCAACATTCTTTATTTGGATAATTGGTTTAATAATTTAAATCTTAGTAAAAGTTGCTTAAAAGCATTATAATGTTTTAAAGTAAAAAGATTCTAAGCTTTGTCTTTAAAGGAAAACATGATTTTAAAAGCTTCTACAATGACACTGATTATATTGCTCCAAGCCACCGCAGAGTGTTAAGTTATACGACATGAGTTTTATACCAAACTTTCTCCCTCAGGAAGTTTCATCAATCACGTCTCTTGACTAAAAAGGTGACATTAAAGAGAGCAAACTGGTTATTATTACATTATTATGTGGGAGACGCTGCATATTTCCTAAGATTTCATATCAAACTCAGAAAGCAGCCTTTAAAGCTCGATATATAATATAACTTTCGCAATTATGTTACGCAGACACATTTGACACTAGTGGAGGAATAATTATGCATAATTGCATATCTGCTTTTTTTCCTCCCCTCTAACGATCTCATTTCTGAAAATTAATATTTCTATTAATTATCAAGATTTATCTCATTAAGCTAGAAAAATTAATCATTAAATATCGGTAGATCTCTATTTTGTATACATTAAATGTATGTATAAAGCATTATACAAAGTAATTCTTGATTTCAGACAGATTTTTTCTAACATATTTGATACCGAAATGTTGGAATTCCATCAAATTACGAATGTCTGTTTACATTGAAAGTAATAGCATTAATTACAAATATATAAATTCCAATTTTATTCTTTTATTTTCATTAATACAATGTTAATTTTAATGCTATAGAAAATCTTAGCATTAAACATAGAAAATATTTTACGAATTACACTATTTTAGTTTATAGTTAAAAATACGTTCGTATATTATACTCAGTGGCGTGCGGTAGGTGTTCATGCAGGGTGTGCAGAGAGCAACAACAACAACAACAATAATAATAATAATAATAAAGCCATAAAAATGTACATTAAACACTTCTTTAATCACACTTCTTTTACACAAAATCCATACGTCTATCCGTATTACTAATAAAATAACGAAAAGCTTATATTTGCACGAAAAACATATTTTCAGCAAACGTAGCACCACACGGGGCCCGCCGCTGCCTTGCCTGATCAGGATGCTCATTGTTTTCGACAAACCGAAAGTCCAGTCCATGTGCAGAGGATTACACTGCACGCTGGCACAATAGAGCGAACTGTTTCTCGTTCGGTCAGTGGATTAAATTATATTTATTAATTGTTTTTAACATTTGGAAATCATATATTCTGCGAAAAACATCTTATCAATTTTTAAAAACAAAACCAAGGGTATGGTGTTACATAATACAACTTGTATACTGTCTGTAATACACACTGAATGGTAAAATTTGGACTGTTCTGTTAAAATTCGTTTCTTTAAAACAACATTGTTTTTCAGCTAATTATTTCAATAAATAGAATACATCATCGAAATTAATTTACTACACTAAAACATTTCACTTTATACTGATGAAATACTTCATTTATATTTCCATGAAAACAAAATCTTACAATATATAAATTTAAACATTAACCGTCTGCAAAATCGTATGGCCATTTAATCAGTTTAAAAACCAAAAGCGCTTCGGCACGTAAGTCCCCGCTCTAATACAAAGCTTAATAAATCGTACCTTCGGATGAGTCTGAATGCCAAGTGCAGAAAAAAAAGCTGCACTTGCCTCACTGCTATGCTTCTCCAGGAGCCCATACATATAAAGCATGATTTCCTATTAGTCGCACTGCGTACACATAAAAATTTCTTATGTTTGTTTTTGAACGTGCTACGTGGTGCAGCACCAATACCGCACGCACTGCGAGAATACAAGCAAGCATATCAACATGATATTTGAATATATTATAAATAAAATTTATTATATACCATAAGATAGGTAGACATAGATACCATATAAGATACGTAGACATAGATGCAGAAAATTATTGTCTCATAATTTTGCTAGGGTGTACATTGCACACCCTGCACATATGGACCGCACGCCACTGATTATACTGCATTCCCAAGTTTCTGATAGTAATCAAAAACATTGCAGCTAACACTGTGAATAATTACAGAAAATAGCATAAGTAGAAAAACATTATTAAAGCCGAAAAAAATTCCCCTAATGAGTATGTTTCATGATTATATTAAATACAACCAACAGTACATTTTGTTAAATTTTAGAGTATAAATATTAAACACCCTAGATGAATACGATAGATACTAGTTCTATATAAAGAAAATCTAGCTTTGATAAAAGTATTGCCTCATATGTTATTACGGAACATAATTTACAAATGAATAAAATTATTAAGGGTAAATTATGAAATCTTACAGGAAATTAAGTTTTTGAGCTTTAGATATTCTAATTTACAAAATATACTGGTTTAAAATAGTACTCAATTTTGTGTAACTGTTAAAAAACTTAATTTTTAATAAATTTGATTACAATTATTAAACCATGTTTTCCCTTATTACTTCACATTACAATTTTTAAACTACAAGGAATATATAATGGGTCAAATTTACTCATGTAAAATCAACCAAATTAAAATCTCATCTTTAATTTAGTAAATGCATATATGTCTGCTAAAAACAGTTTCTTTACAAGTGTTGAAATTTTTTTATAAAAAAACTTACGTAAAAAATTTTAAGATTAAAATCTGCTGAAAAGATACTTTGCAACTTTAGTTTGAAACTAATTCCAAATAAGTTTTCTAATTACCAGATGAGATTTTTATTTCTTAACAAAAGCGTTATATAACATCTAGAAAACTACATACGAAAAAATGCTACCTACCAGAATTTCAGACTTCAATAAAAAAAATATATATATAAAATAATCTGCTAAATTGGAGAGACAAAATATTTTATGTTTGTAGTAGGATGTAGTTTTAGTATATAACTTCTTTAATACTTTATTTAGTTTTAGATATTTATGCGTTCTTGAAGAAGCAATTAATAAAATTGCAATAACCCATTAACCTATTTCATGGAAAATTCATCTGATGTAAAAATAAATTAATGCGAAATAAACTGCTTCCCAGAAAATCGAAACCTTTGTAGAAAATTCTAAGAATATAAATTACAGTTAATTCTGGAAATATTAATTAATGGATTAGAATTAATTAATGGTTGTAATCCCCAAACATCTTAATGGCTTCTCCAGTCATTTTAGATAATTCAAAGATAATTCTTAGAAATATGTTCTCGAAGAATTTTTTTTTATTCTTTTCAAGGATTTGAAAATATAAACAAGAAAAATATATTAAATATTAAATACTTTTTTTATTTATTTTATATTTTTTTGCAATTTCCAATTAACTACAGCATTGTTTTAATTTTATAAAATTAATATTTAAAACTGATATAAAATATCTAATTTATCCCGAATAAGGAAAGATTTTACGGAAAGAAAAGTGTTTCAAGTCCTTTAAGCATCTCTACATTTAATTCTCAATTATATGATAGATTTTTTACGAATGAGAAATCCAGATTTTTAGTTGGATCTAAAAAAAAGATAAAATGAACTTTTTTTTTTATACGAGGAACAATTATAAAGAGTCTTTAAGCTTATATGATATTCGATGTTTCTCAAACATCCATTTTAAAATTGAGTTTTGAACTCATGGGCTTCGGTACGAAAAGCAACGGTTAATATTAAAAATAATGAAATTCTCCAAAACTAAAGAAGTAAATATGTAACAAATGTACTTCGCCACGTAACACACACGTAACAGAACACTTCCCCAAAAAAAAGTCAGTTGGCCTTACGGACTTCAGAGGCGCTGCAACACTTTCACCTCCTCTGGTTCTAATTGTATTAACTATTCTAATTATGTATATTTTGTCTGTTTAACTTTTATTTTTTTCCTTTAATTGTTTTGTGTGCAAGCTAAGATTTTATGTAATTAAACTATATTTTGCACTGAAAAGATGTTTTCATTGAACCCCACCCTCACAAATATAGCTTAGCCACAAATATCCATTTGTTACTCGCTGGATAATGACCAAATAGGTAGTTTGCTCGCTCTCGATTACTGATTGGTTTGGTTATGTAGAATTGCATTATGTTCAATATCATTGTATATTTTTTGGACATTAAGGCAGTACTGCAAAACATTTGCCATAAATTGTTTGCCACAACAACTTTGATATTTGTTACATCTATGTTAATTTGTTTCACAGTATTTTACTAAAAAATTTTTTTTCATGATTACAATGGAGCCTTTGATCAAGGTAGCAATAAAATCCAAAAAGTTAAAGATATATTCTCCTAATAATATTGCAAAAATGTTATGTTTCTTTTATTTTTCTTGTTTATAAATTTCATAAAGAAGCATTATACTAACTGCATGTTAATACGTTGGTAGCTTCCTGCTTTCGTTACTGTAGATAGATAGTGGTTATATACGTTATATTGAGATTTCGTTTTGCAGCGAGACTTGAAATTAAAAAGGTGCACAGCAAGATCTTATAGTCAAAAACACCCATTCTTTTATAAAACACAAATTAAATTACAGTCCTAAAACCGATTCCTTTACAATCGATAAAATCGATATATCACTACAGTCAATATTTCTTCAAGTTTATAAAAAAAATGTTACGAACGAAAATATAAAAAAGTACAAAAGTCATTATGATCCAAATACATTACGAAATTTGTAATAAACATAGTTCCTGCTTTTTGATATTTTTTCTCTTTTTTTCAATTTTTCCTCGTCGATGAATTCAAAGAACTGATAAAGAAGCCAAGCTTTTATGCTCTGAAGGATAAAGGGGGTAGCAAAAATGTTGAATTTACAATATTATATAATAATAGCCTAAGTTATCTGTCCTCAAATTTATGAAGCGGTTGGACCTGGAATGGATAGAGGCATCCATTCAAAGCGAATAAAGTTTATCTTCTCCTAAACGATCGATCCGATTCTAAAATAAATTAGTATAAATATGCTTCATATCACAGCGAAAAATACTTTGGCCTGTAAAATGTTCGAAATTCACCCCTTCCCCTCTTTTCAAGAGGTTAATGCCATTATTTCAAGCCCTATTTTCCCCAGTTAAGAGCAGGCAATTAAAATTATCACATGATAAATAGTTAAAAATAATACTGTTTCCTACCATTATGACGTCATTCCTTTAACCATCTCATGTAATCATTTCTTATTTTAAATTATTTAAATATCACCTGCATTATTTTCATATATGTTATCAGTGAACTTAGGTATTACGTAAATAATTTTCTTTTATATTTGGCTTAAATAATAGATTAGGTACAAATGTGATAGTTTTAAATTTAATCATAGATTATTTTTTGTTGCAATAAAAATTTTTCACCTTTATTAATAACAAATTCAATCTACCTCCAGGGTGTAGCTGAAATAATAGTTTCATTCCTTTATTTCCATAACTGTGGTTATTTAAATTGTTATCGATAATTTTGATGTAGCTGAGAAAACTTTGAATTATCTTTCTAAATGAAATCAACGGGATTCTAAACTGCATTCACAGTATCAGGAGAATTTAGAAGAGTACTAAGATAAACAAATTATTGAGAGTCTACCAAATAATTCTCAGTCAAAACCCAAACTGTTTATTACCTGCCTCATAGCGTAACTGTACAATTCTGGAAAATTAAAAACATTACTGATGCCGTCATATGACGGGCTATATGCTAGTATTATATAAATGCTTGGACAAATTGATTTTAAATTAAAAATATATGTAATAAAAATGCACAACAATGAACTTAAGTTTTGTAATTTAGGTACTTTTTTGTACTTATATGTATATTATTTAAATGTAAAATTTTCAAAATGCTATGCATATTGAGTATGTATACATATAATATTGGTGATATAAAAGTAGCGCAGATCTTAGAATATATTTTAGTGATTTTTCGTGAGTTAACATAGATTTTCTAAGAGATGTATAGAAATCGTTAACTGGTATAATCTATGAAACTAAAAAGGAAAGAAAAAACCTCTTATCAAAAGTAAGTTTCTCTTAAAACATCAATTATTTAAATTTCACCTAAGTATTTCTGTACCATTTTAATAATTTGTTTCCTTTTACGTTTTGTAACCTTGATTTATTCTTTAAGAAAGTATGGTTGATAATAAAGTAGGTTTGCCAGAAATCTTACGGTTTTTAGTTGACTACAAAATTTCAACATTTTTTGGGCAAATCTTATGATTTATGCAACATACGTAAGTTAAGTAGAAACTAATCAAATAGTAAATATTTAAATTTATAAATTTTCTATGTACGTATGTAAAGACCTAAGGCCGAAAATAAGGTAATTTATTTAGATATGAACAAAATAATTATTTCGGTTGAAATATATGAAAACTTAACTATTTCAAAATGATTATACATCCTTTACTGTATAAGAAAATCGATGATAATTTAAGTGTCACTTTTATTTAAACGTGATCTGTAGGATAGATAGGACATGGGATCAATAGGAGGCTAATTCAAATACTATAAACTAGTTCATTAGAAAAATGGTTTTTAGGCAGATTACAATAATATATAAATGCTTGGATAAATTGATTTTACATTAAAAACATATTGTTGTGAAATTCTCAAGTCCTTTAGATTGAACAGACTTTGGCTAAGACAAAAACAATAATAATTTATTAAATGCATCAGAATAAAAATTGTTGGCTTTAAAACTTGGCAGCTTTTTAGTGATCTTTTTCGGAGCAATACAGAGAGCATTAACACAGATCCTACTTTCACCAGACCTAAGCGCGAACTGATTTTTTACGATAACTCATGGCCCCTATATATAGCTTACAGGTTTCTAGAAATTTCCACAAGCCTCTAGTAAAATCCAAAGACAGGGGTCGGCAACAAATGTCGCCAAGTCGTCAAATTGGCGATATATTGCCAAACCTGGCGCCAACAATGAGTCCCAAAACTTCGCAAAGGAGCCAATATCTCCAATTGCCAATTTGGCGATATACCATACACATTGCATGTTTACAGCATTCTTAACATTATGTAGTAAAATATGCACAACAATGAACTTAAATTTTGTAATTTAGGTACGTATATGTAAAAAAGATTTAAATCTAAAAGTTTATTTGAAAACTTGTAAAAATGCTATGCATAATGAATATTTATGCATATAATATTGGCGATATAAAAGTAGCGCAAATCTTATAGATTATATTTTAATGATTATTCGTGAGTTAACATACATTTTAGAGATGTATACAATTTGGGTTTTTGTTAAACTGGTATAGTCTGCGAAACTAAAAAGTAAAGGAAGAAAAAAAAACTTATCGTCAAAAGCAACTTTTTCTTGTAACATCAATTATTTAAATTTCACTTATGTATTTTTGTACCTTGCTAATAATTTGTTTTCTCCTACGTTTCTGTAACCTTTAATTATTCTTTAATAAAGTATGGTGGATAATAAATTACGCTTGGTAGGATATTTCATGATTATAATACTTCCCTTATTGTACCAATAAGAAAACTGCGATAATTTCAATATCACTTTTATTCAAACATGATCAACAGGATAGATAGGACATGGGATCAATAAGAGACAAATTTAAATACTATAAACTAGTTCATAACAAAAATAGTTTTTAGGCAACTGGCTTGAAGGTAACTTAAATTAATTGTTACTCCTAATGTATTGAAACAAATAAAAAGAGTTATATTTAACAAATTGTAACTTATTAGACGACTATGGTGTTATATTTTAATTATGTTAAAAGCACTCATCTGCATATTTCTGCTCCAATATTCTTGAAAACAGTCACAATCGTACAAAACACTTTATTAGACATTATAACAATCATAGATAGCTCAAAATTTGCGTTTTTTTTGTTTGAAAATATCTTAAGTATGATAGTAACACAATTGTAATAAAAAGGTTCAGTACTGTTTCTCTAAAGACATTCAATATAAAGTATTTGAAGCTTTACTTAGCTTTCTTAGTGAAAAATTATGACTCCGCGTCGGATGACAGCCTACTTACAGAATTTTAGTGGCGAAAAATGATAAAATGGGTGTCAAATTATGATGCACAATGCCTTATTAAATAGTTGGTATTTTTACTTAAGAATTACCCCAAGAATATTTTTTTCTAGTTAACCAGAAACTAAAGATAGTAGAAAATGTAATCATTAGTTAGTCGTTTCATTAATCTTTAACACAAATTCTTAACGGCTGTCATTAAATACTGTTATAAAAAATTAACTTGTCATCCGTATTCACTCAGTTGTAAGATTATCTTCTTGACTGATAATTTCAGCACATTGTTGTAAAAAGGGTTTAAAAATTGCTTTTGTATACTACTATTTTTGTTCCACAGAGTATCCTATGTAATTTATATTGGCATTTTAAATATCCATCACATATCTACTTAGACATATTTTGGTGTTTTTATATACCACTTTCAATTTTCACTTTTATTGTTCTTAGTTTTTTGACATTTGCATCTTATTTATCTTTCCACAATATCTTTACCTTAAAGCTATTATAGTACATTGATTTTTTCGTAATAATAGAGTAGTAAATAAATCATAAGCAACAGTTTTAGTTTTTCACTTAAGTGAAAGATATTTTTTAATATATATGTAAGAAAAAATATTTTAGATTTAGAAATGTATATTTAGTTGTTTAATTCATCTAGTACAGAGGATTCATTTTGTCTTGAATCCATTATTTTATTTGTATGGGAGATATTAAGATCTGTATATTTTCTAACTTTAGAACTAGAATTAAAGTTAGTGTCTCATGAAATCTTCTAGGTTGAAAAATTGGCTTTCTGTGAAGACTTTTACAGTAGTCTTTGGATCTAGCACTGCAGATTGAAGGCCCGTTCAGAGGAAAAGCAGGCCAAGACGGAGCAAACGGAGAACTTCAGCAAAGGCAGGGAGTGCTCCACCATTGTTTCATCTGAACATAGCGTCATCATCGCCAGGGAATTGCTCCAACATTGCAGCAGTTTAAGGCGTTTCCATATTGAGAATATGTTATATTTGCGTCACCATATCGTTCCACAATAGAATCGAAAATAAAGAATCTGCAAAATGGTAAGTCTACGTTCATTTGTATCTCGTGTCTTAATTCTTTGTGTTACCTCAACACGCCTGGTATAAGTCATTGGTACGTAATACATAGTTATGTACCTTTATAGTACGAGGGTAGACCAAAAATGACAGGGATGGCCAACTGGGCATGGGCTGAGGCCTTCAGCCTGTTCGATGTCTCTCGTCTCGTTTTCGAATCGATCACAATACATGGTCCAAACAATTTTAATAGTCATATGTTGCCAGATAATGTCAAAGATAACTATATGGGAATTGGCAACAGTAGAAAGACTGTATAAGTCATGCCTACTATCCGCGTCAAGACATAATTCGATTACACTATTACGAGTCAAAAGTCTAGTCGTATAATTTTAGCTTAAGAACTCAAAATTAAATATTCTTAACAGTTGATTTTGTTTACAACCATATTGTGAATTAAAATGCAGAAAACAAATTAGTTTAAAAAAAAAGTCATTATGGATTGCTTTCCTTGAACTTTAACTTATATGCACCAAATTCTATAAAATGGCAGCTTGTTGAGCATACATAAGATCACAGGCCATGAAAACTTTGTCAGATGTATTTGAGAGTCAATAATGTAATTCCTACTTTTGACAATAATAAATTAAACTATATAAGGTATAACCAAGCTTTAATTACAAACGTAGAAGCGTTTTATGGTAATTATTTCTACCGTAATTTGTGAGTACGCAAAAGAACAAAATATGTCATTTAATGTTTACATATTTTAAACTCTTGGCATCTCAAAGAAAATGTCATTACCTACAGAAATTAATTTAATTAGACATTGAAATTAGATGAAAAAATGAAAGCATTTCATTACAGTATTTTTCTTTGATTCACCCCGAAATATAATTTTGAGCTTTTTCATGAAAATTGATATTTCCTAATGACACTAACTTTAAAATTTTGTTTTGCTATTTAATGAAATGGTTGAAAAATTATTCAAAAGAATAAATAAATATATTAAATTCTTGTTCACATCATAGTATTTATTAAATTCTTTTTTTTAATTCTTGTTCATATCGTATGTGGTAAATATACCACCTATCATGTGAACAAGAATTTTTAAATCATTTAAAAATATTTTTTTCCTCACATCAAAGTTGAAGCCCTTTTTTCCAGTGTGCCTCAATTATATCAATAGGGCAATTTATTTTTTATATAATTATAAGACCACGATTATATTTAATTTAAATTTTATTTTTTAGAAATGTTATTATATAGCTTTAAAGTTTAGGATTACATACTAGAAATATTTTACATGAAAATTAGAAAATAATTCTTGAAATATATCGTCTCCTGTATAATTTCCTGTTTTTTCCGTCTATACTATATTTTTACTAAAAAATTACATAAAATGACAAAAATAAAATTTTAAAATTAGCCTTCTTAAATAATGAAAAATAATGAAATTGAAATAATTAAATGAATTTGAAATATAATGGAAAAAGAACAGAACGTTTTATTCTCTCAATGCTTGAAAAAATATTATAATAAAGGTTTGAAAGGTCTGTACATTCATAGTATATAAAAAGAGAATGTTCTATTATATTTTATCTCTGTAAAAATAGAGATAAAACTGAAGTTATATGCACTAAATTTTATAAAATTTTCACGTGTGGAGTTACATAAGATCCCAAGCATGAAATTCTCTTAACAGTTGATTTTGTTAATTATATAGTGAATTAAAATACAGAAAACAAATTTGTATTAAAAAAGTCATTATGGACTGCTTTTCTGGAACTTTATATTATATACACCAGCGTGTGGAGCGTACATAATTCCAGGCTAATAAAACTTGGTCAGGTGTGCTTGAGAGTCAATAATGTAACTCCTACTTTTGACTATAATAAATTAAGATATATAAGGTATAACCAAGCTTTAATTACAAACGTAGAAACGTTTTATGGTAATTATTTCTACTGTAATATGTGCATACACAAAAGAACAAAATATGTCATTTAGTGTTTACATGTTTTAAACTCTTAACATTTCAAAGAAAATGTCATTACCTATAAAAATTAATTAAATGGGACATTGAAACTAGCTGAATAGTTAAAAACATTTAATTACATTATTTTTCTTCGATTTATCCTGAAATATAATTTTGAGCTCTTTCATAAAAATTGATATTCCCTAACGACACTAACTTTAAAATTTTATTTTACTATTTCAAGAAATGCTTGAAAAAATATTCAAAAGAATAATATTTACCACCCATGATGAGAACAAGAATTTTTAAAGCAATTTAAAATATTTCCCCCCCCTCACATTAATCCTGAAGGCCTTTTTCTAGTGTGCCTCAATTATATCAATAGGGCAATTTATTTTTTAAAGAATTATAAAAACACGATTCTTTTTAATTTAAATATTTTTCAAGGTATTATTTACCACTTATGATGTGAAAAATAATTTTTAAAACATTTAAAACAATTTTTTTCCTTGTATCAATGCCCAGTGTGCCTGAATTATATCAATAGGGCAATTTATTTTTATATAATTACAAAAACGCGATACTTTTAAATCTAAAGTTTAATTTTTTAGAAATATATAGCATTAAAGTTTAGGATTACATGCTACAAATATTTTATATCAAATTTAGAAAAAAATTCTTGAAATATTTATATCGTCTGTAAGAATATCCTGTTTTTTTTTCGTCTATACTATATTTTTATTAAAAAATTACATAAAATGACAAAAATAATTTTTTTAAATTAGCCTTGTTAAAGAATGAAAAATAATGAAATTGGAATAATTAAATGAATTTAAAATATAATGAAAAAAGAACAGTACGTTTTATTATCTCAATGCTTGAAAAGATATAATAAAGGTTTGAAAGGTCTGTACATTCATAGTATATAAAAAGAGAAGGTTCTATTATATTTTATCTCTATAAAGTCATAAAACTCGAATTACTCCTGTCTGGATAAAGTAGAACTATATTTATTATATCAAAACTTTGTCAGATGTCCTTGAAAAATAACATCTTTTATTCCAACTTCTATAAGAAAAGTTATATAAGGTGTAACCAAGCTTTAATTACAAACGTATAAACGCTTTATGGTAATTCTTTCTTCAGAATGTAAGAAATTATTTTTAAAACAAAATATGTTAATAAAAATATTCCGTATGCTAAACTTTGTTTTAAATTTTTTGTAAATATCAAAGAAAATGTCATTGAAAAATAATAGTTTTATGGAGATGTATTGAAGGTATTGGCTAAATAATTAAACATTTCATTACAATAATTTTCATCGATTCATCCCGTCCCGAAATATAATTTTGAGATCTTTCATGAAATTGGTATTCCCTAATGACACTAACTTTAAGATTTTGTTTTACTATTTCAAGAAAAGCTTGAAAAATTATTCAAAAGAATAAAAGTATTATTTACCACTTATGATGTGAAAAATAATTTTTAAAACATTTAAAACAATTTTTTTCCTTGTATCAATGCCCAGTATGCCTGAATTATATCAATAGGGCAATTTATTTTTATAGAATTACAAGAACACGATTCTTTTAAATTAAATTTTAATTTTTTAGAAATATTATATAGCATTAAAGTTTAGAATTACATAGTACAAATATTTTACATCAAAATTAGAAAAAAAAATCCTTGAAATATTTATATCGTCTGTAAGAATTTCCTTTTTTTTTTTTTCGTCTATACTATATTTTTATTTAAAAAAATTACATAAAATGACAAAAATAAATTTTTAAAATCAGCCTTGTTAAAGAATAAAAAATAATGAAATTAAAATATAATGAAGTAAGTTTCAAAAATAATAAAATAAAAAGAACAGAACGTTTTATTATAAGAATGCTTGAAAAAAATGTATTATAATGAAGGTTTGAAAGGTATGTACATTCAGAGTATATAAAAAGAAGGTTCTATTATATTTTATCTGTAAAAATAGTAATAAAACTCAAATTATTCCTTTCTATATAAAGTAGAACTATATGTATTATATCAGAAACTATTGTTAGAAAAATGACTTATTTCGTTCCAGTTCGAAAAGAGGAATTTTTAAACATTCTTTAGATTTTAAAGAAACTTAAAGAATGCTTTGGGTTATTTTAAATGCTTCAGGATGTAAGAAATTCTTTTTAAAAATTTTTATATGTTAATAAAAATATTCCGTATCTAAACTTTTATTCCGAAAGTTTTTGTAAATATAAGTAGAAATATTGAAAAATAATATTTGTCTTGAGATGTATTACTAAGGTATTGGCTTAAAAATTTCAGCTTTATTAAAAAAGAGATTCTGAAATATACTTGGATGTAAATCCATAAATATTTCTGGATTCCAATTTAGTTTTTTTATATATAAAACTTCTAAACAGTATATTTTTATTAATATGAATTTTGCTCAAACGGAAAATGTATTAGGATATAAAAGTACCATGAAACATTCTATAAATTTTATTTTAATTAAAGATTCTATAAAAATTATTTTAAGTTAATGAGATTTGCAGAAGTGATTTAGATTTTAAGTGTTTCTTTCATAATATTAAATTCATTAGAATACGAGCTACTGAAATTTCAGTTTACAATATAGAATTAAAATAAATTACCTGTAAAGCTTAGGATTACAAAATAGAAATATTTTACAACAAAATAAAAATAAAAAAATTCTTGAAATATTTATATCGTCTGTAAGAGAATTTCCTGTTTATTTCCGTCTATACTATAGTTTTATTAAAAAATTACATAAAATAAAAATAAATTTGCCTTGTTATACGGTGAAATAATATAATTTTTAAAACAAAGATTTATTTTTATGAAAACTCTTGAAATTCGTCACAGTTCAGTTCGAGACAGTGGCATGTTTATATATTTCTATCATAAGCGTATTATAACATTATTCAGTTTTTATAATCGAATTTGTCTTATATTAAATTTGCTCAAACTTTTTTTATTGTAAAATATAAGCTTAACCCTAAATTGCATTACTGTATTACTACTGTACGTTGATTAGCAAAGTTAACAGATCTTGCCATATTACGTGATAGAATAGGAAGCACAGGTTTTGACAGAACAGTGAATTTTGTTGGTAGTAATAAATGTTTTCCAAAATTAAGAAATTTATGACAAAACATATTTTGTATGAAACAGAAACACATTCATATCGACAACCATATGAATATGAAAAACTATAAAAATGATATTTTATTTGGCCATGAGAGTCACTGAAATTTGTATTTTTGCTTAAAATATTGTCGATATGCATTTCATTGAACATAAAAATGAACCTGAAAAATTTAAAATTGTTCTATATAAAAAATGCTATAAATTTGCGTCATGAAATGAAAGTGAATCACTTTATATCTAAATTTCAGTTCAAATCGAATAGATACTAAGCAGACGATTTTAAATAATATAAAATAAGAAATGAATAAATTTTTTAAATGAATGACGTCATAATGAGAAAAATATCATTTTGTTATTTATTATGAGATGATTGAACATTTTAATCTCCTGTTTTAACCTAAAACTGCGTTTAAAACAATTACTGATGACGCATTGCTAGAAATATTGCTTCTTTCTTAGATATGATGCATAAATTAAAAACTTAATCGTTTGCGTTTAAAAAATAATGCTTGGAATTACATGAAATGCTCGAAAAAAGAAGGAATGAATTTCGAACGTTGAAAATTTACAAAAAATTAGAAAAAAAATTTCCCAAATTTTACGATTGTATAGTTTTTGATTATTTACATCTACAGACAGACAGATAGTTTTATTAAAAAATTACATAAATAACAAAAATAAATTTTTAAAATTAGCCTTGTTATAGAATGAAAAATAATGAAATTGAAGCATAATGGAATGAATTTAAAAAATAATGGAAAAAGAACAGAATGTTATATTATATGAATGCTTGAAAAATGTATTGTAATGAAAGATTGAAACGTATGTACATTCAGAGTATTTAAAAAGAAGGTTCTATTATATTTTATCTCTATAAAAATAGTAATAAAACTCAAATTACTAATGTCTGGATAAAGTAGAACTATATTATATCAGAAAATATTGTTAGAAAAATAACTTCTTTCGTTCCAATTCTAAAAGAAATTTTTTTATACATTCTTTATATTTTAAAGAAATCTTAAGAATTCTTTGGGTTATTTTAAATGCTTCAGGATGTAAGAAATTATTTAAAAAAAAATTTTATATGGTAATAAAAATATTCCGTATCTAAACTTTTATTCCGAAAGTTTTTGTAAATATAAGTAGAAATATTGAAAAATAATATTTGTCTTGAGACGTATTCGTAAAGTATTGGCTTAAAAAATTCAGCTTTGTTAAAAAAAGAGATTCTAAAATATACTTGGATGTAAATCCATAAATATTTCTGGATTCCAATTTATTTAGTCTTTTTATATAAAAAGTCTAAACGGTATATTTTTAATATGATTTTTGCCCAAACGGAAAATGTATTAAGTACCCGAAAATATTCTATAAGTATTTTATTTTAACATTCTATAAAAATTATTGCATTCTATAAAAATAAGTTAATGAGTTTTGCAGAAATGATTTAGATTTTAAATGTTTATTTCATAATATTAAATTCAATAGAATACTAGCTTTGTATTATACTATCTTTATATAAACGAAAGTTCAGTTTACAGTATAAAATTAAAACAATTACCTGTAAAGCTATTACTAACTGCAAATTCATAGTTCCTAATATCTTATAGAAAATTCTTCATTTGAAAGTCATTAAACATATTTGGTTTGGTTTTGGAGTGCTACAGTTTACTGTGTTTACTCTTTTACAACACGAGGGCTAATGAGACCGGGATCTATAGCTTAAAGCTGATTCCGAATGGCTACGAACATCCATGACACAGTGAAGTTCGATCCCACGAACTCTGGTACCGAAGATCAGTACCCTAATTATTCGGTCATACATTGCCTTTAAAATATTGCATGCGGGACGCGTACTAGTACGTTTTCTGACGATTTATAATTGAGCCCGGGATACGTACAACTACAGGTTAGTGTAACAATATGGTTTGCTTGTGGGTACAAAAATAACGGTATATACAGGAAAACGAAGCCGAATGTTCTTGTCTACTACATAGATTATGGAAAAAAGGAGACAAAGAAAAAGTTTTTACATCAGTCGATGCGGAACCACAAAACGGGAAGGTTGATTAAAAAAAATCAATTTAGATTTAAAATTACCTTTTTATTTATCCATGCGATAATGATATATATATGTGTATATATATGCGATATTAAAATCCCTTATTTACGTATTTTAATATTTATTTAATAACTTTTGTTCATAAAGTGAGTTCAGGGTTTTCGCGGTAATTCTGATTTTTCCCTCCAGACACGTTATAGACTTAGTGCAACCTCTGTCTGGACTACTTTAGCCAATAGTTGGCGAGTTCTCTTTAAACATGGGTATTTTGTATCAAGTGATCAATTGTACTTAGGGATTATTCGTAGTCTTTTACCTCAGGAATCCCTACTTGAAAAGTGCATCCGCGGTAACACATTGTCTGCTTGCACGAAGTTGTAAAGCTGTCTGCCTGTTGTACGGATTTCATGTTTATTACCAGAAATAAGCTGTGTTGGGATTTTGAATGAGTCTCGCCGATATGTCATATATTATATATATTTATATATTTGTTTATTTGTCTATATATTTTTTTATATATTTCAATATAAAATACATAAAGGTGTTAAAAAATTAAATAATTTTCGATCTATTGAGATTTAACTGAATAACTAAATTTACACGAAAAACGCCCGCTCACGGTATAATTCCGCTCTAAAATGTACCCGTGCACAATGTGTTAACATATTTGGTAATCATTTTACCGACAAAACTAAAACACTATTTTCAACTCACAACATATAAGTTCTAATATCAAAATTCAATGATTCTGCATCATTCTAAGGGAAACGTAAAACCACATATTTACGATGATTTTATACCGAAGCAATTCTCAATAAGGGTCAGTGTTTTCGAGCCTCTAAATAGAAGATATGATTTCCCCTTTTTGGTAAAGAGGCAATCTTATCAGTTTCGTCCAGACTAACTGATAACATGAAATATTACAGTTTTTTTCTAATGCAGCAGTCTTTTTCTCTCTCGAGGTGATAACATTTTTATAATCCCATGATCGTTACTTACATCTGTCATCAAATGACAGAAAAGGGAAAATGAATAAAAAAAGCCTCCTAAAAATCAAGAATAATGTGTAATGATTTCTAAAAGAAAATTCCAAATATCCATACTCCTACGATTTTTTTCTAATCAAATTCTTTATTTTGCAGGTATTAACAAACCTTAAATAACTAGCATATAGCCCACCATTTGACGGGATCAGTAAAATTTTTAATTTTCCAAAATTGTAACGAACCCAACTAGGTTGGTAAAAAAATGGTTTGCTTTTTAGCTGAGAATTATCTAGTACATGCTCAATTCTTTGTCTATCTTTACTGATCGCATATTAGTTGCCAACTTCAATTTATCTTGTCACATTACTTGATAGTATGGGAAGCAGAGGTTTTAATATTGACAGTGATTATTTGACGGTATATATGAATGATATCCAAAATTTAGCGAATCCATCGCAAACCGTGTGGTTATGTATAAAAAACAAATGAACAAACTTCTTAATTTTAAAAAATATATAACTTAAATGCTAGATATTTATTAGTCTGTGAAATAGACTCCTAGACTTCTGTGAAAATAATTTGTTAATACCTGTGATAAAATTTGACATTTCATTGCAACGAAAAGTAATCGATGATTTAATGTTTTTACATATCTACCTAATATATTAAGCCAAATAGAGCGATTTCCTGCAACGTCATGAAAAGCTTTAATGCCCTTCTCATTCATTTTCATGTTTACAATAACCAATAGGCAACCAATCAGCTGCCCTTTCGCTTGAAATTAAAACCAAAATCGTCATAATTTGAGATGTCCACTGCTGCTTGAAATTGCCCTATATAAAAGAAAATTATTTACGCAATATCTAAGTTTAGTAATAAAACGCATGAATATAATGCAGACGATATTTAAATAATTTGAAACAAGAAATGATTATATGAAAGGGTTAAAGGAATGACGTCACAATGTTAGAAAAATGCTATTTTTACGTATTTATTATGTGATAAATTGATAAATTTAATCGGCTGCTCTTAAAATGGGGCTTGATTTAATGGCATTAAAAGATCTAAAAGGGGAGGAGCGTTGGAAACGATTTTTAAGTCGCTTTGAATTTTGCCAACCCTAACTCACCAAGAATCCAATATGGATGCCTGTATCCATTTCAGGTCCAACCTCTTCATAAATTCTATGACAGACGGATAGATAACTTAGGCTATTATTATAGACAAGACGATTAGGCTATTATAAATAGACAAGACCCTACATCGTATATCCAATCACGTTTAGCGATCACATTATAGTTCAAAAGCATTACGTAAATGGCGTCAGTACTTTGGGGCATGTACTCGAAAATCGAAGTACAATTTCACAATTGGAAAGAACATCAAGTAAAGAATTTGTCAACAATATAGAGGGCAGAAATGAAAACGTTTAAAAACCTTTATAGTAATTATTTCAATTAGGGTATGCTACAACTGGGTAAGAAGGTGGGAATGTGCTTATATTTGTCTAGTAAAACGTTTCCTGTTTTATGAGCCTTATGTTTTGTGTATTATTTATGGAATTTCAATTCCCCACTAATAGCTTGTGTATTTTAATTTAGAGTAAAGGAACAATTAGGTTGAAGCGTTCAAGATTCTAGCTTAGTGTCATACTCCTACTCCTTCCTAAAGATAAGTTTAGGTATAGACTGCAGAGCTACATTTCTCCAATAGATCCATAGACAGTTTCACCTCTTAACAGTTTAATGTTTTCACAATTTTGATAAAAAAAATGTCACATTTTTGTAATTGCAAATTTTTGCTCTTTTTACATTTGTAAGCTGGAAAATGTTATTAAAGGTAATATTTCTAATTATTTCACGCATGTATAACAGCTTTTTTACAGAAAATAAAATAATATATTCAATGGAAGTTGTCTTTTCTCTCTGGTAAGCCAGACAAGATATTTACGTTTACAGTCGTGCATATGAAAGTTACAAATATTTTCGATTACAATTATATTCGAATGCAAATACTACAAGTACATTTACTTAACCTGATTTTTCAAAGATCAGATTTAGTGCAATGAATATTGAATGAGGGCAAGAGACACAGTCTAATGTCACAGTCCGGAGAGAAATACCTAGTCTCTTTTCCAATTCTATTGCCGCTGTCATTTTCTTTCAGGAAACACACATAGCACTGGTTTGCAGTCTTAGTTTTATTTATTTATTTATTTATTTTTTTTTGGGGGGGAATTACCTATGAAAGTCTCTCTCGGTCAGTCTCCCAAAAACTCAAAGGTAAAAACTTTGAAAACTAACATTTGTGGAGAACTATACAACTAATTTGAATTTAAAAATATAAAAGATACGACCAAAACAATGAGAACGACAATGAAATCAGATTACCCGTACGCCGCACGGGCAAATCATTAAGGACACGGTAACCTGGCCCGTACGGTGTACGGACAAAACTGGCAAGGGGTTAATTTGACCTTCTCAAAATTTTTTACCCTAACTGTTAACTCTTTTTGTGTGTCATCCTTCATTAAACATTTAAGTTTTGTAATACCCAAAACATTCTTTAGTGCAACACATTTTAGTAACTTTTCTTATTCATTTCAATCCACAATGAAAGATAAATCAATTATAATATATTATTTTATCGTATTGAAGACTGTGTTTAACATTTTCCCCCTACATTAGTTTGTAAAATTACAATAATCCATGTATACTAGTTAAAAATACAGCAGGATTAGTACTTATGCGTTGAAATAAAAATTCAGATTTCTTCATTACTGACTCTATACATCTGTGTCAACAAAGAAAAAAAACAGTAATTTTCAGGAATACATGAAACTATTCTTTCTTGAGGGATAATTGAATAAAACTGTGTTAGACAGAAATGGCAGCTAAGCAAACACTGAGAAGGAAAGTAAAACAGATTTCTATTTATCTAATTCATTAATAAGAAAATACATATGTACCTTCTAGAGCACGAATTCAGAATCTAAAAGTAAGACAAAGCATTTCCATACCTGTAATAGAAATAAATGACATTAAAAACTGTATGCAAAATATGTTAAACAATTTTACACTTAATAAAAAGAAAAGTAACTATATTTACTATTTTTCAAAGAACGTAAATTGCGTAATATATAATCATTAGCATTTTTAATAAAATATATTTGCAACGAATTTTTGAAATTTCAGGAAAACAAATTTTCAATTTTTCAGTGACTATATATATGTAAAATACTATAAAAATAGCTTAAAAAAGTCTATATAAATATCTGCGTAATAAAAACATTTCGTAGAAACTTTAACTTTTTTTTATTTAGTAAATTATGCTATGTATTCTGAACATTTAAATCTTTATTCTTTTATACTGAACTCATTAATTTATTCTAATATTTTTATTTCAGTCTTTGAAGTTTTTCAAAATTTTCAGTCTCCGCTTTTTGTAATCAAATAAATAATTATCATCAAGTACTTTAATGAAGTGATTATTTTCATTGGAATGTACAAAAAATAGTATAAAATCCCCATAATGTATACATGCAACACAACTCTTAATCGTTCAATACAGCACATAGATTGCAAATACAATTTTATCAAAGTGCTATAATCAAAGACAATTGGAACTTTCACCAAATTATAAAATATTTTATTATTAATTTCTATATTTTATCATTTTTATCAATGTTTTAGAGCACTAGGATATTTTTTTGTGTGCCAAACTAAATACAAAAGCCATGCAATTGCCTTTCTGTTCCATATTTGTAGAACACCAAGTTTAATCAGACCGGAGCTTCTTGCTTTAACCAATTTTTACTAGCTATAGACATTTATGCTACCCAATAATTGATCAAGAATCATCCTACCTATCTGGAATACTTACATTACAATCATACTGGAGTTAAAGAAATTGAAAGGAATTAAAAAATATTTTTTAGATGTATACATATTTGAAACTTGTGAAAATGGATATCCTATAAACAAAAGAAATAAAATGTAGCCGAAAGCTGCATTCCTTTTGCTACAGTTTTTTATGAGTTCATCAATAATATCTAATAATCCTAAAGTCCTTTTTCACAATATCTTTTGAATTTCTAATATCTCAAGAGGTAAAGAGACACTACGATCTGATAATAAAATACATATCACATTACAACTTCAAATTTTATCACTTATTGCATTTCTGGAATTTTTTAGTTGTCACTTCTGAATTTTCCGTCAAGTACGAGTTACTTTAAAAGTGATTTATTATAATTTAAATCAATCTAAATAATATGTAGGAAGTATACCTTAAAGACAAATCAAGTTTATAACAATTACTGACAAACTCGTAAAACCAGAAAACTACACAATTTCCATACTGAAACTCTTGTTCTAAAAATTAAGTCTAAATTTTATTTTACTATTTATTTTTCCATCGCTTACAAAGCTTACATTTTGGTACTTAATTAGAAAGCCGTAGAATTTAATGCGAGTAAATGTTTAGTTTGGAACAAAACTCACTACATCTTGCTAAATTGAAGGTTTATGAAACTGGACCCTACTGGTTAACGATGATTCTAAACTGCTACGAACACCCATGTCAGCAATGGGATTATACCCATGATCTACAATAAATAAGAGCAGAATTCTATTCATTTTTTGTCTACGTATTGGATGAAGGAATAAAAAATGAAAAACTTATAGTTTAAAGTTTGACGATGTGAGAAAAAGACAAGGTAATTGGATGAAAAGACATCTTTAGAATAACTTGTTTTCTAACAAAAACATCTAAAACTTTTCTCCTTTAGTATATCATAAATCTAGATTATGAATTATTGTGAGTAAAAAAAATAAATTCAAGCAATTATTTTTCTTTTAAACATTACCGTCTCACTGGAAAATAGGTTGAAAATTTAAACATACGCTACAATTTTTTTTTTTGAGAAAATTTATATTACAGCAAAATCCTAGCCAACCTATCAAGAGAAGTTGAAGTTATTTTCCCGAATTTTAGTTAAAGTAATAGTGCTAATGTGAAAAAAGTATAAATAGCAAGAAGTTAAAATTTTTTGAATTCTTAGAGGTTCAATTTACCTCTAATTAAAAAAAATAGGTTTCCATAAAGCAAATTTTACGTATTTTATTTGGGTTGACATAAGGACATCGAGTTTGAGTGGAATATTTAGGAACATTAAAAATATGAAACTTTAAAAGTTGTGATGTTATATTGCCGATGTATATAAAATTGCAAAAATACAAGTAAAGCTGTCACACTTTGTCCTATTTTTAGGTAATTATTGTATTTTTGTTTTTCTATAATTAGCTAAAATAGGAAAATAAGATAGAATAAATTATAATTTTGGGTGCAAAATTTTATAAAGGCTTTACGAAGGTAAAGTCTTAACATTGTATGCTGTGGAAAATGTTTTTAGAGTACTTTAATGGTAAAACGACTTAAGATTTTCGGTTATGCTTGATTTATAAACACTTCCGGATGAAATAATGATTCTATGGAAAATTTTAATAGTTATACTCCTTCATTATATACGAAGAAACGTTTAATTACATTCGTTCTCATGATTAATATAATTCCGGAATCTATTCCAAGGCATTCATTAAGGAAAAGTTTGAACATTTAACCCGGCAGATTGGGAAATGAAGTGAAGTAGGGAAGCTTCCTTTCAAAAATCGTAACGACCATGCGACTCCCGTTTATCATCAGCCATGGAAGGAGAAAACTAATGATCCGCACTCTGACATTTTACATCAACAGGAAAGCACTATTAATAGAAATGTATCACCAAACATCAATTTCCCAAGGACACCGAGCGTTTTAAGGTTGAAATAACCGATGGGTGTGTGTGTGTGTGTGATTCGAAGAGATATCCATCTATCACTATTTCCTAGCCAGCTGATCAGATAACAACAAGGGAAAATTTGAAGAACATTATTTCCGCCTGCGCAAAGATGGCAGCTAGTTTCAGCGCCAGAATACATCATTAAAAAGGGAAACATATGCATCAAATATGGTTATGACTACGCGATTTATTTTCGCGCACAACTAACGAGTTAATACCCGTATGTCAGTTTCACACGTTACTTCCTTATGCTTTTTTATTATTTTCCAGCATAATTAATATAGCGCGTGCCCGTATGCTTTTAATTTCTTTGCTAAGATTCCCTGTAGTGGATGCTAATTTGTGAAAATATTTTACATCTACTTTTTAACCAGCAATATTTCAGTACCAAAGTAGTTATTCTCATTTGCTAAAAGGGCCAGGATATCGTATAATAAAGTGTATTTTATGCAATAGTATAATTTCACTAATAAAAGAATAAGAAGTTTTTAAAATGGGTAAAAAATTGCATAAATTCATTAGTAAAAATTGATTAACCAAACTATGTTACCTTTATGTTTTACTAATAATTCAGTATTAGACTGAAATAATTAAGTTGTCAATTGCTAATAGAAAGTCTAATACTTGCATTCTACAAATTATATTTCATACAAAAATTTAAATTAATATTCTTGATAAAATATATTCTAAAATAAGGGAATAAATAATTTATTATAGATTTGATAAATTAAATATCATTTAACTGTTACTAATAATAAACCAGTAAAAGGTAATGTAATTATCACTGTCACTTGCTAATGCATTATGTTATATAAATTAAAAAATATGCATTAATCTAATTGTATACTTTTGGTAATACAAATTCTAAAGCATTTCATAAAATCCATATAATAAAATTTGCTTAATGGTTTAATTTGCTTTATGAATTTATATATTTAACCCCTTCCGGTAAAATGACGAGTATCTCTTCATTAGTTTTTCATTCCATACCGCACAATGACGAACTACACTCGTCATGCGATTAAAGTTACTGTTAAATATAATTTAGTTTAAAATTTCTAGTGTACTAAATTTGGTAACACTTTTATCATTTGTGAAAATCACAAGTCACTATTGCATATTGTTTACTTAGAATTTCTTGGTACAAGTCATTGCCAAATTAATGAGTCAGAATAAAAGAAAACCTACTAAGAAATGCCGTGTGTGTCAAATTAAAAGTGAGACTACTTGGCGGTGTAAACAATTAAGAATTCCTTTGCACTTTGTTTTGAAACGTACCACTAGCTTGAAGACTATTATCTGTATACCTTATTAATGTTTAGCTTTGATATTTTCTTAATTTTCCTGTTTCTGATATTATTTAACACTATGTAAAAAGTGGATTTAAATTAATATGTAAGAATTGTAAAATGAAACAAGTTTTGTAAATAAAAATTAAATGGTTATTTCATGCACAGTTTTTCATTATTAAATCATACCGGAAGGGGTTAATATTTTAGCCTATCACAAAGTAAAAATTTATAAAAAATTTTATTATGAATCAGCCCACATTTATATAAAAATTAGCAATAAACTATTGTACAGATTTCTAATTTCGAGTAAAGCAAAATATATAGAACATATAAAATCAAATGCGTTTTAAAATAATTCTGTTTTGCATGAATAATGTATTCTTAAATGCAAAACATTTTTAAAAAAGGTAGAAGTAATAAAATTTAATTAGCAAACTTCGCATAGATATACTAAATTGTTTAACAGTTTCTTGGACGTGGGAGAATAACAATTAAAACTCATGCATAACTCAGATGTCATTTATTATATGCAATACATAAAAGTATATGCAATGCATAAAAATAATTAAATATTCATTGAGCAGAAATATATTTTAACTGATACCTGCTGCCATTACTCTGCTAATGATTTTTCTTCACATAAATACAGAAATTCAATTAAAATCTCTTTTTAAAGTAGTTGAAAATTAGACTATTTACATATTTAAAATACTGCTTTGAAGTTTGCTTTCTAGTCACCGTATTTATTCATATATGATAGGAATGAAGTCTCAAATTAAAAAGATACCCACAGTAAAGTAAAAAATTTAATCATGATTTTGTTGTTTCTTTTAAAAAACACATGGGCATTATCAATAAATATCTGTCTTTTAACTACTATAACACATTTTATGAACTTAACCCATATTGTACCACACCAACTAAATATTTCTGAAATTTTTTAAAACTTTATCCATAACATTAATATGGTGTAACTAAGTATATAAAACCAAAATTTAAAAAAAATTAATTTTTAAAGTAATTAGCTGCCCTATAATTAGGTCAATGGTCCAATACACTACTAAAATTTAACAAGTATCACATTTCATTAGGCTGATTCATAGGTGAAATTTGGGGAAACATTTAAAGCAAAATTCAACATTACTTTTTAAGCACACTGTTGTTGCTTTTCTTTGGCAGTTCTTGAACTGGCATTTTTGGTAAGGGGTAATAAAAAAAGGATATCCGTTGTAGGATGCTAATACCCAAAATTTATATCCAAATTTTACAGGTTTATTTTCCATGAACATCTTGCATTTATCCAAAATATTTTACCATTCTTTCATCGATGGTGAGATTTTCAGAAAATATACCAAATAGCTTCAAGGTTATTCTGATTTTGCCATAAAATAGTCGAATTTTACAATAACGATCTTGCTGATCAATTGAAGAATTATTGTTAAAATGGATAAAGTGTTTGGTGTCATAATACCGTTTTCTGGACCTAGCGTTACTCACTAATGTAGTGTCAATGTCTGGAGTACTACAAGTAACCTCCACTATGTTTAAATAATAATAATAAATATATTATTAAAGATTAAAAAATGACGATTTTTAAGGGGTTGCTAAAAATAAATTTTACATTACAATAAATATATTTTGATTTCTCAGTTCTTTTGTTACTATGATAAAGTGTGTCTATTGTAAAAGTCTTAAAATAAAATCCACTTAGAAAATGTTTATAACTTTATTATTAAATGAAATTATATTTGCTGTCCTGTTTATAGGACAGCGGTCCAATATGGGTTAAAGTCATCATCGGAAATCGGATAATAACTGGAAAATAAAAACAAAAACTGCTATAACAGTTAACAGAAAACTGCAATTAACGTAAGCCTTTCTACCAGGTTTTCTCTAAGTCAAAGACTACTTGAGTTATTTCTCATGATCATGTACACACACCCACATAGTTCCAAAAATAGCCTCTTATTGGTAGATCCAAAATGAAATGACCAAAATTGAAATTTTTGGGTTATTACAATACTTTAAATAACGCGTAAGATAGTTAAAAGGGTTTTGGGTTTAGTTTGAAGCGCTAAGTTGTATTTTTGTGCAACATTTTTGAGACCGGGACTTACTGCATGAAGCCTTATACTAACGGATACGAACAACCATGCCACAGTGGGATTCTAACCCATGAATCCCAATACCTAAGATAAGCTTCCTAATCATTCAGCAATAGTAAAACGGACTTCAAACGATACCAATTTTGTTAGAAAGTGAATACCTGTTTATAAACTACCAAAATGATATCGATTATTTAATAACCATCACAATGTTCAATTTTCTATAAAATAGGCTCTTTTCATCGAATTTCTTCAAAAGGTTTACTCCATTTACCCCTTCCGGTAAAATGACGAGTCTAGTTCGTCATTAGTTTTTCATTCCATACAGCACAATGACGAGCTACACTCGTCATGCGATTAAAGTTACTGTTAAATATGATAATTAATTTAGTTTATAATTTCTAGTGTACTGAATTTGGCAACACTTTTATCACTTGTTAAAATCACAAGTCACTATTGCATATTGTTTACTTAGAATTTTTTGGTACAAGTCATTGCCAAATTAATGAGTCAGAATAAAAGAAAAGCTACTAAGAAATGCCGTGTGTGCTACAAGAATCAAATTAAAAGTGAGACTAATTGGTGGTGTAGACAATTAAGAATTCCTTTGCACTTTGTTTTGAAAAGTACCACTAGCTTGAAGACTATTATCTGTATACCTTATTAATGTTTTGCTTTGATATTTTCTTAATTTTACTGTTTCTGATATTATTTAACACTATGTGAAAAGTGGATTTTAATTAAGTATATGTAAGAATTGTAAAATGGTTAAGATAAAATGAAGATTTATAGAGCTTAAAAGTAACAAACATTTAGATACATTACATTAAAATTTATAAAACCTTAAATTTTGTGTAGTTTCATTTTTGCTGCCTCACATGCTAAGTCCTTTAATATGACAATATTTATGTAAATCATCTTTTAAAATCTCACTCATGACTACAAACTAAGTTATTTTAGACCTTTATTTCTCCCTTTGAGATACATACATCAAGCGTTTAGCCTTGTATCGAAAAAGATACATTGTATGCGTTTTTTCTACAGCTATTTCATTCTTCTCTATTGATGAATTCTGATAAAGTCCATTTTACTTTTAATAAAAATTATGATCCCAGTATAGCATCGAGCGAATGAAAAGTTGGGTTCGCACTCTGACATTTTTCCCCAACACGGAAAGACTATTAATAGGAAAGTTTCGCCAAACGTCAATTTCAAGGACGCCAAATCGTTATAAAGAGTAATAACTATTGGCTCTGTGTGAACGCCTGGCGTGATAGTTCGACCAAATTCGCTTGATATTCATCAATCACGATTTCCCAGGCAACTGACTGGATAAAAACGTACAGTAGCGTACTATTTTTAGTATCGCTGTTTACTCCTTGCATGAGAAAGACAGTAAAGTAACATGGGGCAATATTTGCGAAAAATTTGTTTTCGTTTAGGAATGTTTAGATAGTTACATTAAGTACCAGAATGTGTTGCTTAAAAATAAATATAGTGGGGTAAATGAATTATCAATATCTAAAGCTGGTGCCAAAGTAATACTAATTATTGTAATATAACTGAGAAGATATACGATACAAGGAATGTTTAACTGTAGTTCAAACATAATTTAAGGGTTTATTTTATTTTCATTAACAGAATAATATGCAGTTTTTTTCGACTCGTGTAACAAAAGCAGTAATACGTTAGCTATTTAATTTTTTCTAATATTTTGGGTATCGTATCATTCCGCTACTTTGCTCTCGTATATTTTTTTGCTTTACGTAATGTTTTGTCTTATGTTTACAAAAATTAAAAAACTGAAAAAATGCTTAATAAAAATTTTAAAATTTTATAAAAACCAAAAATATATCTTTTTGTTAGTCCTGTCACTTTTTGTTTATTTTTATTTGCTGTACCAAGTTGCAACATTTTAATGTCCCTATTTTTTATTATTGTATTACCTTTTTTATATAATTTCTGAACTTCATGTTGTTGAATCTATGTATTGCTGTTAACTTACCGAATGGTCATTGTCAAGGTTACAGTCTAATTATCCCCTAATTAGATAAAGCGTTGTTTACTCATAATTTTTTTTATGAGAACGTCCTCGCTTCCTTGTGAGCTGGAGTGTATTAAATTTTTGTTTGGATCACTTTTTGCCTAGAGGCCTAAATTGATGTTTTGATCTGCTTGCGTTCGGAGGTTAAAGTGAAGACTTTACACTTCGCTAGGTACCCCATTAAACCCAATTACCTTGACCTTAGATATTTAATTCATGTTGTGTTGTAACAGAATATTTTAAGATAAATAACACAACTAAATATTGCGAGCATTTATTAGACATTAATTCGATGTGGCGACTTTATTAGTAACATGATTTCATGTTATAATCGAAGTCCAATATAATTTCGGATAATACTTCATTATATCCTTTTACATCATACATATATTGCCTATCAAATGTCAACGCCTTTACACGTTTGCATTAAGTGATTTCCTTATTATCCCGAGTTATCTCGGGTTCATATATATTGCAGTTTATCATCCCGAGAAAACTCAGACAAAGCAGAATTTGCTATTACAATTTGTTTTTATCACGGTTTTACTCGGTCTGGAGGAAATGAAAGGAAATATTCAGCTTTCATTGGCAGTTGGCGAAGTTTTGTAGGTTTTGCGTTTCTTCTGGAGGAATTGGTCACCTGTTTTAAACTGACTGAAAAACTAATTTCAGAAATTCATCTTGACGAGTTTTCTGCCGCATCAGGAAGACAGAGGATTAGCCTTTTAAAACTCAGGTTAACCTCAAACTGCTACTGAAAAAAAAAATAAAATCCAACGAGGCAGTATACTATGCGCTCCTGTAAAAGCATTGAACTCTTTGAATGTTTTTTATTTTATATTGCAATTAAGGTTTTCTACCTAAATGAAATCTAAAGTTTTCGAACGCGGAATGTTTTATTGCAATATTAGGTTATAAAATATCTTAAAAAGGTGAAATTTAAAATAAATGCATGAACCTTATTTCTGTGAGTTTAGGCAAAAATTTCAAAACTAGTTTTGGCTTAACAATAGCATTCCTAATAAAAAAATTGTACTATGCGTTCCTGATTCCAGGGATAAGCCAGTAAGAAAAAATAACTGTTTGGTTTGGAGTGCTACGGTCTACTTTTTGCAACACGAGGGCTAATGAGACCAGGACCTACAGCTTAAAGCCGATTCTGAACGGCTACAAACATCCATGCCACTGTGGGATTCGAACCCACGAACTCCGGTACCGAAAGCCAGCACCCTAACCAATCGGTCATCGTTCGGCTGAATAGAGAACGGATACCAATGTAGAGAATGTCAGGTATCACTTTGTGTTGTCCCTTATTTTTCAAAACTATCTAACAAAGACTAATATTTTACTTTTTTTCATTTACCCGAGATAACTCGGGGTAGTAAACTAATATTAAAACTAAATCCTTTTGTGCCTGTAAAAAATGAAAAATCCAACATATACCTACATATTTTGTTTCATTTCCTTGTATTTAATAATAAAATAAAAAAAAAATGGAACGATTTTTTGCAATTTTTTTCCAAAACAATTGTAAGGGTTAATGTTCATTCATTATATGTACAATGCATATATTGATACTTTATAATCCAGTGCTTTTATGTAGTTCTTAATATTCCCAAATGATGGTATATATTGAGGGTAATACATGTTCATTTTATTTAAAAACTTAAACCTCTATAGCCCATCGAACAAATAAAAGTATGTTCGCACTTTGACATTTTACGTCTATACGGCAGAAAAATTAATGGTAGCATATCAACAAACGGCAATATCAAGGGCTTCAGATCGTTTTAAAGGGGAATAAATGCATGCATTGTGAACAATTGACATGCAAATTTGTTTGATATTAATCCCTATTTCTCAGGATAAAAACACGTATAGAAGCACTAAATATTCTAACAAGAAATTATTATTCAATTAACATGAAGCATTATTTGCAGTGCTATTATGTTTTCATTAACATAATTAAATTGGGGTTTCGGGATAATAGTGGATATTAAATAAATATTCGATTGTATTGTATGTAAATAATTTTGTTATAACAGAATTAAAAATATTACTCACTGCTACACGTAGTGCCATCTATCATGTTATTAATGATGCTATATATGTTGAATTGTAAGAAATTACACGGGGTTAGTATTTTAGCTAAGATATATAATGGATTAATATTTTGAGCTTTAACAAAAAATGTACATCTTTTTTTATCTAAAATATAACTATGTATATACGTAAACTTCTGCAAATATAACTAGTATTCTGTACACTATTTAGATTTATATCTATTTCATGTAAGAATCTTATCACTTATCCCGAAACTAAACGGAAAAAACTAATATGTTTCACATTTTAAGATTTTAAACACACGCTTGCCCATTTACGTTTATGAATTTTTCCTAACCGTAACACTTGATATATAAATGTGTTATTTGCTTAATTATTCTGTAGGTTTGATTTGGAGTGATACGGTCTACTTATTCAGCTATGCTAAAGCTTCTGAGAATGGGGCTTACTGCTAGGCTTTTAAACAAATATTGGTTTAATTTACGCATGTTTAATATTAAAAGTTCACAAAATTGTTATATTGACAACACATTAATGATAGTATTGCCATATTACTTTGATGTAGATAAAATATAACAAAATATTTTAATATATTGTTCAATTGCTTTAATTAAAATACAATATATTTTAACATTGTTTCAGTGTATTATTTCCAAATTTGTTTTCAGCTTTTGAAACTACTCTTGTTTTATAAAACAGTCTTCAATTTATTAATTACAGTCTCTCTGAAAGTGATACTTTGAAATAAAAGTTTTAACTGAATCCCAAAGAGACTAAACATTAACTACAAATAAAAATTAATAGAGTAATTTATTCTGAAAACGCAGCATAAATAATCAGCATACATTTCTTATAATTTACTCCATTTGTTTATAAATCAAATGATCTAGTTAGAAACTTTAGTTAAATTTTCTAAAACTGATCTCATAAAAACAGATTTTAACATTTTTAAATCTGGAAACTTCTTCCACTCAATTTTTTGTCACCGAACCAGAGTTCCCTCAACAAATATGTCCGCAGAAATGTTAGAGAATTAAACAGCTTCACCTGACTAAATAATGAAGAAAACACATTTCTTGAAACGTGTTTTTGCAAATAACCATAATCCAACTACTTGATTTGAAATTAAGCATATTTTATCTGATATTCTAAGTGGTATTACTTAATAACTCTGCATGTTTGGTTTGAAACACTACACTGTATTTTTCTGCTTTATAACAAATATTGATACTGAAGTTTACTGCTTACCTTTTGAAAAAATATTGCATTTGATTTACGAATATTTAAACTATACAAATGTACAAGATTGTTGTTCCGATTGTTGTGCAATTTTTTTGTAATAATTAAAGGATAAATATTAACAAATTTTTTGCTTTTGATTATTTCGAAAATTTGTTACATAGAAGTTTTTTCAGGCATATTTCGGTCTACCTACTTTACCTTAACACCTTGTTTCAAAACATAAATAGTTTGTTGAATCTTTTCCTTGCCATGATTTTTACTTTCAATTAAAGTGCTAGAGTCGAATGTAAATGCAAGTGTTAAGTCCCATAAATTTTCAAATATCTTGCATTTTTAATATTATCATTTGAATAGACATTTAATTTTTTTAGCTTCACGCAATCTCCTTTTATATCAGGTTCACCACACATTTATAGCTAAACATGTAAAACACTACATGGCTTAAGTTCTATGAAATGACTACTATATGTTTTAATAATTAAAATTCCTATGAAGAATTTTAATAAACGCCACCATGATGTTTGAAATTACAATTCATTTCATATAAGCATGTGATAGTATTTCAAACCTTTACATTTTTTTTATTCTTAGACTCTTTAATAATTTGGATTTAAGATATTTATTATTATATGGAACAAAACCCACAGAATCCAAGAATTGATTTACATTTGATTAACATAAATAAGACAACTATGCAAAAATGTTAGCATATATTTCATTGACGATACGATTTCTTAAAATATAAAAAAACTACAGTTACAGATAAAAATCTAAAATATTTACTACGTTTAAAAAAAAGTCCCATAAAATTGTAATTTGCTATATATTAATTTTGGACTTGCTTACTTATGCTTAAATATATTTAGCAGAAATTATTCAAGTTTTAATATGTTATGTCCTGAATATTTAGGATTGCTACGCTTAGGATTGTACGCTTTATTTTTCATAAAAAAAATACTTAGTATTGATGTTTCATCACCAAGGCTGACCGGTCCCCCTCCGAAATTCTTAAAGACTGTTTCGTGGAAAGAAAAGGGACCATGTGTGTGGGTCTGCCATCTGCCTAGCTGTGGATATATAAAACTGCGCTTAGAACAGTGATATTGAATTAAGGAATAGGTGCAAATAGGATTCGACGTGTAAGAACAGACTGACTGACTAGCCCTTTTGGCATCTCGTCACAATATTGTTGCATAATCGAAGAGTTTTTAGCGAAAATTTCAAATAGAGCATATAATATAATATTCAAGTAAAAATTTGAAAGTTTTCATTTTCTTTCAAAATTATTCTTTTCCTACAGTTATATTTCTGTTTTAAAAATTATATATTTTTAATGCTAATTTTACTATTAAATCCATTATGTAGTTACTACATGACTCATTTAAGGCTATAAATTTGTTCATTATATCATTTTTTATTATTTTGACATTTTAAAATCACATTGTATTATGATACTCATTAGGATTATATATAGGAAAACATGTAGTTTTATTGAAGTATTCTTCACAAAAAACTATGTCACCCTCCGAAAGTAATTTCTGGCTACGGCCCTGTTCATCACACTTTACAAAATTACACATTGCAATTCGTCTCAAAATATATTATGTCCTACATTAATACGTATATACAATTAAATACATTTTAGCTGAATTCATTTCACATCCCCCCAAAACAGGGAACTCTCATATAATCTCCCGACAGCAGTTATTCAGAGTTATCTCTCAGATAAAAAAAATAATGAGAGGGAAACGGAAGTTATAAAAATATTTATTCCACGAGAAACGAAAACAGAACCATGACTAAATAAGACATACACTTTCTTTTACGAACACGGTTCTGCAATAGAAATAATGGGAATTAATGAAGCACTTAAAAGAAGTTTGTTTCCCTCCGAAAGAAGTAAGTGACTTGTTTCCTTGTAATAGCTTTAGTTGCATTTCTAAGTATTCCTTTGTAAACCGAGACTGAGAAACTCATTTCTGAAGTGCTTGCTTTTAAAGAGCCACGATCTTTCACTACACGAACACGATCAGATAAAAAGAATTGTTTTGTTTATACGCTGATTTTAAACCGGAATCTTGTATCCTTTGAAAATTTCCTGGGTAAAAAAAGGTAATTCGAGAACAAGTCTAAGGGAAAATAGCGGCTAATCATTAAAATTTTTAGAAAAATGTCACTATTGTAATACATTGCTCTAAGGAATAATGGTGTGTGTCATATTTAATGTTTAAATCCAAAACGAAAGTAACTTTATGCTTCCTTATATAAAGAATTGCTCGACATTACTTCCGCTTTAGGATCAGATTATCTCTATAAAATTGAAATCTATACAAAGAATTTTTGTGCTAATATGCCATTAGTCTAAACAGACTAAATTTAAAAAGAGTAAAATATATTTTAAAAATTCATGAAAAAAATATTAACATAATGTAGTTTTCATTTTAATTTTATTCCGTTACATTATTCACCATTCAGATTTTTTCAGTGTGAAATAACTGAAATAAGTGCAGATAAAAACATTTTTTATACGCTGATTTTAAACCGGAATCTTGTATCCTTTGAAAGTTTCCTGGGTAATTCAAGAACAAGTCTAAGAACAAATAGCGTCTAATCATTAAAATTCTTAGAGAAATTTCACTGTTGCAATAAATTGCTCAAAGACATAATAGTGTGTCATATTTAACGTTTAAATACAAAACGTTGTGCTAAAGTAACTTTATACTTCTTTATATAACGAATTGCTCTACGTTACTCCCGCTTTAGAATCAGATTATCGCTATAAAATTGAAATATAGACATAGAATTTTTGTGCTAACATGCCATTAGTCAAAACTGACTAAATTTAGAAAGATTTTTCGAAGCAGTAATATATATTTTAAAAATTCATGAAAAAAATATTAACATAATGGTTTGGTTTGGTTTGGAGTGCTACGGTCTACTTTCTGAAACACGAGGGCTAATAAGACCTGGACCTACAGCTTAAAGCCGATTCCGAACGGCTACGAACCATGCGACTGTGGGATTCGAACCCACGATCTCCGGAACCGAATACCAGCACACTAACCAATCGGCCTTCATTCGGCATTTAACATAATGGAGTTTTGATTTCAATTTTATTCCGTTACAATATTGACCAGTCAAATTCTTTTCAGTGTGAAATAACTGAAATAAGTGTATATAAAAAATTGTCTTGTTTATACTCTGATTTAAACCGGAATCTTATATCCTTTGAAAATTTCCTGGATAAATAAAAGGTAATTCGAGAACAAGTCTAAAGGAAAATAGAGTCTAATCATTAAAATTCTTAGAGAAATATCACTATTGCAATAAATTGCTCAAAGAAATAATGGCGTGTTTCATATTTAATTTTTAAATCCAAAAAGATTTGCGAAAGTAACTTTGTACTTCCTTGTATAAAGAATTACTCTTCGTTATTCCCGCTTTAGGATCAGATTATCATTATAAAATTTCATACAAAGAATTTTGTGCAAACATGCCATTAGTCAAAATGACTAAATTTAGAAACATTTTTCGAAACAGTAAAAGACATTTAAAAAATTCATGAAAAAATATTAACATAGCGGAGTTTTGATTTTGATTTTAATTTTATTCCGTTACATTATTCACCAATCAGATTCATTTCAGTGTGAAATAACGTAAATAAGTGCAGATAAAAAGAAGTGTTTTGCTTATATGCTGATTTTAAACCGGAATCTTGTATCCTTTGGAAATTTCCTGGGTGCTAAAAGGTAATTCGAGAACACGTCTATGGGCAAATAGCATCTAATCATAAAATTCTTACAGCAATGTCACTATTTCGATAAATTGCTCAAAGGAATAATGGTGTGTCAGATTTAATTTTTAAATCCAAAAAGTTTTGCGAAAGTAACTTTAAACTTCCTTATATAAAGAATTGCTCTCCTTACTCCCCCTTTAGGATCAGATTATCATTATAAAATTGAAATCCATACAAAGAATATTTTGTGCTAACATACCATTAGTCAAAACTGACTAAATTTAGAATGATTTTTCGAAACAATAAAATATATTTAAAAAATTCGTGAAAAAATATTACATAATGGAGTTTTGATTTCAATTTTATTCTGTTACATTATTCACCAGTGACAATTTTTTCAGTGTAGAATAACTCAAGTGCTAATTAAATAAAGCTTCTAGTTAAAATACAACGTTTAAGTGTAATTTAAAGCATCGTGGGTTTCAAATTAGTGTAAAGTTTCTTCTTTCACAACATTAATAAAGTATTATTTATCATTACTTTAATCGGATACAACAATAAAATTAAGCTTTAAAACATTATTAGAATTAAGAATCTACTATTTTTACTACGTTAAATCTATAAACCATAAGTTTACTGATTCACTATTACACACTTATAAGCGATAATAGGAAACTGCTGAATATTTTCTTATAGTAACATAACCTTTCCATATAGTAACTATTCCTAATTTTTTAGATATATATAGTTAATTCTCGATCTACCGTTAATAATTTTCATACATCCATCATTCGATTAATTTAGTTTAGAATGTACCTCATAAAATCAATGTTACTTTCTATGTAATTCATCGTTCCCCCAAACCAGACTACGTTCTGGAATACGTTGTATACGTTTATACACATAAGCAATTTCTTTCGCACGAAAATTATTTTATATACTAATTTCCGTAGTTAAGTATTTTTTTTCTCAATGAATATTTTGAATACTCACATAAAATTGATACTAGAATATACTAATATACGAATTACGTTACAAATTAAATTAATCTAACAAATCCCCAACTATATATTTCAGTAAGTATAGAATAACTTTAGATTTTAGATATAAAATAATTTCTACTAATATTTTTTTTTACAAACCCTAATAATTCCTGTAAATAGTGAAATTTTATTGCTGAGTAAATATTTTTTTACCCTCAAAAGGAGAGCATATATTTATATAACAAAGATATTACAGTAATTTAAATACACTTTTTTAAATTCCACTTAAGTTACCAGACTTGTTCAAGCAATGATTATCATGAAAAAAAAATCGAAAAAAGTTTTTATTCTTTAAAAAGATCCGAGCTTTAACTTTCGAAAACAGTTTTCAAGTTTGTTTCGAGTCATTAAAAGTTGCGATGCAGCTGTTTAATCCAATAATTACAAGATACATCTTTCCATTTCATCCAATAAAACTTTTAAATCGGATTTCTGAAAAACTTAGTTTTCCAACCAGTGATAAATGTCATAATTTTCAAATTCAATGAAATTTTATTCATACTTATAATGAGTTAATGTATGAATTCAAAAAACAGTTTATCAATATATTCGTTTAGAAATGAGTTTAGAAATTTTTCTTGAATTTTCACTCTAAATTACTGATTGCTGTAACTTTATATAATTTAGAAAAATATATTTCTGTAAGTTCAGTGTATTCGTAATTATGATTATATACATATATATATATATATATATATATACATATATATATATATATATATACATATATATACACATACACACACATATATGTATATATACATACATACATTTAAGTATAAGGGATACGTTTTACAATTTTTTTACTAGGATTATTATCTATAATCCACACACGTTTTTCATATTTTGGCCAAAATTTACCAAGGGACATGCATATATTTTGAATTTCATTGATATTTTATAGCCTATATTAATATTTTATAACCTAATATTGTAATAAAAACATTCCGCATTTAAAAACATTAGATCTCATTTAGGTCGAGTACCTTAATTGAGATATAAAATGAAAAAATTATAAAGAGTCCACTGCTTATAAATATTTAGCTATAACCCTACAAATTTCTTTATACCAAATAGGTTTCTATCTTTATAAATTTTACTTTACAACTATTGTATGTTATTCCTAAAAGTAATTTAGTTTCAAAAGTTTTTAGTACAACAGATAATCAAAATAACGAGACAGAATTTAAAAAGAAAATTATAGTGACAAAATGTCTTACCACAAAACTAATTACTAATTCAAGAAAAGAAGTCCAAAACGGCATGAACATAATATTATCCCAGAGTTTCTTCTTTTGTCCCACGCCTGAATAACTAAAGACTACTTTAAAGACCCCGCGCAGGCTTTATTTTATAAAAATGTTTCCTTACAAAGGGGAGTATTCATAGTTATTTACTTCCTTTGATTACAAGCCACGCCAATAATGTTTCGGATTCTGCATCAATAATCTTTTGTTTCTGTTGATGTTGAAAGTGGCATGTGTTAGAAATAATATGCCTCTGTGCGAAAAGAACATATGCGCTCGACAACTGTGCAAACAGGAAAATTCAATTGAAAACCTTTGATGTTTTCTGTTTACCAAAAGGACAGTCGTTTTAACGATCGGTAAAATTGTTCACCCTACGTCATGTACATTATATATAAATATTCTAAAACCACTTTATTCGTTTTTATAAGTATGTATGGTATTTAAAAGATTATATAACAGTAGTGATCTCCAAATCTGGACGTCCAAATTTCGGAATGAGATAGTTTTCGAACAATATTAAAAAAATCATAAATTGCATATCATGACTTTAAATCAGGTTTTGTTTATTTTAACAACACATATTTTATAAAAGTTTACCTGTTATTTGTAGATTTTTGAAGGCAAATGCTTTATTAGTTTTAAATTCCAAGTTCATTCATTGCAAATAAGTTGAAAAATATAGTAGGTGTGTGTATATATGATTTCCTTGTACGAAACTTACATTTTGTATTCATCAAAATTATCTTTTGCATAAGGAGTAAATGTAGGTGTTACTTTATATGTTGTGGAAGTACACCTTAAGTATTGACGTTTGGCGGAAAAATTAATACTCGTTGTGACTCCATTAACTATAATAAATACTTAACAAATTTTTCGTGGATATAATACTTCCCTTTTCCGAAAGAGAAAGTGATTGACAAAATTTCCGAATAATTTGAAAATATATTTTTTTGTTATTAAAAATGGACTTCACAAGCTCTCTTTTCACAGTTTTAATAGCATTTTACAAATGCATATGAAAACATCAACATTTTTTATTTGTCTTATTTCAGTTTAATGGGTTTTATGTTGAGATTTTTCGTTATACAGTTGACAGGTTGCAGTGACAAAAGACATTACGGCTAATCGGTTTACATTCCACAGCGATGTACATTATATTGAACATTGTTTTAATTTGTTATTTGTTTTAATTGAAATAATTTAATTTGTTTTGTATAATGCATAATGCACTCAAAAGGGGATATGCACAACTAGAAAATATATTCTTAAATACAAAATTTCAAAATTTTATGAATAACAGTTTTAAATAATCCCTGCAGTGTTAATATGTTATGGACATTTTTATTGAATAAAGAATGTAGAGTGGAATAAAAAGGTGAAGAAAAACAATTATAAAAGTCATAACTGCATAATTTAAAAATTTTACAGCTATTAGTTTGATTTATGACCAAGAGCGTTATAAACATTGAATTATTTCTTTATAAATTGTTATTATTAAGATTAAAATGAAAGTTGCACAGCTAGACATAATAAGAGTCCTGAATACAAAATACCGATCATCTACATCTGCTTGTTTTAAAGTTACGCGAAGTACATTCGTATCTTTATACGGTCGTACAAAAGTCGAGAGTAAACCAATAAAGAAATGGTCAAAACTATATTTAACGATAGTAAATTTCCTTGTAACAGCATAAGAACGTAATACTGAAACTGGTGAAAATTTTATTTATGCATATTCAAAATAAGATTTGTTGAAATCTGTTCTCTAAAATTTATCTTGATTCAAAAACTTTCTTCATTTTGTACAATTTTTTTACTAGGAGTATTATCATTAATCCACACACGTTTTTCATATTTTGGCCGAAATTTACCAAGGGACATGCATATATTTTGAATTTCATTGATATTTTATAACCTATATTAATATTTTATAACCTAATATTGTAATAAAAACATTCCGCATTTAAAAACATTAGATCTCATTTAGGTCGAGTACCTTAATTGAGATATAAAATGAAAAAATTATAAAGAGTCCACTGCTTATAAATATTTAGCTATAACCCTACAAATTTCTTTATACCAAATAGGCTTCTATCTTTATAAATTTTACTTTACAACTATTGTATGTTATTCCTAAAAGTAATTTAGTTTCAAAAGTTTTTAGTACAACAGATAATCAAAATAACGAGACAGAATTTAAAAAGAAAATTATAGTGACAAAATGTCTTACCACAAAACTAATTACTAATTCAAGAAAAGAAGTCCAAAACGGCATGAACATAATATTATCCCAGAGTTTCTTCTTTTGTCCCACGCCTGAATAACTAAAGACTACTTTAAAGACCCCGCGCAGGCTTTATTTTATAAAAATGTTTCCTTACAAAGGGGAGTATTCATAGTTATTTACTTCCTTTGATTACAAGCCACGCCAATAATGTTTCGGATTCTGCATCAATAATCTTTTGTTTCTGTTGATGTTGAAAGTGGCATGTGTTAGAAATAATATGCCTCTCTGTGCGAAAAGAACATATGCGCTCGACAACTGTGCAAACAGGAAAATTCAATTGAAAACCTTTGATGTTTTCTGTTTACCAAAAGGACAGTCGTTTTAACGATCGGTAAAATTGTTCACCCTACGTCATGTACATTATATATAAATATTCTAAAACCACTTTATTCGTTTTTATAAGTATGTATGGTATTTAAAAGATTATATAACAGTAGTGATCTCCAAATCTGGACGTCCAAATTTCGGAATGTGGATAGTTTTCGAACAATATTAAAAAAATCATAAATTGCATATCATGACTTTAAATCAGGTTTTGTTTATTTTAACAACACATATTTTATAAAAGTTTACCTGTTATTTGTAGATTTTTGAAGGCAAATGCTTTATTAGTTTTAAATTCCAAGTTCATTCATTGCAAATAAGTTGAAAAATATAGTAGGTGTGTGTATATATGATTTCCTTGTACGAAACTTACATTTTGTATTCATCAAAATTATCTTTTGCATAAGGAGTAAATGTAGGTGTTACTTTATATGTTGTGGAAGTACACCTTAAGTATTGACGTTTGGCGGAAAAATTAATACTCGTTGTGACTCCATTAACTATAATAAATACTTAACAAATTTTTCGTGGATATAATACTTCCCTTTTCCGAAAGAGAAAGTGATTGACAAAATTTCCGAATAATTTGAAAATATATTTTTTTGTTATTAAAAATGGACTTCACAAGCTCTCTTTTCACAGTTTTAATAGCATTTTACAAATGCATATGAAAACATCAACATTTTTTATTTGTCTTATTTCAGTTTAATGGGTTTTATGTTGAGATTTTTCGTTATACAGTTGACAGGTTGCAGTGACAAAAGACATTACGGCTAATCGGTTTACATTCCACAGCGATGTACATTATATTGAACATTGTTTTAATTTGTTATTTGTTTTAATTGAAATAATTGAATTTGTTTTGTATAATGCATAATGCACTCAAAAGGGGATATGCACAACTAGAAAATATAGTCTTAAATACAAAATTTCAAAATTTTATGAATAACAGTTTTAAATAATCCCTGCAGTGTTAATATGTTATGGACATTTTTATTGAATAAAGAATGTAGAGTGGAATAAAAAGGTGAAGAAAAACAATTATAAAAGTCATAACTGCATAATTTAAAAATTTTACAGCTATTAGTTTGATTTATGACCGAGAGCGTTACAAACATTGAATTATTTCTTTATAAATTGCTATTATTAAGATTAAAATGAAAGTTGCACAGCTAGACATAATAAGAGTCCTGAATACAAAATACCGATCATCTACATCTGCTTGTTTTAAAGTTACGCGAAGTACATTCGTATCTTTATACGGTCGTACAAAAGTCGAGAGTAAACCAATAAAGAAATGGTCAAAACTATATTTAACGATAGTAAATTTCCTTGTAACAGCATAAGAACGTAATACTGAAACTGGTGAAAATTTTATTCATGCATATTCAAAATAAAATTTGTTGAAATCTGTTCTCTAAAATTTATCTTGATTCAAAAACTTTCTTCATTTTGTACAAGTAGGTAAAAACAGACGAAAAGAAAAACATTGGGATCTGCTAAGAATTTTAGCGAGAGTCTGACAGCAGCGAATTGTTTCAGAAACTATTGCACTAATAATTGCAAGCCTGAACCACTGAGAATCATCGACCTCTTCCCACTAAGTTCTACAGACAAATTTCGGATTACGATTTACCCAAGTTCTCGGACTATAGAATTGTGTTGGAAGTGGGAGGCGGAGTGTTTGCTAATATTACATATTTTATAATTATGCAAATGATTCCATAGAAAAGGCCTAAAATTCTGAATTCTCGAGATCCGATACCGTTTCGGGATTTGAGGTACTTCACTATATTTTGATTATTGCAGCATTTTTACGTTTATACTTACTAAGAATATTATTGCAAAATAATGTAACGAAATTTTCACCTTTTTTTTCGGTTCTTTGACATTTCACAGTCGATTAAAATCACTACAGGATATAGAAATATAATCTTGCGGAAGCATTTAACTTGTTCCTCGGGGAAGTGTGGTACATCGAGTATATTATGTATCTTGTAAATAATTATATATTTTAAGCATTTTATTAACTCAAAATCTTCCTCAATCCCTTTCAAAATCTATAAAAAACATAAGATTCAAACATAATTAAAACCATTTGAATATCATTTGTACTAAAAACCTACAAATGATATTCAAATGGTTTTAATTACGTAACTTTACGTAAATTTAAATGTCAAACGCACATCCGCAAAATTAACCATTTATATCTCAGCAAGTCTGAATTAAAAATACTTCGTAAATGTATGAATAAATATATATCAAACACGTAAAATAAAAGTCAAAATTTGAAATAAAATCATTTTCATGAAAGAATTCTCATTATCAATATTAAAAATTGGTTTGCAGGTATTTTTAATTAAATAGTTTCTAGTCGAAATCTAGTCCTAGAGTTTTGAGGTTTGCCTTTAAGCAACACAAACTTTATTTCAGTAATAGTTGTCTATCATTTACAAAGATAAAACAAATGAAAATAAAAATTAGTATTGCTATTTTAGAGCGATTCTCTAAGATAATTGTGCTAATTACAATTTTCCAGAATAGCAACAAAAATAATCTTTCAAAGATCGCGGTGGAAATTATATTGATATTTTTGCATGTTTCAGATATGCAACACAGTGATATGAAAGGGTTACACATAGTGTGCTGGTACAATTCGCAGCAGAATTGTACCGGAAGCGGGCTTTTTGATCGTAAATTTAGTTATTCAGTTAAATCTCAGAAGAGCTAAAATTATTTAAATTTTTACCCAATTTTTCATATTTTATATTGAAATATATAAACAAATATATAGACAAATAAAAAATATAATACTAGATATAAATACTAATATATATATATATATATATATATATATATATATATATATATATATATATATATATATACATATGTATAATATCATTTTCGAAAGGTTAAAAAGTTAATTTTAAATCTAAATTGATATTTTTAATCAACCTTCCCGTTCTGTGGTTCCGTATCGACTGATGTAAAAGCTAGTTTTTATTTTCCAGAATCTATGTTGTAGACAAGAACATTCGGCTTCGTTTTCCTGTATGAATTTTGTACCCCCAAACAAACCATGATGTTGCATAACCCGTACTAGTATATGACTCGCACTGAAGTATCAATCTTCAGAAAACGTACTTGTACGTATTCCGCATACAATGTGTTAATATCAACTGAGAAATATCAAAATATAGAAACTGTCACATTTTTGGTGGAGAATTAAATAGGTTTGAATGATATAAAAATTGGTAGATCTTATAGTAATATCTTAATAAATACCGTATTATATAACACGTTATTAAGAATAAATACCATATTTATTTGTGCATTAAGTACACATTTTCAAAAGGTTAAGGCAATACTTTATGTTCGGAATTTTACTTTGTATATTTACATGATATGCGTATCCGAAAAAATATTTAAGAAAGACAAAATAAATATTGCATTTAGTAAAAGTATTAGTACATTTAATTTGTACTCCCTTTGCACTTATACAAAAGTATTAGTTTCTCTCAACTTTAAAGCTGAGTTTTCGATTAGGAACCTATTTCTCACTTTCCGTTGTATCATGTGCTGCATACAACTTAAATACTACAATGTAAATTCATCTCTTGCAGAACTTAATTCATTATTATCAGAAAACACAGATTGCTTTGTGAGGGTAAAGACTAATAACTATACACTCAAACTTACAACTGCCAGGGTGAGTGTACAAAGGTGAAAAAAAGACTTCAACGTTCATTTAAATCAGTATTCTACACTTAACCGATGTCCTCAGATAACTAACTGCATGTGTAAAGGAAGTCATAAGGTAAATCCATCATCTATATTTAAAGAACGTCAGTGATCGATTGATTAGATCTGAGTAGCAATTGGTTAAAATATGGAATGTCAAATTTATTTCAAATTTTAATGCGCGTTTAACAAGAGATTACCTCGTGTGCGAACATGTAAAACTGCATTCTTTCCTGTCTAAATATCAAGGAAATTTTCACCATACTTTCTTGTATAAATTATGCACTTTATATTCATGAGGAAATACGACATAAGATATATTTCACATATTTTACTAAAACAATTAATAGATACATATGGAATTTACATTGACATTTCCTCAAGAAAAGGAAAATATAAAAAAGTTTTATTCTTTTATTGATGACACGACCGTTTTGAAATAGCATACGTATGTCAACATAATTGTGAAAAAAAAGGCTAATATTGCGATATGAAAACAGATAATATAGGGAAATGATAATGTAATATGTAAATTACTAAAAAATATTAAACCATTAAACTCAAGTGAGAACTGTTAAATAACCCGTGCATTTTTTTTTAACCGGAAAGGTTTTTCTTTTGGTTTGGTTTGGAGACCTACGGTATACTGTTTTGCACACGAGGGCTAATGAGACCGTTACCTACGGCTTAAAGCTGATTCCGAACAGCTACAATTCGTGGGATTCGAACTCCGGTTCGAAACAGCAGAGCTCTACCATTCAGCCACCGTTCGGTTTTTTTTTCTTTTGAAATAAAGGTCGAAAGATAGCCAAAATGATGAAGTTCTACTACTCGTTCCCACAGTTCATGGATGCGATTCTAATTCCTGGAATGGAACTTCTAAACCATTCAGATTTTTTCACCAAGCAGATGCCAAACGGCTACCGACCCCCATGCCAGTGATATTGGAAACTAACAAATGATTTGAAATGTATATAGGAAGTGCGGTGTCCTTAAATATTAAATCTATGTAGTGCATTTAATTTATGAATTTAAAATCTATTTAGTTATTTTAAAACATAGCCCGTCCCCACTTAAGGCCTTCATACAATTGTATAAATAAAACGCGTGCTGCATTAGTTTAATATTTTTTAATGTTGCATGTATAATGAACACAAAATCTAATCGTAAATATAACGCAGTAGAATTTTATATAGAGTTTTAAATGACAATTTTGTAGGTTTTTCATTAAAAAATATCAATAATTCACTTTGTGCATTTAACAAAATTTAATATTAGTGTCACGTGTGGTCACCCATATAGACAAAGGATTATATGCTTTACCATTGCTCGATAATTAGGTATTATTCCAGGTGGTTGAACACTAAATATCAATAAAACTCTTGTAGTTTATAAATTAGAAATTCATTGATTTATATACATTCAGTATCCGACGATATTGCAATATTATTTTATTCTATACTTATTATTTAATTCACTATCAAGCGGTTAACTTAAATAACTGACCACTTCAAATTCGTAATTAACAAAAAAATCAGTTTATACTATAATTATTTCTTAAGCACAATTTTACACAAAAGAATTATATTATGTTAAAAAAAATTCAGTCAAACAGATGAAATAATCCGAAGTGCCACGTGAATCATTATGTAATGAAATACAAAGAGATAACCCGGAGAACAAAAGGATAGATTAAGATCTATCTGACCTCCAAATGACCTCGAAGGCGGATGTAAACAGATAAGTCAGTAGGGACGGCAATCAATATGCAAATAGGTGAGCAGACAGCAGCTATGTAATTTTGCAGAGTAATTTTTTATACATAATATCATTATTCAAGCGACACTGACTACCACACAAAAATGAACAAACATGTCCCAAAAGTTCAATATAATTATAAAGTACGCTTCATAATTTTAATATTTAGATATAGCCCTGTGCACATGAATAAAGATGCAACTCTGTACAGACTAATAATATGGATTAGGTTACATGAAGTTTAAGAAACAGTCCTCGTGGGACATGCTTTGCTAATCAGGATTTTAAAATTTAAACCAAGAACAAAAAGCTAAGTAAAAAAGTAGACCATAATTGCAAGTAATCTAAACGTTAAGAACATGCAACTAAAATGATGTGAATACTAACGATGACGAGTTTTATAAAAGCTGATATATAAACATTAAAACTAATATGTTTTACAAGAAATAAAAAATTTAAATGCGGAAGATCACTAGGTAAGGAATTTAAAGAAATTGGATTAGAGATAAAATTGTGAGCACTATGAAGTCAGAAATTTTCACTAACAATTTTTATTGATTCTCATAAATAAAAGAACATTGATCAAACTGTTAATTTCAAAAATATATTCTATACTTAATGATACAAGTGAACAAAGTATATTGCAGATATAAAACTCTAGAAATTCTAGATAGTTTATCTTTCTTTTCTACAGCTGGAAAATTTCTGGGTATTGTACTAGTGTTGTATTAAACCAAATTGCTAATTTACTCTTACACTGTTTGCATTTTTTATGTCATGAAATAACACAACATTGCAAACATGCTTATTCTATAAAACATCAGCATTATAATTATACGATTAGCTGAAATGCTAATTTCTAAATAGTTCTTAGAAATATTATGAATGGTTATCTTCAAATTTAGTTTTATACATCTTAAAACACAACCTAAAATTTTGCTTTATATTGCATATGGTATGTCATAAATCACACCAAATAGAAAAATATTGATGTTATTGAGAATAACCCTTCATTGAAAGTTACTGAAAATTGAGGAATAAAATGTTTTTATTTATAATCATCTTTAATTAAGAACGAATTTATTATCCAGTTATTTATAACTAAAAAATATGAATAACAAAGATACATGAAATATGATGTTGAGTAAAAGATATATAGAAAAATAAAATCTTAGAACGAACTATTTCTATTTAACCTTTTGCAGTCTACCCACCTTCCCTCATTCCCGGCAATTTGGATCAAATTAATGTGCGAGTTAGGCCAATTTATTGGAAGTCTAGCAATTTAAACCGAGTTAAACATTTATAAGCACAATTTATACATATATAGTATTTCTTAGATTTAAAAACCCTTTGAAGTACCACTAGACCTTGAAATTGCTCTCAAAGAAAGATGATCAAAGAAAGAAATCTGACTCGACATTAGAGAGTAATGTTTTAAAAAATCTAATTTAATTTCTAATAGAAATTTAGAACCGCATAATGTCATCACAATCTCTTTCAGACCAATTTAACCTATACATGAAAATACGTGTTTAATCTCTTGTACAAGCTGCTTCATAAAAAGTATATATTGCGTAAAGCTTTATTGAAGTCTAAAAATTATATTTTAACAAAATCTCTAATATCTTCCCATTTTCAGTTTAAAATCATTCATCTCTAACATCTATATATATTTCGTTTTATGTGAAGCAAGGAATATGCTGAGTATTACAAAACTTTTTGCATTTGTAAAGTTTTTAATTTCAATTTAAAGTAAAATTCAGAAATATGTGCTCTCAAAAAGCTAAAGAAACATTTTGCACTTAACTTATCGAAACTTCAATTACCTTTGGTAGTTTTTATTCCTTTACACTGATAAATTGACTCGAAATCAGTTGCTTTCTTTATCAAAGATTCCTTTTAAATATTTAAGGTTAAGTATACTGTAGCTTTCTGAGTTCTAAGAATCGCAGCAAAGTTTAATAATTCTTCGGTTGCTTTTATTCTTCCTAATTAAGCAATTTCAGTTACAGTATATCTGAAGTCGCAAAGCTACCTTTTTTTACTTTAAAATAGTTTTATGAAACTCCTTTTAGAGTGGTTTTATTTGTAAAGAAATAACTTCTTAAATTACACCTCAAAGGTAAAAATAGGTAATTTGAACTATAAGCATGAATATGTGCAAATTTTTCTTAGTGCAATTACCCCAAAAATATACATATATCTGCACATCATGAGTAGAGGCCTCTGTCAAATTCCAAATTTTACAGGAGAGCATAATAGATACATTTTACAAGTTTGTTTCAGGGTTGTTTGGGTCGTTTTAAGCGAAAAGTTTTATAAACATGGTTAAGGTTTGTTTTGGAGGCCTACTCTCTACTGTTTTGCTACACGAGGACTAACGAGACCGGAACCTACTGCTTAAAGCCGATTTCGAACAGTTAAGAATAATCAAACCAGGAGCTGGATTTGAACCCACGAAATCCGGTACTGAAGAACAGGCCACTACTATCTGCCAGCGTTTGATTGAAAGTCTTTAAGGTTACAGGAAAGAGTGTAATCATACAAATATAGTATAAATGCATAGTTTATGTCCAAAAGAGGCAATATACTTTTAAATATTTATTAATTATAAATTTTAAATATATTTAAAAATTACTGAGTAAGAATTTATTTTCATTATACTTAATAGTGTAAATAGTTGTAATTAATATTGTTTACATTAAAGCTATACTATGATTGTACTAAAAGGAAGATAAGACAAATTTTAACCAACGCCCACTGACTAGGAAATTATGTAAATGACTGTTGCCTTATGAAAGAATTATTTAAAAGGAAAAGACGGGATTGATGAAGTTAGGCCCATTGAGACACGGCTATATCTATTCATAAGGTATAACCTTGTTTATGGTAGCCTTAAGGCTACCATAAACAAGGTTATGGAGTGAATGTGGGTTGATTTGTCATTCGTCCAAAAGTTGGGGAGCAGTCTACATAGATGGTTTAGTTTGGAGCGCTACTGTCTACTGTTTTGCACAATAGGACTAATGAGACCGGGACCTACTGTTTAAAGCTGATTCCGAACGGCTACGAACATTCATGCCATAGTGGGATTCGAACCCATGAACTCCAGTACCAACAATCAGCGCCCTAGCCAATCGGTCAGCGTTCGGCGGGTCTACATAGAAACCATGGTGGTTTATTATTCCTTTTTGAATTCACCAAATGCCTTAATTTTTTAAAAAAAGGAGGACGTTTTCAGGAATTAATTTCTTTATGAAATAACATTAGAAAAATCGCAATATATCCCCATCGTACACATGAACTTCGGGAGCAGCAGAGCCCGATCTGACTACGTAGAAGCTCGAAAATAACTACTGTAAAACAAGTGGGGATGAATTGTTTAACTATTAGCTATACATTATAATCTTACCGTTCAATGCTGAAAAATTTTATTTAAATCACTTTTTATGTTACTTGACTATCATCAAGCATATAAAGCCACTACGGGCAACTACCTTCTCAATTTATTATATTGCATGGGAATTAACGAGGATGGTTAAATGTGATATGCATAATTGGGTGAAAAAATGCAGAAGGAATATCTTAAATGGGAGCTTAGGCACTAGGAAAACCACGTTATATATAGTATTTGCTTTTACACAGATTTGAATTCATTTCAATATAATCCGAATGACGCGTAAACCGACATAAATGTCAATACAGTATTAATGCTAAATATTGTTCCATTTTAATAGGAGATGGGATTGTCCTTCAGAATTTAATATCTGTGTAAGTCATTTAACTTAATATATGAGGCTATATAAACCATCTATAATTTTAAACCTATATGACATCGCGAGTGGTAATGACAAGTAGCTTTCTATTAAACAAATTCATAAATAAATGACTATTACAGTTTTAAATTAATAAATCAAATTATAATAAGGATTGTTATTCAATTGTACGACAAAAGAAAATAAGTCATTTAAAAGTTACGAAAGAACTAACAGATGTTTTGTCCATTAAATCACTGCAATTGTCTGCTTTTCCCGATGAAATAAGACTTAAAAACGTATTTGTATTATTCATAAAATCATTTTTCATTAGATATCTATCAAATCCGTTGTATTCTTAAATGAAATTTGACCGAATTGCTTAAAAGTACAGTTTTTTAAGCAGTTATCAAATTGTCTAGAGAAGTAAGGCTTTATAAAACAATATATATATATATATATATATATATATATATATTATATATATATATATATATATATAAAACAGTTATGCGATATATTCTTTTATACATTTTAAGTATCATTATAATTTGTTTTAGAAGACATTCTTTATCTTTTTACAAGCTCCGATCAAATACCAAAGTAATAGTAACATAAAATACTTAAAGTACTTGTGAAATACAAATTACTGGTTGTAAAAATGGATGCATGCAATTGTTATTTAGAAAAGGAAAAACATTAAAGGAAAACTCAAAAGCATTACATTCAATTTGATAAAGCATAAAAGTTGTTGATTATTTAGCATGGTGGTACCAACTAAGATATACCAGCTGTTCTAAAACCAGATTAAAACCTAGACTTTTGAACGATATAAAACATTAAAATTTACTTTTTATATTAAAAAAAAGTATATAACTTTTGAATAGTATACCTCGTAGAAATTCAGATTCATGATACTTTTAAATGCTTTCATTGTTAACTTCATTTTCAAATCATTCCCAACATTAAAAACTGCCAAACTGAAAAATGGAATTTTCACTAATTTTTAAGCTTTTTTTTAGATTACCTATAAAAATTTCGTTTATTTCACAGATGTTAAAATATCAATTTTTTCACAAACAAGAAATTTGCCAGCATAAAATGCCACAATAATTTTCTTTCAATTTAAATGCTTGGAATTAATTTATTCTAGAAACCAATTTATTCTAGAAACGAAATTTATTCTAGAAATCAATAAAGTGTCTTTAATGGTATCTAAAAGACAAGCTTTAGTATTTAACAATATCTCACTCAATAACAAAACACTACAATTTATATTCACATATTCAAATACATTAAACAATTGTGAAAAATGGATGTCACTGGATATATATTGTGGAACTTTACGTGTCCAATTGGCTATTTAAAGGGAGAATATCAAAGGAGAGAAGAAGAAGTTTGCCAACATAAAATACCATAACAAGTTAAATAGTTATTGAACTATTTTCATTGAGATTAAATGCTTTGAATGAAGTAAAAGAAGTGTATAAATAAAAAGGTGTAATACAAACATGCGAAATTTATTCTAGAAACCCATAAAGTGTCTTTAACGGTATCTAAAAGACAAGTTTTAGTATTTAACAAGATCTCACACAATAACAAAACACTACAATTTCTATTCTCAAATTCAAATACATTAAACAGTTGTGAAATGAATGTCACTGGATATATATTGTGAAACTTTACATGTCCAATTGGCTATTGAAAAGGGAGAATATAAAAGAACAGAACAAGAAATTTGAAAACATAAAATGCCATAACAAGTTAAATAGTTATTAAACTATTTTCTTTGAGATTTAGTGCTATGAATGAATTAAAAGATGTGTATAAATAAAGATGTGTAATTAAAGCGTGCGAAATAGAATATTGGTGCATCTAGAAACCAATAAAGTGTCTTTAATGGTATTTAAAAGACAAGCTTTAGTATTTAACAAGATCTCCCACAATAACAAAACACTACAATTTCTATTCAGAAATTCAAATGCATTAAACAATTGTGAAATGGATGTCATTGGATATATATATTGTGAAACTTCACGTGTCCAATTGGCTATTTAAAAAGGGAGAATATCAAAGGGCAGAACAAGAAGTTTGCCAACATAAAATATATGTTAAATAGTTATTAAACTATTTTCTTTGGGATTAAATGCTTTGAATGAAATAAAAGAAGTGTATAAAAAAATAGGTGTGTAATAAAATCATGCCAAATTTATTCTAGAAACCAATAAAGTGTCTTTAATGTATCTAAAAGACAAGCTTTAGTATTTAACAGTCTCACACAATAACAAAACACTGCAATTTCTATTCTCAAATTCAAATACATTAAACAATTGTGAAATGGATGTCATTGGATATATATTGTGAAACTTCACGTGTCCAATTGGCTATTTGAAAAGGGAGAATATCAAAGGAGAGCTCGAAAGCATTAAATTCAATTCAGTGATACATAAAACAACTTGTTCCATTAGCGCGGCGGAAGCCATCTTAGATATACGAGCTGTTACCAGTTCACGTCACGCAAATTTACGAAACGGGATTGCGTGCCTAGATCTCGTTATGTAGTGTGAACGCAAGTTATTAAAAGTTTGGAAGGAAGCTTTATTTTAAATGCTTTTCTTAGTCTATGTAGACAGTATCTTTCTAAGGAAATAAATACTGTCTTTTTATTTATTCATCACTTCCTGATGGAGTATTTAAGAGAGAATTAATGAAGTGATAAATTAATTCGTAACATTAATGTATTTTGACAGTAAGTAATTATTAATCGCTTAAGGTGAAATTTCATTCATTTAAGGGGAAGTGTTTAAACACATTCAAATAAAAATTGAGACTGGAATCATTTTTATGACAGCATTGTCTGATTAATGGTTGTTACTTGGTACATAATAATTAAGTATCCGAGGTAGCTTGTGCTTGAAGAATATTTTGCTAATTAAATGGAATATACAATTTATGTTACGACAGAAACTTTATTCTACGTTTTCTCTTCAGCTCAATTATAATTTGAACTTATATTATCACATGAAATTATACATTTGAAAATTAATTATAATTTTGAATTTTATTTTCAATATATCCCAACTTTAAGTATGTTAATGCATCGTAACTTGAAAATAAAGTTAAAGACTTATCTTTACCTTAGAAGCTTCAACAAATATGTAAACAAATAAATCAAAGAGACGCCTTTTGGCAACTGCACTTCAGTCCCAAATATACTGCCTAGTTAAAGTTTGAAGGCCTCAGACGTATTAAAAGCATATTACAGTAAAAATTTGTCTTTGAAACTGCTTTGAATCTAGACAGGTTCAAAAATTAAAACAAAATGTTTTGAAACAGACATTTAGCATTTCCATAAAATAATCAGGATAAAATGGTAAGAGTAATGAAATGTAAGATTAATAAAGTTTAGATATTTAGTATAAGTTCTAATTTATTTAAAAAGAAATATATATTTTATCTATTAAATTCATACTCCCGAGTGTATTACAAATATTATATTGATCTAAAATTAGTAAAATCAAGAACACATTTTCCTCAAACTAAAATGAAACTAAAATTTTCAGAGCTTATTTACCTGGTTTGAAAGTACGCTTTCAATACTTGGTTGATTACAGAAGTATCTTCCTTTTAGGAGGTTCAAAAAACTTTAGGTTAATAAAGTTCGAACTCACAGATTCTGAACATGGTTACTATCGTCGTATATCTTTGGTTGTTGACAACAGCAAATTTTTGGTGGTTACTTCTTAAGTAAAATCTAATAAACCCCTCAAACAGTAGTCAGTCGGCTTAATGAGTCAGTAAAATCCAAGGACATGGACAAATGATAAGATATGAACAGGCTAACCTCCTTTTAATAAGCAGTAAAAATAACAACATCCATTTATTTGTTGGGACCCCTTTCTTGGAACACTTGGTGATTTTAAAGTTGTAATCGCCAGATAAAATGCAGTAGGTTAGTACAACAGTTCAACCACATAGATTCTGAATACGGCACAACTGTGTGTGTGTGTGTGTCACGGCCGCTCCACATTATGATCCACTCCAAGCAATTGCCACTATTTGGAAGGGTATGGCTTATCGAAGTCGATGATGGCAGACGTTAATATGTCTTTGGTGGAGGATGGCTTCGGAAAGGTTTTTCTCTAAAGATCAAAGACAGCTAACATGGGCTACCTAAGTGCGCAGCTGCCTCTCTAGACGCATCCACGCACTCTGCTCATTTAGTGGAACAGTGTGTCGATATAACATGTGAACCATCGTCGTCCAAGGTCACCATCGGAATCAATACTGGAGTGGGGAACAGTAGGCCATAGTGTGAAGGTCACATAATAAGATAAAAAAGGTGTGATGTCTTCTTCTTTAGTAAAAAGGGCTAGTCAATTAAGAAACTCAATGAAATAAAATAATAGAGGTACTGTAGCTAGCTAGAAACCTTTGCTCTGAACACCCAATGATGTTAAAGTTACAATCACGGAATAAAAATCACTACTATTAGTAATGAAGTCGTATTTTATATATTACCAGTTATATGTAATATTTATATCACGTGGTATGTTTAAAACACTTTTGCGGACATTTTTATTTTTTAAAAAAGTATTAAAATTTATCCTTACAACAAAAAATGAGCTTTTATATGCCTTTTTCCAACCACATTGTAATAAATTTTAACTTCAACTGCATGAACGGTTTATAAGTTATTAATCAGCTAACACGAGTGGATCGGGACAGCCAATTTTGGATGCTTACACCTCCGGTAGAAAATTGCTAGGCTCACTGGCGCCATCTACTTACTAATATATTAACTAAAACTACTCAATTAATTGAACATTTTATTATTTTATTTACATTTTTGACAATATTTTTAGTCAATTTTTTCCTTTTTATTTGTATTTTATTTAATTTTTTACTTTTATTTTTGTTAGTTTTTGTCCTTTTAAGTATATAAAATTAGTTTCTGCTAAGAAATGAGCTTGAGAAGTGCTAGTTCTTCTAATATTTTATTGTAATCAATTTATTAATTTTAATATTTATTATTATTTTTATAATTTAATATTTTATTTTATTTCTAATATTTTTTTTATATTTTTAACAATTTTTAAAATTGATTTTTATTTTTAACTGTCAATTTTTTTTATCTTTTTTTATTGTTTTAAAATCAGTTTTTGCTATTATATACTTTATACCTCAAGCTGTCTATAATGGGCAGTAAGCAGCCTGATTTTTAGAGATAAAAACATTGTTCTGAAAAAATGTTATAATAATATAATAATTTAGAAACTAACATTTTTCTATCAAAGAATATTCATAAGTTTAAATTTTACTATTCCTCTAAAAAGTATAGAGAAATATTGAATAATTATTTCATTTAATAAAGAGTAAAAGGAAAATCTTCTTGAATATTCTTTGATAGAAAAATATAAGCTTCTAAAGTACTATATTGAAGTATATTTTAATGAGTACTTTTCTCATGCTTAAATCAGGCTATTTACTGTCCATTACAATAAACTGAGTACAAACATTGTCTGAATAATGCAATGGGATTGCATATGTTTACCAGTTATTGTTAATGGTTTTAAAAAGTAAAAGATTATACAAATAAAAACAAAAAAAAATCTTATTTATTTGAGCTGCAATAGGTGTGATCAAAATCTGTAATCCTCGACACGTGCTCACGATTACTTAAATAGGTCTTTAGTTAATAGCTGGCGCCAGTGAGTCAAGAAATTTTCTACCGGAAATGAAAGTACCCGAAATTGGCTGTCCTGATCCACTCGTTCAGCTAACTTACATTTTCTTTTCAGTGCAAATAACAGTGATATCCATTTGCTATCATCTGTCATCGACTATGGACATTAATATCCTTAATACTGCCACATCACGTGACAGAATTTGAGAAAGGTATTTAAATATAGACAATAACCGTTTGGGGTCATCAAAGAATGTCCAATTGATATTTGGTGATTCTACGACAAAGAGTATAGGTTTCTATAAAATACAAAATTTACGACACTCTTTTTAATGTGTATAGCACAGGTCATAACATTTCTTGCAAAATCACATAGTGGGGCTTACTCTGAACGTTGCGGTTCGTTTCGCACCTTCATTTGTGACGTCACTTTGACGTCAGCTTGATCATTTGCTCACATAATGTCCTCAGGCTGACATCAAAATGACGTCACAACGAAGGTGCGAAACGAACCGCAACGTCCAGAGTAAGGGCCTATATCGTACTAATGAAAAGTCCTTTTGTAAAAGTTTGATTAGAACAAAAAGAAATCCAATACTCCAATACAATTTATATATATATATATATATATATATATATATATATATATATATATATATATATATATATATATATATATATATATATATATATATATATATATATATGTGTGTGTGTGTGTGTGTGTGTATGTATGTATGTATGTATGTATGTATGTATATATGTATCCGTTCCTCTCTGACCTATTCAGGTTTGTTATTATTATGCCTGGTGTAATGTTTCTTTACTTTATAGTATAAACACGTTATAAATACTAATTCTGTAGATGATTTTATTTAACGTCCATAACATTTGACGGTAGGATCTACACATGCCTATCTGTCACTATTTGGACTTAAACTTTAACTCTCTGTGATATCAAAACGTTTTTTAGTCTTAAGGTTAGCTATATATTATAAATTATGATCCTATATATCAGCTAATTGGTAATTATATTTTAATTAAGAATTGATTTACATTACGTAAATTCTTTATATTGACTTTTTTTTGTATGATTTCTCTGTTATAAAGCTTGTTTCGCTAAGTAGATTATCTTATCCTAGTTGCAAAACTAATGCATCAAAACCAAAATTAAAATATATAGCATAATCCCTAAAGAAAAAAAAACTACTTTGAGATAATGTCAATGTTCAATACTAATTCTGTGGTATATTAAAGTACTCACAGCGAGGTTTAGCAAACTCCTTTGGGAGATTATAATAAATCTCCCGCATGTACATCGATTTTTGTTTATTTAGAATAATCTGCAAAAACTGATTAAGCTTCCATTAGAAAATTTCAGGTGTTTCAAGCAAACAAATTCATGGAATAATAACAAAATTAAACTTTATTTTTTTCACTGAAAGTAGTTTTAATGCATATAAACTTCGAAAGTTTAATTCAAACCTTTAACATTTCAAAATCTATTTATGAAGGTAAAATCTTGTCGAAAATTGTCAATTTTAAAATAAAATGTAATATTTTTTGTGTAGTGAGTATAATTATCTTCAATACAGGTTTTTAATTACTTAAATTAAAACAATTAGTTGATAATTATGTGGTTGTTGTTTTACCTAATTTAATTAGTAAATAAAGTTTTTGATGAAACATAAATTTATAATATGATTTAATCTGATTAGGGTCTAATCAAAACAGGTGATCAAAAGGTGAGACTTTAAATCACAGTTTCCCGTTATGAACGTTAAAAGTCGAGATTATCACCCATCATCATGTCAATATTTAATTATAATAGAAAATACTATTTTTGATGACACAGAAATTTTTAATGTAAGTTAAGATTTTTAAGGTTGAATTGAATCAGACACATACATATGTGCAAAAGATAAGTGTCTTGAAACCAGAGATTATAGGCAGAAAACATTATTATGTACTAGCATATATCCCGTCATATGACGGGATTAGTAAAATTTAGTCTATTATTATATAGAGGTTGAGAGGACCGAACAAACACTAGATTTAAGGGAAGAGGAGGGGAATATAATGCACCAATTTGAATATATTATCTATCTATCTATCTATCTATATATACTATCTATCATATATATATATATATATAAATATATATAAAAATATATGTGTGTGTGTGTGTGTGTGTGTTGAAATATGGATTATTAACACCAGCTTTGTCTCTGAAATTAAGAAATAGTGAGAAATACATAGCTTTTAACTGCTATTATAAATGTTTAAACAATTTTATATACAGGTTAAACAATATGGTGCATTTTACTTCTGCATTTTCTGATATAACTAATTCCTTTCACATTCTTAGTAATAAATATTATTTCCTTCCAATTTGCTTTAGTTATTGTTTTAATATTCTATATATATTCAGAACTCATTGCATTGTGTAGTAACTAATGTGTGTGATTGATTCATAACCACAAATGGTTATAAATCTCAGTGTTTAACACTATCCTATCAATTAAAGAATATAAATAGATATGCTTTTAAACGAGAAATTAAGTAGTTTGAGTTCTAAAGTATTCCTTATGCGCAGATTGTGGGTTTATGGTGCGTTTCTACCGTTAACACACTTTATATTTTTAATAAATATTCAAACAGAAATAACTGTAATTTTATCGCAAAAACCTTAGAGAATTCACTTAATAGTTATTGTTTTAATTCTAGGATATATTCATTCAGAACTCATTGCGATAGACCCAGTAGTAAAGCTAATGTATATGAGGATGTCTCATAACCACAAATTCCGGTTATAAATCTCAGTGTTTACTCACTATCCTATCATTAATGATATAAATAGATATGCTTTAAACGAGAAATTAAGTAGTTTGATTCTAAAGTATTTCCTTGATGCGCAGATTGTGAGTAGTATGGTGCGTTTCTACCGTTTAACACACTTTATAAATAAATAATAAATTACAAAGAGAAATAACTGTAATTTTATCGCAAAAACCTTAGAGAATTCACTTAATACATTATTCTTTTAATACTCTAGAATAGATTCATTCAGTCTCATTACAAAAGACCCAGTAGTAACGGTTACTACTATATATCAAGAATGGGTATCGTAACCGCAAATTCCGGTTATAAACCTTAGTGTTTACTCACTATACAATAATTAAATGATATAAATATATATGCTATCAAATGAGAAATTAAGTAGTTTTAGTTGAATCGTATTTCTTAATGTGCAGACTTTTGAAAAGGATGGTGCGTTTCTATCGTTTAACACACTTCATAAATAAATAATAAATCTACAAAGAGAAATAAATATATTTTTATCACAAAAACTATAGAGAATTCACTTAATACTCTATTATTTTAATATTCTAGGATAGATTCATTCAGTGCTCATTACGAAAGACCCAGTAGTAACGGTTACTAATGTGTGTGAAGGAGATGGGTCTCTTAACCACAAATTCCTGTTATAAACCTTAGTGTTTACTCACTATCCTATCATTAAATGATATAAATAGATATGTTATCAAAGGAGAAATTAAGTAGTTTGAGTTGAAACATATTCCTTGAGGTGCAGAATTTTGAAAAGTATGGTGCGTTTCTACCGTTTAACAAACATCATAAATAAATAATAAATCTACAAGGAGAAATAAATATATTTTTTTCACAAACAACTTAGAGAAACCTCAGCAACCCTAAGCAATGTTCTTGTTTATTGCAAATTAAAACCCAAAATATAGGCACGTTTAATGAGTATAAAAAAATAAACAATGTACGACAATGGAAGCTTACATTGTAAGTGGCAACAAGTATTGCCTAAATCAACAGCTGGATCTATAATTTAAGTAGAAGTTGTCACAACCAAATAGCTTCTTGATTACTGCAGAACGAAACTCCAAAAGAAATGCCCCAACAATGATGCTAGCGTGATATAAAAGAAATTAGAATGCGTAGAAAATTATAGTGGAAATTGCCAATTTAGCAGCACGTTTCTTGACACACCTTTTATGACGTGTTCAAAACAATATGTCTGGCTCAACAGCATATTGTACTCTCAACAGAAAAGCTATTTTTGGTACTTTATTTAAAATATTGACTTGACGATGATACGATTTAGCAGTGTAGCATGCAATTGTGTGACTTTGTAACAATTCCCTGAATACTTGTATATAGAGTGAAATCGTTAACTACGGTGTATGCACTGATTTTACTACTGAATGTTTATAACTCGTGTGCAATTTTTAAATATAGGATACTTTACAATTTGAGAAACGTTATGATAAAATAGAAACTCTAAATAATCTTCAAAATTAAGAAAAAACATTTAATAGAGTTTAAATCAAACAACAAAGCTTCTCAAGCACACACATACGACGGGAAATCCCCGGCAGATATGAAAATAGAAATGGTAGTAGAAGTTATAGTAGTTACAAAAGTGATGTTTAAAATGACAATAGATGTCGCTACAATATTAAAGTGTTTTTTAAACTTATATTTAGGAAATAAATAATATACTAAATTATTTAAGAATATCTGCAATAAGGTTCCACCATTGTTAAATTGAAGTCTGAGACAAAGTGCAAGAGTTATCTTTTAAGTCACACTAAACATACCTACTTTCTTCCTACAACAAATTTAACACAGGATTTTAAAGTTCTAAAGTACATGTAAAAATGTACGATAGTTACAAATCAGAATCACAATTTATCAGTCGTAAATTGCTGTTAGTATCAAAAGGAATTTACATTGAGGGATTCCGTGCATAAACGAGTTCGACAGTCAGAAGGATAAATATATACGGAGCAACAAATTATCTAATGAATATCATTAAACATCCTAGAAATGGATTCAGGTTGGACATCAATAGGTTAAGTTTATACGGAAAAGCAAAATATCTAATGAATATTAGTAAAACACCCTAGAAATGGATTCAGGTGTGGCATCCAGAAGGTTAAATTTATACGGAACAGCAAAATATCTAATGAATATTAGTAAAACATCCTAGAAATGGATTCAGGTTGGAGATCCAAAAGGTCAAATTTATACGGAACAGCAAAACACCTCATGAATATTAGTAAAACATCCTAGGGAAGAATTCAAGTTGGACAGCTTTAATCCTTTCTTTGGAAATATAATTTACTCTATTTCCGAAATACAATGCGTAACGCACAAAGTATTAAATATTTTTACCTAATAAACTAAAGAAATTATTTAACCACAAAATTATATGTACCTCGCCTAAATTAAAGTTAGAATTCCATCCTCTATCAAAAGGAATGTTTAATGAAAAAAAAAGAACTCTTAATAAAATGCAAATTTGAAAGGCTGTCATTTCATGGTATTTTAAGAAAGTAGAATTTTACTCCCGCACAGTTTCGTGACTTATGAGAAAGAGTAAAAAATAGACAGTGAAACGCCGGTTTCTTCATCTACGCATTGTTTTCAGACGGAACTTGCTTTCGCCTTCCGTCGTAAATATCTCAGCTAAACAATAGCAGCGGCGACCGTTGAACGCCCGGAGATTGGAAATTTTTTTCTATTTGTTACGACATTCGCTGCAATAAAAGGTTTCTTTTATTTGAATTTAAATGCACTGTAATGTGTCTATGTAAGCCCCAGAGAAATTGCTAAAATAAGGAAATATATAAAGTAGCTAGACAAGAAATAAAAATATAAAAGTAAAAATAGACAGACATCTCCAATGGGACACTTTTTTTATGGAAAATTATGTAAAAATCCAGAATTATTTAATTTTTGTCAATAAAATTTGTTAAAATAATAAATCTTTGTTCTTAAACTTGCAGATTGCAATTGTTTAACTCTATACAGTAGAATCTCGATTATCCGAAGTAATTGAGATCTAACCAACTTAGAAAATTCGAAATTTTTGGATAATTGAGAATTTATGAATAATCATCTTGTTTAGTATGTAGTATCGTAATTGGTGCAATAACATTCGATTATTCTGGGATTCGGCAGTATACAATCTTTGCTCTTAAACTTACAGATTGCAACTATTTAACTCTATACAGTAGAACCTCGATTATCCGAAGTAATTAAAATCGAACCTACTTCGGATAATCGATATTTTCGAATAATCGACAATTCATCAATAGTCATCTTGTTTAATATGTAGTATCCTCATTCGTGCAATAGCATTTGATTATTCTGGGACTCGACAGTATACAATCTTTGTTCTTAATCTTACATATTGCAACTATTTAACTCTATATATTAGAAGCTCGATTATCCGAAGTAATTAAAATCGAACCTAATTCGAAAAATCGAAATTTTCGGATAATCGAGAATTTATCAATAATCATCTTGTTTAATATGTAGTATCGTAATTGGTGCAATAACATTCAATTATTCTGGGACTCGGCAGTTTACAATCTTTTCTCTTAAACTTACAGATTGCAACTACTTAACTCTTTACAGCAGAACCTCGATTATCCGAAGTAATTGGGATCGAACCTACTTCGGATAATCGGGAATTTATCAATAATCATAATTTTTAATATGTAGTATCGTAATTGGTGCAATAACATTCGATTATTCTGGGACTCGACAGTATACAATCTTTGCTCTTAAACTTACAGATTGCAACTATTTAACTCTACACAGTTTAACCTCGATTATCCGAAGTAATTAAAATCGAACCTACTTCAAAAAATCGAAATTTTCGGTTAATCGAGAATTCATGAATAATCATCTTGTTTAATATGTAGTATCGTCATTGGTGCAATAACATTCGATTATTCTGGGACTTGGCAGTATACAATATTTTCTTCTTAAACTTACAGTTTGCAACTACTTAACTCTATACAGTAGAACCTCGATTATCCGAAGTATTTGGGATCGAACCTACTTCGGATAATCGGGAATTTATCAATAATCATAATTTTTAATATGTAGTATCGTAATTGGTGCAATAACATTAAATTATTCTGGGACTCGACGGTATACAATCTTTTCTCTTAAACTTACAGATTGCAACTATTTAACTCTATACAGTAGAATATCGATTATCCGAAGTAATTGGGATCGAACCTACTTCAGATAATCGAAATTTTCGGATAATCGAGAATTTATCAATAATCATCTTGTTTAATATGTAGTATCGTCATTGGTGCAATACCATTCGATTGTTCTGGGATTCGGCAGTATAGAATTTTTTCTTCTTAAACTTACAGTTTCCAACTACTTAACTCTATACAGCAGAACCTCGATTATCCGAAGTAATTGGGATAGAACCTACTTCGGATGATCGGGAATTTATTAATAATCATTATTTTTAATATGTAGTATCGTAATTGGTGCAATAACATTCGATTATTCTGGGAGTTGGCAGTTTACAATATTTTCTCTTAAACTTATAGGTTGCAACTATTTAACTCTATACAGTTTAACCTCGATTATCCGAAGTAATTAAAATCGAACCTACTTCAAAAAATCGAAATTTTCGGTTAATCGAGAATTCATCAATAATCATCTTGTTTAATATGTAGTATCGTAATTGGTGCAATAATATTCGATTATTCTGGGATTCGGCAGTTTAAATTATTTTCTCTTAAACTTACAGATTGCAACTAAATAACTCTATACAGTAGATCCTCGATTTTACGAAGTAATTGAAATCGAACCTACTTTGGATAATCCAAATTTTCGGATAATCGAGAATTCATCAATAATCATCTTGTTTAATATGTAGTATGTTCATTGGTGCAATAATATTCGATTATTCTGGGACTCGGCAGTATGACCTTCCAAATTTCGAAATGGATATGAATTTGTTTATAACAGGGATGTTTAAAAGTGGGGAAGAGGACACTCATAACAAGAAATGTGCTTGCGAAATGAAATTCTAAAAGAGTTAATTCCAAAAAATTTATCTGCACTCGTAGTTTGGAAAGGACGGCTTGCATACAAAAGGAATGTGGGAAAAAAAGAAAACTTTAAAAAATCATGTTTGTGAAGAAAACATTTTGGATGATAGTAGAAAGTGAAAAAAAGTGAAGGAGAAAATGACTACGGTTAAAGGAGAGTTTCGATTAATCGAGGTTCTACTGTAGATCCATATTTAAAGCTTATGAGATATATTAAAGTTTTATGTTATGAATTTTGATCTTTTAGATCAGTAGTTACATCTTTACTAAATATTTTCATACAGTTATAAAAACTATTTTCAGCAAGAAATACATGACCATATGCTAACCTGTTAATCAAATATCCAAATTTATTCAAAAACATTAACGAAAATAGGGACTGATTTGAATGTATTTTACTATTTAAATATATAACTCCTATATCATCTCTTTTCATCAATTGAAATTTAATTTTTAATTTTTATTCTATATAATTTTTCTGATGTTTTAAATTTTACATTAAGATCTTTAAAAATCATTTATATACATGGTTTCCGCGCACCTGGAAAGTCAGGGAAAGTTATGGAAAATCATGGATTTAGACAATGGATTAATTTTGTCATGGAAAGTCTCGATTTTTCAAGTAAAATGAGTAAAAGTCATGGATCCGCTAAACTACCGATTTAAAAAAATGTATTGAATTGTTTAATTCTATTTTTACTTGTCATTTCGCTGAAGTTACTGAGTTTAACTGAAAGTTAACTGAAGTTACTGGTATTTATGTATTATCCCATTGATCCTATTTCCAAGTAAAATTTGTTCACCAAGACACTCAAAGCAAGAAAGCTTAATGGGTGGGTAAATGTACATTATTCTGGTTTTCTCTTAAATTGTAGATTAAAATTTTATTAATATAATAATAATTAGTTAAGATTTTTGCACAAAATATAAGTTTATCTCTAGGGATATTGTATATAAACATTATAGGGTTATATTTGGATATTATTCATGGTCACCTAGATAATACCAAAGTACCCTGAATTCAAATTGGAAAAATTTTGATTGAAAAAGTGCTATATCATTAAACTTAGGTATGTAGATACAACAATTTATTTTTATGGGAGTTTATTAACACTTAAAAAGTAAGTTTATAGTTTTTTTATGATAAAATTCCTGTAATTTCTCTAAAAGCATATATTTTATTTCTATGTACATCAGAAGTTTTATTCATATATACTTTAACGAAAGCTTTTTAAAGTCATGGAAAATGATCTGCTAAATCAGGGAAAGTCATTAAAAGTCATGGATTTGAAAAATTGATTGATACCCTGTATATACGTTCATAAACAGAATTAGGAGTAAGATATACGTGGTAAAGAGTTTCCCATAATATATCTATTATTACCATTAATGTAATCCCCATAATTATACATAAAGTTACTGAAAATACAAATCAATTTACATGCATTTAGAATATACCACAACAATATCTTCTGATTACATTAGTTTTATTGTAATTTCTCAGTATTTCATTGTCTACATTTTGTGGAGGTTTTATGCAATCTAATGTGAGATTATACTGTACTAAATGTTTTATAGGGAAACTTAGACACTGCTTTATGCTAGAGACACTCTATGTAAAAAACTCATAGATCAACTAATAGATATATATAGTCTTAATACATATTTATAGAACAAAAGATAAGGAAAGAGAGATTAATGTATCTGGTATTTCCCTGTTATATTATTGCAACCAGAACTCTGTTTTATTTTAAGGTTCTCAATGCAAACTACTTTGTAAATTCCTTTATTACTTTTCGATTCCCTTCCGGAAACTTGGAAAATTGGTTTAATATTTTTAAAACATTTATATATGTCCATAAACTCTAAAAATTGCAGATTTAGGTAGAAAAATACCTTCCATATCAAATGAATACCTTAATAGCATTATATTTAATCCCCATAAACTTTTGAGAAATTAAAAATATAAATTTAATAATTTGTAACGTAACATTTAGAATAGAGAAACCTAAATAATTTAGTTAGGTCTAATTTACACTGTCTTCTCAATACTATTCTAATGAAAACTCTGTTAAGTTATAATTGAAACTGAAATGAAATCTTTCTTATAAATTTTGTGTTTGAAACAAGAAATAATAATTTATACATATCCATATCAAATATCTTTCTTAGTAGCATTAATTGAAAAAGAAAACTTTATTATTTAATATACATGTTGTACGAAAACCTTCCTTGTTAATCTATTACTGAAATTTTTAATAATCTGGTCTCTTTATTACAATCCTTTAGCACAATCTTATAATTATGAATACTTTAATTATACATGGATATTTGGAAATGTTTTGAACATATGAAATATTAACAAAATATTTCCAAAAATATGATTTTAAAATCTTATTTAATGTTTTGAATGTGAGTTACGCAGTTGTACGTTAATTCTTATGAGTACAAATTTAGTTACTGTAATTTAATAATTTACAAAAATATTTGGAACATCTATCGTCCACTGTATAATAAACATCAATCTATATTTTAATTAACTCTACGTACATTATATAAATCTAAATATCTTAAGATATATGGACATTTATCAGAATTCATCATATAATGAAAGAAAAAGTATTCTAAAAAACTTCATACAAAAGGAATGTAGGAAAAAAGAAAACTTTAAAAATACATGTTTGTAAAGAAAATATTTTGGATGATAGTAGAAAGTGAAAAAAAGTGAAGGAGAAACAGACTATGGTTAACGGAGAGTTTCGATTAATCGAGGTTCTACTGTAGATCCATATTTAAAGCTTATGAGATATATTAAAGCTTTATGTTATGAATTTTGTACTTTTAGTTCAGTAGTTACATCTTTACTAAATATTTTCATACACTTTTAAAAACTATTTTCAGCAAGAAATACATAACCATATGCTAACCTGTTAGAGTTAATCAAATCTCCAAATTTATTCATAAATTTTCATAAACACTTTGTAACCGTCCACTTTAATGTAAATATCTCTCTGCCTTTTATTAACTCATCGTACCACAAAAATACCTAATTATTTTTAGAAATATATATATATATCAAGACGTAATATATATTGAACTAAAAAAATCCAAACCAAATTTCATTACTGTAATTCAAAAAACTCCAAAAACATTTTGTAATATCCATCCACCATCCTAAAATAAATTCTACTCTACCTTCAAATAAAAGAATCTAAACCTCTCGAGAAAGATAAAGATGTACCAATATTTTATTTCTTGAACCAAAAAATAATCCAATTAAAGTGCCGTTACTGTAATTTAATAATTTACAGAAACGTTTTTAAACCGTCAACATTAAACTAATCTCTGCTTTCTAGTCAACTCACTGTATATTAAATACAACTAAAACTATTGGTAAATATGCATATGTATCAATGTTTAATTCAATTCATCTTTAATAAAAAAATAATCTAAACAAAGTTTCTTTATTGTAATTTCACAAACCAAAGGACATCTACCACCTACTCTAAAGTAAACGCTACTCTATATTCTAATTAACTCACTGTACATTAAATACAACTAAAACTATTGGTAAATATGCATATGTATCAATGTTTAATGCATCTTTAATAAAAAAAATAATCTAAACAAAATATCTTTACTGTAATTTCGTAAACCAAAGGACATCTACAACCCATCATAGTGTATTGCATTGCAATGTTAAATTATATTCTACTAAAAAGAAGACAAAAGAAAAGTGAAAAAGAAATTAGAAAAAAGTTTATAAAAGTTTTGCTTTTAATTTTTAGAACACAAATTGAAATATAAAACTGTTAACTATGAAATGGTAGTTAGCAAAGTCTTTAAAGATATGTAGTATATGTAAGTGCACACACGTAAGCATATACGCATGCGCAGATGAATGCCAGATCTGCTTTTTCTAATACATCTAAAATGAAAGTTAGTATCTTAAGCATTTCTCAATTTTACAGTAATTTAAGTATGCTGTAATATATGCTGTAATATTGAATTTTAAATGGGTTCGAGAAGTTTTGGAGGTTGTCACACATAACCCCTTTACTAAATATCGTGCAAGTAATTCAAAGTTTCTGTACTACAATTTCGTAAACCAAAACAGTGTTGTAACATCCACCACCCACTTTAAAGTAAACGCTATTCTACCTTCTAATTAACTCACGGTACATTAAATACAACTAAACCTATTAATAAATATTCATATGTATTAATAATTAATACATATTTAATGAAAAAATAATCTAAACAAAGTTTCTTCACTGTAATTTTGTAAATCCAAACAATATTCTAACATCTACCGTCCACCTTAAAATAAACGCCACTCTAATTGTAATTAACTCATTTTAAGTTAAAAATATCTAGATCTTCTGAGAAATATACAGGTGAACCATAATTTTAATATATCTTAAACGAAAAAATAACCTAAACACTCAGCAGTTTAGAACGAGCCATGACGTTAAAAGGAAAATACGAACACCTGCTAATATATCTATCTTTTCTCATCACCCTTTAAAGCTTAACACAATTTAAAAATGCCTAGAGATTTTATGACTTACTTTCAACTTTCGAAATTGCTTTCGTTGGCTGAATATTACATACCTTTATGACAGCTTTAATAAAAAAAAATTCCATTTATTCGAGCTTTTTGTTTGTTCTCCTCTTTAAGAATTTACACGATAAAAAGAGGTTTCACTTTTAAGAGTAAAATTACCTGTTTTGTCTAGTTCTGTCCATCTTAAATTTCTCTGAAAGGAACAATCTCATTTATTTAGGAGTAGGAAATTTAGAGATGGTCTTAAGATGTGATAACACCATCTATTTGGTCCTATAAGGAATATTTTACTAAAGTAATTGTTAAAGATTGCGTAATACAGTGTATTGTATTGTAATGTTAAATGATATTCTTCTTAAAACAAAACACAAGAAAAGTGAAAAAAATTAGAAAAAAAGTTTATGAAAATTTTGCTTTTAATTTTTATAACAGCAATTAAAAATAAACCCTGCTAAGTACGAAATGGTAGTTAACAAAGCCTGTAATGATTAACACTTTTAGTACACATAGGCGCACAACTGTAAGCACAAACGCATGTGCAGAAGAATGCCAAAGCTACTTTTTCTAATACACCTAAAATGAAAACAAAGTATCTGTAGCGTTTCTCAACTTTACAGTACTTGGGTATTCTGTAATGTATGCTGTAATATTGCATCTTAAAGGGATTCGAGAAGTTTTGAAGAGTGTCACACATAACCCCTTTACTAAATATCATGCAAGTAATTCCAAATTAATTCAAAGTTTCTGTACCGTAATTTCGTAATCCAAAACAGTGTTGTAATTTCCACCACACACATTAAGACAAACGCTATTCTACCTTCTATTTAACTGACGGTACATTAAATACAACTAAACCTATTGGTAAATATTCATATGCATCAGTATTTAATACATGATTAATGAAAAAAGTAGTCTGAAAAAAGTTTCTCTCCTGTAATTTTGTAAATCCAAACAATATTTTGACGTCTACCGTTCACCATAAAATAAACGTCACTAAAATTGTAATTAACTCATTTTAAGTTAAAAATACCTAGATCTTCTGAGAAATATGCAGATGAACCATAATTTTAATATATCTTAAATGAAAAGATAATCTAAACACTCAACAGTTTAGAACGAGCCATGATGTTAAAAGGAAAATAGGAACACCTGCTAATATATCTATCCTTTCTCATTACTCTTTAAAACTTAACACAGTTTATAAATGTCTAGAGATTTTATGACTTATTTTCAACTTTCGAAATTGCTTTTGTTGGCTGAATATTACATATATTTATGACAATTTTAATAAAAAAAATTCTATTTATTCGAGCTTTTTGTTTGTTCTCCATTTTAAGAATTTACACGATGAAAAGAGCTTTTAAGACTCAAGTTACTTGTTTTGTATAGTTCTGTCCATCTTAAGTTTCTCTGAAAGGATAAATCTCATTTATTTAGGAGTAGGAAATTTAGAGATAGTCTTAAGATGTGATAACATCATCTATTTGGTCCTATAAGGAATATTTTACTAAAGTAATTGTTAAAGATTGTGTAATATAGTGTATTTTATTGCAATGTTAAATGATATTCTCCTTAAAACAAAACAGAAGAAAAGTGAAAAAAAAATTAGAAAAAATGTTTATAAAAATTTTGCTTTTAATTTTTAGAACAGAATTTGAAAAAATAAATCTCCAAACTACGAAACGGTAGTAAAGCTTTAAAAGATTAACACATGTAATATTGTCACGAAGATTCGAATGAACACACCGTTTAACTTAGCAAACGAATTTATTGAAGTTTAGTAGCAACTCGCAACTTTACAAGATCGAGAAGTTGCCTACAACTAGTGGGTATCAGCTTTTATACCCGAACAGAACATTCGAGAAATAACTAATTTACATATTAAAGAAAGATCTAGAATGTTCAAGAACATATGGAAACAGTAAATAACATTTTTAAATTATTATATTATTTTAAAAATCCGTACTTTGGATAAACCGCCATGGCAAGCATTGAACCCACAATCTTCGGTTCTGGATCACGTGCTTTGACCATTCGGCCACTGTGATCGTTGGTTGAGCTTCTTTATGCTGCAATATATGTAATTAAACACATGTTAGCATATACGCATGCGCAGAAGAATGCCAACGCTACTTTTTCTAATACATCTAAAATGAAAGTTAGTATTTGTAGCGTTTCTCAATTTTACAGTATTTGGGGACAATTTTTCAATTACGAATTTCTACATGCTTTCCCCATACCATACATTTACAATGTATACTATAATATTGCATTATCATTTAATGTTAAAGCTTCTCTGTGACTTTAATTCAAAGCTTGTCAAACTGTCTATAAGAAGTAAATTAATTAAAATTTTAAAAAAATAGGATGAAGTACCAAGGGAAATGACTAATAATCGATAAAGTATTTTGAATTGAGTATTTACTACTAAAATTAGCTTAAAACATTGTGGTCTATAAACACAACCACATTTATACATGTATTTATTCTTTCAGTTAAAATGTGTATTTTATTTATATTTTTTCCAAGGTATTTTGTGTAGTTTTCCGTTCAGTAAGTTAATTTTCCAACACTATTTTCTTATCAATATGCTCATGATACCAATTTATTGTTATCACGACTCTCCTGTCAAAGAAACGTGTCCCACTAGTTGTCCCACTAGAAAGCAGTTTCACTTTGTCTGAGTTTTTAGGAAAATTCCGAAAATTTTTTAATAGTACACTAGTTTGCAGTTATTTGACTGAAAAAGAGATTAATTGTACTTATTTATCAAACAAAATGTGAGGTAAAAGAGCAGGATATTGATGTTAGAATTTATACTATGTAATGAAATTATATAGTAATAGAATTAATTTTGAATCATTACATACAATATATTTAAATAATAGAAAAATACAAAAATGTGAAAAATCTTAATAATGAAAAAATGAAATACATCATGTAATGACGTCATAGGGATCGTATAAATTTTAAAATATTTTAAAACCATGGAAGTATTATCATTTCAAATTTTTAAACACGTTTGTTGGATATGTAATTTAAGCTAAATTACGTCAAATTTATCATCTGCGGCAGTGTTTAGAGTCAAAGCAGTGTTTAGAGTCAATGCTTAAACATTAAAAAGCTGTCAAAAATTTCTTAAAAATAAATACAAAACTAATTGAATGCTTTAAAATGGATTCGAGTTTAGAGTCAATGCTTAAATATTAAAGAAATATCAAAAATTTCTAAAAAAATAAATACAAAACTAATTAAATATTTTAACATGGATTCGAGAAGTATTGAAAGGTGTCACACATAACCCCTCTACCAAATATGGTGCAAGTAGTTCTAACCATTTAAACGCAGTCGTATTTACAGTCAGACACACGCACTAACAATCTATTTTATATACAAAAGATAATCCCACACACTATATGACTGAGAGATATCTTTTATTTTTCACTTATTTCTTTAGCAACGTACCGACAGCTTTTCTGCTAAGCGGACTTTCTTCAATGTAATAATGTATTTTAAAATATCCCCGAGAAATTTTGTTCTGAGCGCACAAAATTCAGATAAAATACAGATTTTGTTTTTCGGAGATAAGAAATGAAGGCTTTACCATAAAATCTAAATTTTCTGTAGCATCATGGTAGAGAGAACTTACATTTACAGGATCCTAAATGTGTATCCGATGATGGGCTCCGAATGCATTTTATTCACTGAGGAATTTGGCTTGAATTTCAAGCATAGTGTTCTTTTTTATATTTATCTTTTCGAGTGCTCCATTTTCCTTGCAATATACGCCGTGATTCGAAAAATGTTCGAGAAACAAATTTTACATAACTGTCTTATGAAATTGCTTTATATTTAGAAAGTATTTTCGGCTGCAAAGGGCGAATTCAAAAGATATATATGGATAAAAAGTTAGCATTTTATGCATCGAAAAGTTAAATTTTGATTCGTTTTAAGTTATAAATAAATCATTTAAAAATATGGTTTGGGTAAACTGGTGATTTTTGATATTTATGATGAATAATTGAGATCTAATTCAAAAATTTTATTATTCTATCTATTTATATAAGCCTGCTATAATTCTTGAATTATATGGTGTGATTCATAACAAAGTTTACAATACTGAGTGAACATTTACATTGTGCTACCATATTGTGGTAGAGATATGTCACGGGTGACTTCCACATCATAATGACATCATATATCGCCTGTGACATACGCCATAATATGGAAGCACCAATATATTATCCTAGGATACTATATATCGTTTTTTTTAGCTACAAAGGGCACATTTCAAAAGATATATAAGATCCGATTTTTCAAAAGATTTAATGTGCTACCATATTGTATTCGAGATATGTCGCAGGCGAACTGACAAGATTTAATGAGCTACCATATTGTGGTCGAGATATGTCGCAGACTACTTCATCAAAATGACATCAGAATTCCCCTGTGACATCCTTCTACCGTGATATGGAAGCACCCATATATTCCCCTAGGTTACAATATACCGTATTTTCTGCTACAAAAGGCAAGTTCAAAAGATATATAAGATAAAAATGGTAGGATTTTATGCATCGAATAACTTACATTTTGATGTATTTTATGTTACAAATAAATCATTTTAAAATATAGTTATTGTAAATTGGTGATTTTTCATTATGATTAAGGAATTGGAATTGAATATCAAAGAGATTATTTTCCGGTTTAATTATACAAGCTCATTATTATTCTTGAATTATATGCTGTGATTCGTAACAAAGTTTAAATCATTGTATAACGAAATTGCTTTATATTTAAAAAATGTATTCTGCTGCAAGAGACCAATTCAAAATATTTAATGTGCTACCATATTGTGACCGAAGTATGTCACTGCTGACTTCATCATAATGACATCAGAATTCACCTGTGACATCCCTCGAGCGTAATATGGAAGCACCCATATATTCCACTAGGATGCCATATACCGTATTGTCCACTATAGAGGGCAAATTTAAAAGATTTGAGATGCTACCACATTGTGGTCGAGATATGTCACAGGCGATTTCATCATAATGACATCAGAATTCGCCTGTGACATCCCTCGAGCGTAATATGGAAGCATCCATATATTCCACTAGGATGCCGTATACCGTATTTAATGCAAAGAGTAAATTTAAAAATTTTTATGTTAGCCTGCATCTAGATTGATTTATTTTATGTTACTAATAAATCATTTTAAAATAAGGTTATTGTAAACTGGTGATTTTTCATTCTTATGATTAAAGGATTGTGATTGAATATCAAACACATTTTTTTCGGTTTATTTATACAAGTTCATTATTATTCTTGAATTACATGCTATGATTGGTAACAAAGTTTACATCATTGTATAACGAAATTGCTTTATATTTAGAAAGTGTATTCTGCTACAAGACGCGAATTCAAAAGATTAAAGGTGCTACCATATTGTGGTCGAGATATGTCACAGGCGATTTCATCATAATGACATCAGAATTCGAATGTGACATACCTCGATTACAATATAGAAGCACTTATATATTCCTCTATGGTATCACATACCGTATTTACTGCTGCAAAGAGTAAATTTAAGAGATATATAAGGATAAAAATGCTAGCCTTTTATGCATCGAAAAGGAAAATTTTGATTTATTTTATGTTACTAATAAATCATTTTAAAATAAGGTTATTGTAAACTGGTGATTTTTCATTCTTATGATTAAAGAATTGGGATTGAATATCAAACACATTTATACAAGTTCATTATTATTTTTGAATTACATGCTATGATTGGTAACAAAGTTTACATCATTGTGTAACGAAATTGCTTTATATTTAGAAAGTGTATTCTGCTACAAGACGCGAATTCAAAAGATTAAAGGTGTTACCATATTTTGGTCGAGATATGTCGCAGGTGACTTCATCATAATGACATCAGAATTCGTATGTGACATCCCTTGACCGTAATATGGAAGCACCCATATATTCCCCTAGGATACCATACACCGTATTTTCAGCTACAAAGAGTAAATTCAAAAGGTATATAAGGACAAACATGTTAGCCAATTATGCATCGAAAAATGTAAATTTTGATTTATTTTATGTTATTAATAAATCCATTTAATTCTTATGATTAAAATTGATTGATATTTATTTATACAACTTATTATTATTCTTAAAATTATGTTGATTTACAAAGTTTACATCATTGTGTAACAAATTGCTTTATATATCGAAAGTGTATTTTGCTGCAAGAGGCGAATTCAAAAGATTTTAAGTTTTACACAATTGTGAGTTAATCACACGATTCATCATGAATAAATTTCCTGTGACATCCCTCGACGCAATAGGAATCATTCATATATTTCGTAAAAAAAATCACACAGCTCTAAAACTACTAAATATCACATAATTAATAAACAGTTAATTTTATAAATGTAAAGTATAATTTTAAATAATAGTAAAAATTATTTAAAATTACTGAACTGATTAACGTGATTCTTTTTAACTGAAGACTACTAATTAGAAAGGTATTTTTATTAATTATAGAAATAAAAATTGTGACACAAAATATTAGATTTTTAAGAAAATATAATATATTTTTTGAGTATCCTTCAAAATGTCTGTTTTCGTCTGTATAAAAAACTATTTTTAAACTAAAAATGTACATTAACATCGCTGATTGCATTTTGACTATTTTTGATATCTTGTAAAAACTCAAATGTATTACAGTTTGTATTTAGATGTATAATATATATGTAAGTTTCTATTTTATCTCTATTTATCTAAACATTTTTATATATTTACATAAATATATTTTGCATCGAAAGACAAATTTGATAACAGCATAAAAAGTCTGCGTTCTAGTAAAAAGTAAAATATTAAATTATTAAATTATTTTGATTTATATTTCTCAATTCATATGTACAATGTGATTCATGATAATTTTAGTCTTCATTATTTTCTTTTAATATGATTATAAGAAGTATCAAAAAAAAAAAGTATAAGACAAAATAAATATAACTTGAACAAAAGGGTAAATGTTGCAAATTAACTATTCTTAAAAATCTTTGTAATTTGCAAATGTCTCACAATGATCAATACATATGAATGTATAAACAATTTGGTAAATAATAACAAAAAAGCATATATTTAATGTTAATTCTATTCCATGAAACATTTTCTTATTTAAAAAACATTTAAACATCTAAAGTTTCATATAGTGGAATACTAGTATATTAAGGTTAAATACATGTACATAATTTATATGATCAATACATTAGTAAATAATACAAAAAAATTTGAATGTTATTTGCATCCAATGTAAAAATGTTTTCTCATTGCAACTAAATTAAACACCGAAATATACAATGAAATTCTATTTGTAAAATGAAATTCAAATTCGTTACATATAAGCAATATTTGCGATCGTAAGCACGTTAAATTAATTAATTAGGTAATGATTGAAAAATAATTAGTAGACAGTTAATAGCTTAGATTCCAATATATTTGTGTACAACATGCAATTATTTTAATTTGTATTCATGTACATGAATCATATTAAAATGTTTCTATTGTACAAGAATTGTTTTAAATATCGATACGTACAAAACAAGGAAATTGTAAATAAAAAGAAATTATAGTATGATAATTTGGTACAGAAAATTATTTGTTATGTATTTCTTTAAAAACACAGTATTAATAGGTATATATGCAAATGTTAAGAAAGATGAAATCCCATCACCAAATTTTCGAGTGCCCTACCATCAAAACAATTTATCGATAATAAAACATTAAAAGTTTTAAATATTTGGTAAAAAACAAAAATAATTAATTTCTATGATAATTAAATAAAATAAGTGCTACTAAGAATTTATTTGGCAATGCCATGTATTTCTAGTACTAAAGAGTGTTACACAGAACAAACCTTTGTACTAACTTTTCAAATGCCATACCATCAAAACAATTTATCGACAACAAAACATTGACATTTCATGAGCTAGAGTAAATTAAATTAAATCAGTTGTTCATAAATTAGTAAAAATAAAAAAATTATTTTTATGTCTCCATGAGTTTTTTTTTATGAAATTAAAATAACTTCTGGAATTTATTTTGTAAGTATAAAAAGATTTAAAGTTACACAAAAAGTACTAAATAATTCTTAAAATTTCAGATATTAAAACAGGGTTATATATCAAATAAAATAGATGTAATTAGAGTTTTTAAGAGTCATACATTATAAAATGCAAAAAGCAAATTAGTTCTATTGTTTAACTTCTTGAATGATATGAGGATTGAATTGATGTTTTTACATGTGTGGTATGACCTGAGACTATCTACAATGGATTTCATGTGCCAAAGAGTGCTAATAGTTGTATGTAAAAGTTTAACTAACTATCCAATATGATATTAACTTTTACCTAATTTATAATATAGAAGAATTACAATTAATTAATAGGCAAATTGACTCAAATTGTAAATAGAAAAAATTAACATTTACTTAGTATATTTTATTATGGGGAGATTAATTTAAGGCTATAAAGAAAAATATTTCTATAAACATTTTGATGCATGTATATAAACAATTATTAAATTACACACACATGCTATAATATATATATATATATATATATATATATATATATATATATATATATATATATATATATATATATATATATATATATATATATACGTGTGTGTGTGTGTATGTGTACAGATGCTTTACGAATTTTAATCATACGCAAGTTACGAATATGTACATTAACGGCTTGACACAGAGAAGTTATAGGCTCTATATTCTAAATAGAAAAATCAGAATGAATTAATTTATTTCCTTAATATCCTGATTTTTTTATATGATTTGGGTTAGAAATTATAAAATGTGATTTAATATTGTAATTTAAATGCATTTTTAGCAGAATAGATAGTTTATGAGTACATATTAAGACTTTTAGAAATAATTATTATTAATCTCCATCCAAACTTTTAAAATTTATAAAATTAGAAGAATTACAAAACTATTAAATAATAACAGTCTTTAGTAAAATATACTTAATTAGTTGTTTCAGTTGATTTATATTCTAAATAGAAAAATGAGAATAAATTAATTTATTTCCTAAATATCTTGCCTGATTATAGAGATTAAATCAATGCCACTGAAAGTTTCTGAAATGGCTCAGTATTTGTGGTATATAATCATGTTTCAAAGAGTTTTCGTGGTATAAGCAAAGATCTGATCTCATTACTAACTTTATGAAATTCATGACATCAGAAGAATTTATAAGCGATTAAATATTGGGGAAAGCTCGAGTAAAAGAGATGTAATCAGACGATTTAGGAATACTATATTCTAAATGTCAAAAGCCAAGTAAATTAATTTCTACTTTTCTTAATTTCGTATAATGAAATGGCTAACAGCCTAATTACATCTCCACAGTACGAACGGATGAGATATCGATTTCGCCCATGGCAATTCCAATCGATAAACTGAAAGACGGATTGAAGACGCCCGATAAGTTCTCGGTGTTAACTGGCAAAATTACATAAAAACACTCTTAAGATTCTCATTTTTCGTTTGATATTCGTTTGCTGGAAATGATCGTTTATTTCAGAAACAAGCTGGCGGAAAAGTCATTTGGCATACGTAACAAAAAAATTCTACTTGCTAACCGTAAATGCCATTTTACTTGAAATTGTAATAAAATACAATGTAACAAATATGGTCTATTTCAAATGCAGGATTGTTAAAAATAATTTTTTTTGTTGAACTGCTTTAATTTAAGAAAGAACTTATAACTTAAATAATTTGCAAAACTGAACCTTATAAAATGTTAAATGTTATTCAGTAATTTAACAATATTTTATAACAATAAAATAATATTTATATATATATATATATATATATATATATATATATATATATATATATATATATATATATATATATATATATATGTGTGTGTGTGTGTGTGTGTGTGTGTGTGTGTGTATTTCAAAGACAAAAATATTTCGTATGTCATATTTAAAATTGAATAATTTATACTTTAGCACCAAATTTAAAAAAAAAATTTGAACCATTAGTAAAAGTAAAAAACTATATATTAAAAATATTATATAAAAAAATCTACATGCTTCGGTTACTGAAGTTATTTGTTTAAAACTAAATGGATTTTTAGACGAACTTTTGCATTTAATTATTATGTGTTTATCTCTTAATTCTCTACAAGTTTTTAATTCGTCTTTTGAAAAGACGAATAAAAAATATTTAAAGCCTTAAAAGAAAGAAAATGAGACATAAAATAGAATAAAAATTTGTAAATGAAACAAGGTGAATACTAAATAGATTCTTAAACTTACTTTTGTGTTTTAATCTGAATCACTATTTTATTGGTAATATTCAAGTTTTTAATGTGTCTTTTGGGAAAACAAATAAAAAAATATAGAAAAATATAGTAAAAAGTAAAAATAAGGAACAAAACAGAAAAAAAGTTTGTACATTAAATAAGAAGTATTTTAATATCAAGGACATTATATAAAGAATGTTTCTTTTGCCCGTTTGTTTGTGAAATCAGTTCTTTAAAAGGATTTTTTGGTATTAGCTCTTTAACCCAGAGATTTCTATCAGCGAGTATAAAAATGGCAACAAGTGGGAAAATAGCAACTAAGAATTGGAGAAGATCGAAAATTATGGATTGATGAGTTCAGTACTTCAATACTATTAATAACCAGGCAGTAGGAAGTAAAAAACAACAGAAAATCTAATCAATGAGGTCAATAGCATTCAAACTGTGAAGTAGAATCTGACTCATCTGTGGATTTAATATTATGAAAAATGCACAAGTATGACAATTTTGATGTACCCTACAATCTTTTAAATTAATGGAAATTAATTGTTACTACATGTGAGGTTTAGGAATTGACGATTAGGAATTAAGTTATGGAGAAATCGTTTGCAATAGATTAAGGTAAATAATATTTCTTTATAGGTAAAGTCAGATGCTAAGATTTACAGTTATTATTTAATTAATGATTGCCTCTCTTACATTTTATTGAATTTCTCTAAATATATGACTTTGGAACTCAAACTAGTTTGAAATTTTGGGAATGAAACTTACTTTACAGGGCCAATAAAATGCTAATATACACACTTTGATATTATAAATTTTTTGTTTTTCATAAAGAGTTATTCACATAAATTTGGCGATTTCGGTGTAATTTTGGAAGTTTCGAACAGAAAGCTTCACAGCACATCGCTATTAAAATGTTAATATACATACTTTCTTTTCATAAATATTTTGTGTTTCATAAATATTTGTTCATAGAAATTTGGAGATTTAAACTGTAAGGTTTTTTCCTTTTATAATGAAATTCGTTAAATTATATATGTAAAAATATGCTCAAAGAATATTTTATCTATTCATTAAAAGTAATTAAATGTTGTAGACATAATTTGCTATGTGCACTTTGTCTACATCTATTTAATGTGCATGTGTTGACTTTGAACCCGTTAACTACATATATTGTCTTGTCAACTTATTTAAGCCTCAGAGAAGATATGAAAACTTTTGAAATAAGTGTGAACTCTAATATGTTTTGTTAATTCCAGTCTGATTTTAGCCCATGTGTGCAAAAATGGACTGCAGTACTCAGAAACAAACTAAACGAAGTTATTTAATACTAAAATAGAGTAGTTTTATTTCTTTTGTTTGGAATAAAATATTTTATGTATTATCCTCAAAAATACATATATGTTACATATTTGATCGACTTGTTAATTAATGAAGTGTTATACCACTTTGAGGAGAGTTAGCTAACTTATTTTACATTAAACAAAATAAAGAAAGAAATTTTTTTCTACAACATCCTCATAAGCGTTAATAATATTCTCTTTGAACTTTTTGTCGAAATATTTTTTTATGAAAAATTCTTTTTTGCATGCGAAACTTCGTCCTATACTTTCATGTTAGCCTTGTGCATGGATACAAATATTTAACCTCGGTTCACATTTTTTATTAATATTGAAGGAAAGAAAGTTAAATATGTGTGACAAAAAACATCGTAATTCGAAGAAACACTAAAAAATGTGCCTAGAAAAAATGTGTACTCAAGTTCTTACATAAAATATTGATCATTTTATATAAGTAAGAGCCTTTTCTAGTGCATTGTAAAAAATTATATGCTTTGTAAATACTGATTTATACACTTTTTATTCAAAAAAATTATTGATTACTTAATTCAGCGTGAATTTTAAATTCAACTGTTTGGAGGGATCTTTGTTCGAAGAGGGATTCAATGAATTTATTAAGATATGTACTAGGAAAAATCTTACCTCAAGGGAAAACTACTAATTAAAAAGACATATTTCTCTGTAAATTAAAAAAAACTGTTTCAGCACAAAAACAAATGTATGAAAAAACTTACAGTCATATAATAGTGAGTCTTTTGTTATTTCATACTGAAGATGAATCTCAGCACAGCTTCTAAAACAATTATAAGTTTAAACTAATTTTTTATTAATTTGTGCAACACTGACTTCGATTATCAGTTCTAACACTAGTCAAATCTACGGCTGGTCTCACTAAATTATATATATATATATATATTATATATATATATATATATATATAAATATATATATATTATACATAATATATTATATATATGTATATATATATACTAAAATATATATATGTATATATGTAATATATATATATATATATATAAATAATATATGTAAAGATATATATATTAATATATATATAAAATATATATATATAAAATATATATATAAATATATATTATATATAAATATATATATATATATACACACATATATATACATATAAAATATATATATATATATATATATATATATAAAGATATATATATATATATATATATATATGTATATATATATATAATATATATATATAAATATATATATTATAAAATATATATATATATATATAATATATATATATATATATATATATATATATTAATATAAACTGCTAACCATATAAAAGATATGCCAACAAATATAAAATTTATGTTAAAACAGAGATTATATATATATAATGCCTGATTATCTAGATATCTATTCGTATATATTGCAGTTATAATATATTATATAAAATAATATATAAACCGGATATATATATATATATATATATATATATATATATGTGTATTCTATATTTAATATATGTATATAAATATAATATAACAGAACTCTGTTAATATATTATATATCCGTTATATACGAGTATATATGTATATATAAAATTTCAAGTATTATATATATATATATATAAATAATAAAAAAAAAAAAAAAAAAAAAAAAATATAGATTATATATAATATTTTTTTTGTTGTGAAATATATAAATGTATATGTGTATAATAAATATTGTATAAATATATATATATATATATTTACCACTATACATATATATATATATTATAATATATATAATATATGGCTGGTCTCATTAAAGTCGTTTAACTGCTAACCACGATTAGCCCATGGCGCCAACCAATGGTGGGACGCAATTCTCTGTTTAAACAGAGATTAATCGTGGTTAGCGTTAACTGTTTGCTGATTATCCCGAGATATCTCGGTTTCTTATATATTGCAGTTAATTATTATCCCGAGAAAACTCGGGTATCAGAATTTGTCTTCAGATTTATTTTATCACGGTTTTACTCTGCCTGGAGGAAATTAAAGGAAATATTCAGCTTTGATAGGTAGTTTGCCAAGTTTTGTTGGTTTAGCGGTCCTTTTCGCGGAAGTAGTCACGTGTTTTACACTGATTAGGAAATTTATTTCAGAAAATCTTCGTGACGAGTTTTCTTCTACATCATGAAGACCCATTATTAGTCCTTTACCACTCAGGTTAACCTTATGGTATTTTCCAGATGATATTTCTCCTATGCAAACAAATCAAATCCAATGAGACAGTGTACTCTGTGCTCTTATAAAACAGATTTCAGAGGCAATCCAATAAGAAAAGAGACCATATACTATTGCATAGAATGCCAGGTATCACTTTGTATTGTGTTTTGCTTAAAAAACTATCATGCAAAGACAAATATTTAACTTTTATCCATTTGCCTGAGATAACCCATGTTAGTAAACTAATATTAAAACTAAATGCTTTTACACCTGTAAAAAATTAAAAATTAAACCTAAAACTTAGATATTTTCTTTTGTTTTATTTCTTTGTATATAATAATAAAATTAAAAATGTGATGATTTTTTGCAAATTTTTTCAAAAATATTTGTAAGGAAAGTGGTTAAATGACTTTGGTGAGACCGAACCTTAATGTTAAAAATCTAGCACTCTCGTATCGGTTGATTAGCTGACTACAACAGTTGTTTGAGTACAAAAAGGAAGATATATTTTAATTTAGTTATCTATGGGTATTAGAATTCAATTTGTAACATATGTATTAATTAAAAAAATAATAAAACTGGGAAAAAATTCGTAAATGCATTTATTCCTACCATGATCAACGAACCGATTTTTAAGTAAAAGGTAATACCACGTTAAAACAAATGTAATAGTGAGTTATAAATGTGCTGATTAAGAGTTAAAAGATTCAAGGTAAGTTAGAGTTTTCAATTTTAAATTTATGAAAGTGTGATTCTTGTCATGTAACTAAAAAGAGAGCTCAATCAAACAATGCTCAAGTATTTCCCGAATTTTAACATTTAAGAAACTTTTCTTGTTCTACGCATCTGTAAAGTATGTACAAAATTACATTTGAACTTCAGTACTTCGAACTACGATTTTTGCTGTAAATAAATTCATAATTTACAGTTATATTTGGAATATTTGACGTTTTTTAAATATAACTTATTTAGAATGATACTAAGCATTTATTCAGAAATATAGTGTAATTTCTTCTTTAAAAAGACAGCTTTAATGCATTAATTGAACATTTAATTTTCTCTAAACCACACGAATATAAAATCTCTATCAATATATACATAAACATTTTTTGACAAAACTTTTAGAGTTTAGTACTAATTCCGTTTTTTTGTTTTTACTTCCATATTCCCTTTCTCATTATCTTACTTGTAGACTGTGCATAGGTCACCCACTCTTCTAGTTGTTTGAATACTAACCTTCTAGTGATCTTGCAAAGCCCCTGATGAGACAGAAATATTTTTGCAGCTCTCATTGTCTGGAAACATTCTTTAATACACACAAGATTCTCTCAGTTTCCCTAAATTCCAGGAGGAAGATACTTTCGGAAAGAAAAAATCCCCTTACTGAAACTTTTAGACGATAAACGTAAGAAAATGAAGAATTCAAGAATGATGAATGCGGGAGCACTAAAAATTGTTCTATAATAATAAATTGAAATCCAAATATATCTAACGTTTGAGGGAAAAAACAATCTGGGTAACATGTAGGAAAGTTTCATAGTTTTAACATTTTTAAATACATTTTGTTTGTAAATTACAAAAGATATAAATCTAATTACAAATTTAAAACCTACAAGTTATAAATATCAATTAAGTTTTGCACGATTATTAAAAATCAGTTAATAAAGTTTTGTTTCTAAAATATACACCTCTAGTAATGCAAACTATGTTAGATAATTTTCAAAGTTTTTGCTGATTTAACTTAGTATCTTACATTTACCAGTAATAATTACTTGTCTTTCTCAACTATATATGAAGAGCAATTTCAATTGCGGTTTTTCTAGCAATTCTATTACTGCTTCTTCGATTTTTTTGGGGTTTTTTTCTTTAGCCCTTATATTCTTTAGTGAGGATCTAAAAATGTGTCCGATGATCAAAATTCTAAAACAAATTTTTTATGAATTGCAAAAGATTATATTTAAACGAAAATGGGCTTTTAAATGTATTATGAATTTAACACTCAGTTGAATGAAAATAAATTTATAAATTAGACTAAAAAATGTAAAACAAATACATATATATATTTGTATTTTGAATATTTTTAATACTTAACACGAAACACTTCAAAACCTAATAGTAAACCAAATATAACTGTATTATATGCTATCATAGGTGTTAGAAGTCATTTGGATATGTCTTTAAAGAGTAAGTCTTCAAAATGGGCAAATGGGCAGAAAAACAGTAGATCGAATCGTTCGAAGCTAAACAAAGGTGTATATATCACCTTCTATTTTATTTTCCATAATTTACTATATTATAGAAAAAAATTCAATGCTGAAATCTAAATATTTTATAGTTCCCAAAAGAATGTATGAAAATATCAATCATGTTTAAGATCTTTATGTAAGTTTTTACAATTGTTTGACTGTAAAACTTATTCATATTCAATAAATACTGCTCTAATGTAAAAAATTAGTACTCCAACAACTACGTATTCTCCAGAAAATAACAGTACTCATTTCAATTGAAAATAAACAAACTTAAAAAACATTCCAAACTTATAAACAAACAAATCCTCATTTTTAACTTTAATTCCTTCAAAAGATTTTAAGCCAAAGCATTAGCTTTAATATATAAATATATTTCAAACAATATTTCATTTAAATATTACTTTATAAAAAACAAATTAGAATCCCATTTAATAATATAAAGTTATAAACATTAACTGAGTGGATATTTTAACACTTTAAAATAAAGACACTTTATCATTGTAACAAAAAAAACAGAATCAAAATATATTGTATTTAAAATACATTTTTAGCACTTAAAGATTGTTATTTTTTAATCTTTAATTTTATATTTCATTAATATTTTTAAACACAGTGGAGGTTACTTGTATTCAGACATTGACATAACAATTAGTAGTAACGCTAGGTCCAGAAAATTATTACACCAAACACTATCCATTTTAAACGATGATTCTTCAGATCGAAAGATAGTTATTGTAGAATTCGACTTTTTTATACAAAATCATCATAATTTTTAAAAAATTTATATTTTCTGAAAATTCACCATCAAAAGAATGGTAAAATTTTTAAGCACAGTTAGACGTTCATGAAAAATAAAATTGTAAAATTTATATATATTTTGAGTATTATCAATCCTACAACGTATCCTTTTCTATCACCACTTACTAAAAATGCCATTTCAAGAACTCAAAAGAAAAGCAACAACATTTAAAATGTAATGTTGAACTTTGCTTTGAATGTAAATTTCACCTATATAGCGTAATGCAATAAAGTGATACTTGTTAAATTTTAGTAGTGTATTATTCAATTATAGTGCAGCTATTACTTAAAAAAATAAAATTTATTTTTAAAAATGGTTTTATATGCTTAGTTAAATATTAATGTTACTTATAAAGTTTTAAAAAATTCAGAATATTTAGTTTTTCAATAAAACCAAACCAAAAAGCTGTTGTAAAACACCTTGTAAAATAGTTTCTTTAACCCAAATTTTTACCTAAATGTTTCTTACAGAGAAGTATCTGCAGATATTTTAAATCAATATATCTCTAATAAAAGTTTCATTGATCATAATTTCAATATTTTTGTAAATTTAAACAATTTATTCAATTATTTACTTTGTAGAGTTTAACCTCATGACTTATTATTAAGGCAACTCGAAAAATATATTTATTTCATCAAAATTATCAAATGCTATTAACTTTCAAAATGAAGTTAATGTACTTTTCAGTAAAATACGTTAAGATTATTGCACTGCTTTAGGACTTAAAAAGTTTTAAAGGAAATACTTGATAGTTGTACCTGCATTAATTCTTAAATGTATGTTCAAAATTTATTCTATTTTCATATATAGTTACTAATAAAACAGCTTTTATTTTACTTGATTGTGATATATCCTATACCTATTATATTGTATTTTTATCAAGTATATGAGTTTGATTAAATTTCCATTTTATTTTTAAATTATGAACCTCTAAAATGTCTAAGTGTTTTAGAAATGGTTTCTTACTGATGAAGATTTGGCGTATTTTTAAAAACAAAAATTGTCATATCTAAACTTAATTAACCTTCAGTGATACAGTTTTTAAATCTTGGTTACTATTTAAACAGTTTTTCTATTTTAATGCTTTAATGTAAGAAACATTTATTAATATAAATAATTAGTCATGCAAAATCATATTTTTACATTTTTCATATTTAAATTTTTCATACTTTATTCTAATTTTCATTTTCATGATACTTATGCATAAAAAACATACTTTTTTTATTGAAGTATCATAAAAATGAATCGTAATGATATAAAAAGCATTATTGCTGTCATATACTTTATTTAAAAAAGCATTATATTTTCTCCGAAATCATAGCTATAAGTAAACATAAATCAATGGTTAATATTTTAAATTCTGGATATTCACCGTTTTAAATCCTGATAAACGATGTACACATGATTTATACTTTTAGTCTACATCTGCTCCTATATAAATTTGTTTATATGTCAAAGCTTTCACATTTATAAATTTGCAGATTATCAGACACCAATCATGTAATGAACCCATGCAATATTTAAACAGATGTTAAACAGACGTTATCAACTTTAGTAAATATATTCTGGATATCTGTTGAGTAATTTAAAACTTAACTTTCAAAATAAATATTGATAACCTTAATTTAAAGGGAATAAGGGTTAATACGTTATTTCTAGTTTATGTTAGTAAATTTATAATAAAGAACATGAGCTTGATCGAAAAATTAATTTTATCACTGGAACGATAACTTACAAATTTAACCTGTAAAAATACACGAAACATTAAAATTAGTTGCAAAATATTTTGATAATAATTAATTATATTTATCAATGCAATTTCAGGAATATCTTTAATAAAAATATGTTCCTAGCGTTTTCCATTTGTAGTAAGTTTAGTAAGTTACATTTTAAAACTAGTATATAAGATTTTTAAACACCACCT
>CM063501.1:64695882-64708382 GCA_032207245.1 Pardosa pseudoannulata
TTTTTTAGGAGTAGTTAATTTTAACACTTAAAAGAAAAAAATACATATGTTGTTCAAAAGTAATATGTTCACACACTAAACAAAATTGTTTATTCAAATTGGAAACCATTACTCCCAATTTAAACATTGCTTTTTGGTAGAATATTTGATATAATTTTATGATACTTTGGCTAATCAACACGATTTCAAGCATTCATTTTTTATCCCGATATTCATCCAAAACACCATAAGCCTCCGATATTGATAGAAGATATGAACGAGCAAGCAGCAAGCTATCGAAACATATCAACGCGCTCATATATTACTGTCTCTTTGAGATCAAGCAATCGTTGATATATCCCGATATTGTTCCAATAAACCAGTGCCATTTGCGAGCAGTGGCTTTTTCGTTCTTCACACTTGTTTCGTTATTGATAGATGACTGTTGCGATCAAGCTCTCGATATCAACACCTTTGATATATCTGTATATTGTTCCAATAAACCAGTGCGCAGGTGCGGGAACATTCCAGTTTTTTTTCACCAATTGCGAGCTGTGGAATTTCTGGTCTTGACCTAAGTACTTCGTAATCTATTTATTGGGATATGCTACTGACGTAATAATCTTCAAATTTTCTGGCATATATTTATATCAATATGCGGGTAAAGACGTCAAACAAATGCAATAAGTTAAAAAATAATTACTTTATGCGGTATATTTAGGATGTCTTTTGGCGATCTACGTTATAGCGCGAGAGAGAAAAATAGTATCGCTATATATCAGCAAAGTATAATTTTGATACTGTTATCGTGATACTTAAATTACATCTATATTTCGCGATATAGTGATAAATTATCCAGCCCTAATATTTAATGTTTTGCATTCACAACCGCAAAAGTTTTTCCAAAATAGATACTACTTTTAAGGAGAAAACTTACTTGTCTTAGTTTAAGTGTTGTTTTATAGCTAGTAGTAATAAATATATTTGAAAACAAATTTTATTTTATGATTAATCGAAAATAAGCTCTTTTACGATTTTAAAAATGAAAACAATAAGTAAATTATACTTTAATTTTTGAAGTTACATAGCATATTTTAAAAATCAAAATATACAATGTCTCTTCAAAATTTACATATTATTACTATATATTTTTTAGTTGTTTTGTATATTTAAATAATGATAGAATGATTGCCAGGTATAGCAGCAGATTCATTAGTCATTTTATAAAAATTAAAAAAAATACTTCAGGCGTTTTAACTATCTAGCCTGTTTGAAACTAACACATTTGCCCATTAGATGTTTCGAAACATAATATGCTAAAAAAAACTTGTTAATAAATAACAAATCTAGTCTTTTTCAAAGTTCTATAAGTTGTTTTGAAGACTTACGTTCAACTAAAAAACATAAGACTTAAGCTGAATAAAAATTAAAGTCATTTTAATAGTTAAGAATTGCTTATTCTATAAATATATTCTCGTTATTTGTGAAACTATAATTGTACTAAAAACTTTTTGAAAACTTATGTTATAAGTTATTAAGTTAAATAAAAAAGGTTCGTTTCTACTAAAAATATATAAAAGATACCTGAAATAATTATTAAGGAAATTTATTGTTTTTAATTAAACAAATTTCCACATCAAAAAACGGCTTTAGCAACAGTTAGCAAAAATGGTTAAATGGTACTATTAAATATAATTATTATTTTATCGAATAACATTAAAACTCGTCTTGAACTAATAATTTTTCACTGAAAAAATTATTAAAAAATTCAATTTACATATTTTCCTTTTTAAGATTAATCAATATTGGTTTAATATATTTATCCCTAATTAATGCTTTGCAAGCACAGCCAAAAATTAATAGCTAATGTAATTAACCAAAGTAAGAAAATTGCTTTAATTTCTTTATATTTCTAAATTTAGAAGTATTGTTTAGTATATATCAGGAATGATATAAAGATATTTAGATGTAGTATCAAATATAGGTTAGGTTTTTTAGGGGTTTTTTTGTAGCCCTACGGTGTACTTGTTGCAACACGAGGGCTAATGCGTATCAAATATAAATCATATGATTAAAATCTAAAACTTGCATTAATTATTTTAATAACAGGATATTATTATAATAATGAATTTAACCATTAAAAGTTTTCTAAACATTATCTGAATAACATTATTTAAAAACTATAGAATAGGAAAACGATTAAGTAACAATATAAGGAACAAAAATAATTATATTTTGTCATTAAATTTTTACGATTATATTTTAGAATAATATTAATACCTCATTTTTCATTATTAATTTATAATAATTTTAGTTAATCTTAAGCAATTTAGTTAAATTATCAGCTAAATTTTGGGGTTGTTGTCTACATGTGTCCTACTCATTTCCCAATTTTCGTTAACTTAAAATTTCAGTATCCCAAAAATTTCTAAACTCTACAATAATCGTATCCTCTGAATTATTTAATTACATTATTTTTGTTAAAAGAAATTTTAAATGAATAAATCCATCATTAATAATACATTTAAATATATATGATTATTTTCATAATAATATGAATAATTCATTTTTATATTATTAATTTAAACTTTTTTTGTTGAATCTTAAAGAATTTAATTAAAGTGTCAGCGGAAATTTGGAGTTATTGTTTAAATATATTCTCTATAAATATATTCTCGTTATTTGTGAAATAATAATTGTACTAAAAACTTCCCGAAAACTTATGTTATAAGCTGTTAAGTTAAATAAAAAAAAGGTTTGTTTCAAATATGAAAATGATTAAGTAAAAATATAAGGAATAAAAAAAAATATATTTTGTCATTAAATTTTTATGATTATTTTCTGAATAATATGAATATCTCATTCTTCATTATTAATTTACAGTATTTTTTATTTAATATTATGCAATTTAACTGAATTACCTGCCTAATTTTGGGGTGTGTTGTAATGGACTGTTTAGTTAAATAAAAAAGCTGTTAAGTTAAATAAAAAAAAGGTTTGTTTCTACTAAAATTATATAAAAGCTACCTGAAATAATTATTAAGGAACGTTATTGTTTTTAATTAAACAAATTTCCACATCAAAAAATGGCTTTAGCAACGGTTAGCAAAAATGGTTAAATGGTACTATTAAATATAATTATTATTTTATCGAATAACATTAAAACTCGTCTTGAACTAATAATTTTTCACTGAAAAAATCATTAAAAATTCAATTTACATATTTTCATTTTTAAGATTAATCAATATTGGTTTAATATATTTATCCCTAATTAATGCTTTGCAAGCACAGCCTAAAATTAATTGCTAATGTAATTAACCAAATTAAGAAAATTGTTTTAATTTCTTTATATTTCTAAAAGTAGAAGTATTGTTTAGTATATATGTGGAATGATGTAAAGAAATTTAGATGCAGTATCAAATATAGGTTAGGTTTTTTAGGGTTTATTTTTAGCCTTACGGTCTACTTTTTGCAACACGAGGGCTAATGCGTATCAAATATAAATCATATGATTAAAATCTAAAACTTGCATTAATTATTTTAATAACAGGATGTTATTATAATAATGAATTTAACCATCAAGAGTTTTCTAAACATTATCTGGATAACATTATTTAAAAACTATAGAGTATGAAAACGATTAGGTAACAATATAAGGAATAAAAATAATTATATTTTGTCATTAAATTTTTACGATTATATTTTAGAATAATATTAATACATCATTTTTGATTATTAATTTATAGTAATTTTAGTTAATCTTAAGCAATTTAGTTAAATTATCAGCGTCATTTAAGGGTTGTTGTCTACATGTGTCCTAAAACTCATTTCCCAATTTTCGTTAACTTAAAATTTCAGAATCCCAAACGTTTCTAAACTCTACAATAACCGTATCCTCAAAATTATTTAATTATATTATTTTTGCTAAAATAAATTTTAAATAAATAAATCTATGATTAATAATAAATTTAAATATATATGATTATTTTCATAATAATATGAATAATTCACTTTTATATTATTAATTTAAACTTTTTTTGTTTAATCTTAAAGAATTTAATTAAAGTGACAGCGGAAATTTGGAGTTATTGCCTAAATATATTCTCTATAAATATATTCTCGTTATTTGTGAAACTATAATTGTACTAAAAATTTCCCGGAAACTTATGTTATAAACTGTTAAGTTAAATAAAAAAAGGTTTGTTTCTACTAAAAATATATAAAAGCTATCTGAAATAATTATTAAGCAACTTTATTGTTTTTAATTAAACAAATTTCCACATCAAAAAATGGCTTTAGCAACGGTTAGCAAAAATGGTTAAGTGGTACTATTAAATATAATTATTATTTTATCGAATAACAGGAGAACTCGTCTTGAACTAATAATTTTTCACTGAAAAAATCATTAAAAAATTCAATTTATATATTTTCATTTTTAAGAATAATCAATATTGGTTTAATATATTTATCCCTAATTAATGATCTTCAAGCACATCCTAAAATTAATAGCTAATGTAATTAACCAAATTAAGAAAATTGCATTCAATTTCTTTATATTTCTAAATTTAGAAGTATTGTTTAGTATTTTTTAGGTATGATATAAAGAAATTTAGATGTAGTTGCAAATATAAATCATATGATTAAAATCTAAAACGTGCCTTAATTATTTTAACAACAGGATCTTATTATAATAAAAAATTTGATCATTAAGAGTTTTCTGAACATTATCAGAAATATATTCTTTAAAAACTATAAAATATGAAAACGATTAAGTAAAAATTTAAGGAATAAAAAAATTATATTTTGTCATTAAATTTTTATGATTATTTTCTGAATAATATGGATACCTCATTTTTCATTATTAATTTATAGTATTTTTTATTTAATATTAAGCAATTTAACTGAAGTACCTGCCTAACTTTGGGATGTATTGTAATGGGATGTTTTACCAGCCCATTCCCCAATTTTAATTAATTTAAAATTTCAGAATCCAAAACATTAATCTACAATATCTCTACAATAATCGTATCCTCTAAATTATTTAATTATATTATTTTTGTTAAAAATTTTTTTAAATGAATTAATACATCATTAATAATAAATTTAAATGTTTATGATTATTTTCATAATAATATCAATAATTCACTTTATATTATTAATTTAAACTTTTTTATTGAATCTTAAAAAATTTAAACAAAATGTCAGCGGACATTTGGAGTTATTGTCTAAATATCTTCTACATCACTTTTTTCCCATTTTTTTTAAATATCTCATTATTCTTCGTCCCAAAACTGTAGACCGTAGTGCTCCAAACCAAACCAAACGAAACTGAATACAATTTTCCATAATCAAAATCTCAGAATCCAAAAATTTCTAAACACTCCAATAATCGTTACTTTTGAATTATTTAATTATATTATTTTGTTAAAAAGAAATTTTCATTGAAAAAACATTAATAATAATAAAATTAAATTTTTATGATTATTTCCATAACAGTATGAATAATTCAATTTTATATTATTAATTGATACTTTTTTATAGAATCTTAAACAATTTTATTAGAGTATCAGCGGAATTTTCGAGTTATTGCCTAAATATCTCCTACAACACCTTTTTCCCACTTATTTTCTAATTTTTCATATTTCATTATCCCTCGTCCCATAATTCAGACTGTAGTTTTCTAAATCAAACCAAATGAAACTGAACCCAATTTTCCATAATCAATATATCAGAATCCAAAAATTTCTAAACACTCCAATAATCGTAACTTTTGAATTATTTAATTATATTATTTTTGTTAAAAAGAAATTTTTATTGAATAAACCTCAATATTAATAACTTTAAATGTTTATGTTTATTTCCATAACAGTATGAATAATTCATTTTTATATTATTAATTGATACTTTTTTATAGAATCTTAAACAATTTTATTAGAGTATCAGCGGAATTTTCGAGTTATTGCCTAAATATCTCCTACAACACCTTTTTCCCAATTATTTTCTAATTTTCCATATTTCATTATCCCTCGTCCCATAATTCAGACCATAGTGTTCCAAATCAAACCAAACGAAACTGAACCCAATTTTCCATAATCAAAATCTCATAATCCCAGAAGTTTCTAAACTCTCCAATGATCGTACCTTTTTTGAATTATTTAAATATGTATTTTGTGTTGCAAAGAAGTTTTAAATGAATAATAATTAATATAAATGTAATTATTTTTATTATTTTTCAACAGTTAAGAATTACTTCTTATATTATTAAAAAATTTTTTATAGAAATCTTAAACAATTTAATTTTCAGTTACTTATATGCTGCTAATTTAGCTGGAAACTTCCTTATTTAAGAACTTGTAGTTCTTATATAATGTCTTAAAGATAATATTCCGTTATGTTTAGTAATGTTAAGCAATTTTTCATCTAAATTAAGAGCTTATAGTTAACTGGTACTGTTTTGAATTATTTCAGTATTTCTGATTTTTATTTCAGTAATTCATTCAAGGCTGAGGCTGAAAAGATGCCCTTTTACTGCAGGGAAAATTTATATGAAGTCCACAGACAAAAATAAATATTTAAGACCAGAAATAAACATGTTATCATAAATAGCCTCTTTATAGAGGTCAGAAACCTATATATTATTTTTTTCTTCAGGCAAATATGCAAACATTTAATGAATTACTCTCTCATTATGATAATATGCATTAATTTTTTCGCTATCTCCCTAAACTTTTCGGACATTCTGTATCAATATGTTCTTGATAAAACTCGGTAGGATTTTTTAAAATGTATTTTGTCGTGATACAGAGGGTTTAATGTCGTGAAATATGAAACAGATTGTTAAACATCATATAATGTGCAGCTTTGGGGAAAAATTACATCTGACTAAAAATGATTATGAATGTTGTAGTAAATAAAATATAATTCAGTTTAAATTTCTGTGTTTCAAAACTTAATTCTGTACTGAAAATAACTTTAATGGATGCTTTGTACATAAAAATGTATGTTTTCATTCTAAATATTTTTTTACTTTTACTACTTTCCACAAAGGCTTACGATAAATTTATTTTATAGTACATGCCAAAATGAACCCTTTATTATTTAAAGGATTTATAAAATGGTTAATATTGTAGTTAGTCAGAGTGTTTAATGTCGTGAAATATGAAATAGATTGTTAAACAACATATAATGTGAAGCTTTGGGGAAAAATTACATCTGACTAAAAATGATTATGATTGTTATAGTAAATAAAATATAATTCAGTTTAAATTCCTGTGTTACAAAAATTAATTCTGTACTGAAAACAACTTTTATGGATGCTTTGTACATAAAAATGTATGTTTTCATTTTAAATATTTTTTTTACTTTTATTGCTTTCTACAAAGACTTACGATAAATTTATTTTATAGTACATGACAAAAAGAATCCTTTATTATTTAAAGGATTTATAAAAGAGTTAAATATTGTAGTTAGTCATAGCGTTTAATGTCGTGAAATATGAAACAGATTGTTGAAACAACATATAATGTGGAGCAATCATCTGAGAAAAAAATACATATGACTAAAAATGATTACGAATGTTATAGCAAATAAAATATAATTCAGTTTCAATCCCTGTGTTACAAAACTTAATTCTGTGCTGAAAAGAACTTTTATGGATGCTTTGTACATAAAAGATGTATGTTTTCATTCTCACTGTTATTTCCTTTTACTACTTTCCACGAAAGCTTAAGATAAAATTGTTTTATAGAACATGCCAAAAGCAACCCTTTATTATTTAAAGGATTTATAAAATGGTTAAATGGTGTAGTTAATCAGAGGACTTAATGTCATGAAATAGGAAATAGCTTGTCGAAACAACATATAATGGTGAGCAATCATCTGAGAAAAAATTACATCTGTCTAAAAATGATTATGAATTTTATAGCCAATAAAATATAATTCAATTTAAATTCCTGTGTTACAAAAATTAATTCTGTACTGAAAAGAACTTTTATAGATGCTTTGTATATAAAAATGTATGTTTCCATTCTCACTATTCTTTACTTTTACTACTTTCTACGAAGGCTTACGATAAAATTGTTTTATTCGAAAAGTAATCCTTTATTATTTAAAGGATTTATAAAATGGTTAAATGATGTACTTAGTCAGAGGGTTTAATTTCGTGAAATATGAAACAGCTTGTTGAAACAACATATAATGTGGAGCAATCATCTGAGAAAAAATTACATTTGTCTAAAAATGATTATGAATGTTACAGCAAATAAAATATAATTCAGTTTAAATCCCTGTGTTACAAAACTTAATTCTGTACTGAAAAGAACTTTTATTGATTCTTTGTACATAAAAAATGTATGTTTTCATTCTCACTATTCTTTACTTTTAATACTTTCCTCGAAGGCTTTAATTGACGATAAAATTGTTTTATAGTAAATGCCAAAATCAATCTTTTATTATTTAAAGGATTTATAAAATTGTTAAAGGTTTAGTTAGTCAGAGAGTTTAATTTCGTGAAATATGAAACAGATTGTTGAAACAACATATAATGTGGAGCAATCATTTGAAAGAATATTACATCTGACTAAAAATGATTATGAATGTTGTAGTAAATAAAATATAATTCAGTTTAAATTCCTGAGTTTCAAAACTTAATTCTGTACTGAAAAGATTTTTTATGGATGCTTTGTACATAAAAAATGCATGTTTTCATACTCACTGTTCTTTCCTTTTAATACTTTCCACGAAAGCTTACGATAAATTTATTTTATAGTACATTCCGAAATGGATCCTTTATTATTTAAAGGATTTATAAAATGGTTAAATGGTGTGTTATATAATTTAATAGTATAAAGGTATAATTAAATTTTTTTGTATTACAATTTCAAAGGAATACGCTACTTTTAATAGTGCTGATTTTAAAATAACTAATAGTTTAATAGTTTGTGAAATAATTAATAAATCCGTTGAAATAGTTAGTAATACATAAATATTCTACTACCTCCATCTAAATTTTCAGACGTAATGATTAAACCAAAATAAACTACTTTGGATATAATTCTAAACGTAATTGAAAGTGCACTCTTGCATATTCTATTGCATATGTTCTATGTAATATATGTAATTATGCTCTTTGTTTGAATACAGTAAGTACATGCCAAAAGTAATCCTTTATTATTTAAAGGATTTATAAAATGGTTAAAGGTTCTAGTTAAATAATTTAATAGTATAAAGGTATAATTAAATAGTTTTGTATTACAGTTTCAAAGAAATGAGCTAGGGATAACTTTAATAGTGATGGTTTTAAAAAAATAACTAAGAGTTAATAGTTTATGAAATAATTAATAAATGCATTGAAATAGTTAGTAATAAATAAATATTCTACTACCTCCATCTAAATTTACAAACGTAATGATTAAAACAAAATAAACTACTTTGGATATAATTCTGAACCGTAATTGAAAGTGCACTCTTGCTTATTTTATTGCATATGTTTTATGTAATATGTGTAATTATGCTCTTTGTTCGAATACATGCCAGAAGTAATACTTTATTATTTAAAGTATTTATAAAATGGTTAAATGGTGTAGTAAAATTATTTAATAGGACGATTTCAAAGGAATGCTCTACCGTTACTTTTAATAGTGTTAATTTTAAAATAACAAATAATTAATATTTTATGAAATAATTAATAAACCAATTTAAATTGTTAGTAATGCATAAATATTCTATTACCCCCATCTAAATTTTCAAACATAATGACAAAACAATATAAACTACTTTGGATATAATTGTGAACGTATTTGAAAGTGCACTCTTGCATATTTTATTGCAAATGTTTTATGTAATATATGTAATTATGCTCTTTGTTCGAATAAAGTTAGTACATGTCAAAAGTAATCCTTTATTATTTAAAAGATTTATAAAAATGGTTAAATTTATAGTTAAATAATTTAATAGTATAAAGATTTAATTAAATGGTTTTGTATTACGGTTTCAAAGGAAGGAGCTAGGGATAACTTTAATAGAGTTGGTTTTAAAATAACAAATAGTTAATAGTTCATGAAATAATTAATAAATCTATTGAAATAGTTAGTAATAAATAAATATTATACTACCTCCATCTAAATTTACAAACGTAATGATTAAAACAAAATAAACTACTTTAGATATAATTCTGAATGTAATTGAAAGTGCAATCTTGCATATTTTATTGCATATGTTTCATGTAATATATGTAATTATGCTCTTTGTTCAAATACAGTTAAAAACAAATATATTACAAACCAGGATTCAAGGTGATTATTTGCTTAACATAGCTTCAACACATGTTATATCTTCGTTAATCAGGCGTTCATCACATTTCACACCCGAAGATCTTTTTGTATAATAATAAACAACATAGTGTTTTATGAAACATAGCAACAAAACATGCAATAAATGCATAAAAATATTCATAGTGAAACTATATAAACTATATATATTTCTAACATTTACGCTTCTGGATTCTTATTTTTTTTTATTTCGTAGAATTAAAACAAAATAAACTACTTTTGATATAATTCTGAACGTAATTGAAAGTGCACTCTTCCATATTTTATTGCATATATTTTATGTAATATATGCAATTATGCTCTTTGTTCGAATACAGTTAAAAGACAAATATATTACAAACCAGGATTCAAGGTTATTATTTGCTTAACATAGCTTCAAAACATGATGTTATATCTCAGTTAATCACTCGTGTATATTATTTCACATCTAAATATCTTTTTATGAACAATAATAAAAATAGTTTTATGTAACATAGCAATAAAGCATGTAATAAATGCATAAAAATATTCATAGTGACACTATATAGCTTGCTTACATTTACGCTTCTGGATTCTTATTTTTTTTCATTTCATAGAATTAAACCAAAATAAACTACTTTGGATATAATTCTAAACGTAATTGAAAGTGCACTCTTGCATATTCTATTGCATATGTTCTATGTAATATATGTAATTATGCTCTTTGTTTGAATACAGTAAGTACATGCCAAAAGTAATCCTTTATTATTTAAAGGATTTATAAAATGGTTAAAGGTTCTAGTTAAATAATTTAATAGTATAAAGGTATAATTAAATAGTTTTGTATTACAGTTTCAAAGGAATACGCTAGGGACACTTTTAATACTGCTGATTTAAAGAAAAAACTAATAGTTAATAGTATGAAATAATTAATAAATCCATTGAAATAGTTAGTAATACATAAATATTCTACTACATCCATCTAAATTTCCAAACTTAATGATTAAAACAAAATAAACTAGTTTGGATATAATCCTGAACGTAATTGAAAGTGCACTCTTGCATATTTTATTGCATATGTTTTATGTAATATATGAAATTATGCAGTTAAAAAACAAATATTTTACAAACCAGGATTCAAATTGTTTATTCGCTTAACATAGCTTCAACACATAATGTTATATCTCCGTCAAACAAGCGTGCATCTTATTTCACATATGAAGATCTTTTGTGAACAATAATAAACAACATAGTGTTTTATGTAACACAGCAATAAAGCATGTAATAAACGCATTAAAATATTCATAGTGAAACTATATAGCTTGTTTACATTTATGTTCAGGATTCTTAATTTTTTTTAATATATGTGATTATGGTCTTTGTCCGAATACAGTTAAAAATTCAATTATTTTACAAACCAGGATTCAAGGTGATTATTTGCTTAACATAGCTTCAAAACATGATGTTATATCTCCGTTAATCACACGTGTACCTTATTTCACATCTAAATATCTTTTGTGAACAATAATAAAAATAGTTTTATGTAACATAGCAATTAACATACCAATAAAACTTTAATAAATGCATAAAAATATTCAAAGTGAAACTATATAGCTTGCTTACATTTACGCTTCTGGATTCTTATTTTTTTTATTTCGTAGAATTAAAAATAAAATAAACTTCTTTAGATATAATTCTAAACGTAATTGAAAGTGCACTCTTGCATATTCTATTGCATATGTTCTATGTAATATATGTAATTATGCTCTTTGTTTGAATACAGTAAGTACATGCCAAAAGTAATCCTTTATTATTTAAAGGATTTATAAAATGGTTAAAGGTTCTAGTTAAATAATTTAATAGTATAAAGGTATAATTAAATAGTTTTGTATTACAGTTTCAAAGGAATACGCTAGGGACACTTTTAATACTGCTGATTTAAAGAAAAAACTAATAGTTAATAGTATGAAATAATTAATAAATCCATTGAAATAGTTAGTAATACATAAATATTCTACTACATCCATCTAAATTTCCAAACTTAATGATTAAAACAAAATAAACTAGTTTGGATATAATTCTGAACATAATTAAAATGCACTCTTGCATATTTTATTGCATATGTTTTATGTAATATATGTAATTATGTAGTTAAAAGACAAATAATTTACAAACCAGGATTCAAAGTGATTATTTAATTAACATAGATTCAACACATAATGTTATATCTCCGTT
>CM063501.1:64713382-64715882 GCA_032207245.1 Pardosa pseudoannulata
CTGTGTCCCATTAATATTGACTGTACTGTAGAAAAACGTTTTTCTATAAAGGGATTGAATCACCCGAAAATTATTTTAATATTCACTTATAATTACATTGATTACATATAGATTAAATCTAACATAAGATCTCATAAGACATTTTCTAATTTGTATACTACATATTATTAAATTATAGTGTCAGTCTAAACAATAATCTATAAAACATGAGACTATTTATATAACTATTTTGTGCGTTGTCTACTACATTTCTTGTAGCTTTTTCTGATGATGTTTATAATGAAAATTATTTTACGGTACTTTAAATTTTTACCTTTTTCCTATTTAATTTATATGTAATGTAGTACTAATCAGATACTAATTTTGTAGTTTAACGAACCCGTATAAGCTTTATACATAAAATAACGCTCATCTATCAAGATAAACTGAGAAAGAAGCGTAGCTTTTTCTCCTTGAGCTTGCATATTGATGAGAATATAATGGAGGAAAATAAATTAATTTAAACTGAATAATGCGCACCCTGGGCAATAACATGTCATTTGCAAGAGAGAAATTTCTTCGAAAAATGAAAATATGTTGTAAGAAATGGATCATGTTTGAGAATAGCTTTTATGATACATGAAAAAGATTAATAATTTCAATACATTTTCATTTTATCTTTTTCAATTGTTTTTCAACTATTGTTTATCATTTTAATGAATACGCGTTAGGTATATTATGAACTTTAATTTATAAATATGTATCAATATATATATATATATATATATATATATATATATATATATATATAGATATATATATATATATATATATATATAAATATATATATATATATATATATATATATATATATATATATATATATATATATATATAAATATATATATATATATATATATATATATATATATATATATATACGTGTGTGTGTGTGTGTAATATATCAAAATTATTTAACTTATATGTAGCATCTACACTATGGCCAGTTGTTCACTACTTCCTGATGGTGACCTCGAACGATGGTTCACGGGTCGTATCCACACGCTGGGCCACTGAATAAGATGATCGCATTGATTCGTCTATAGTGTCTACTGCGCACTTAAGTTGCGCATCTGGCTGCCTTTCATCTTTGGAGAAAAACCGCCTCCGAAGCCATCTTCCGCCAAGGCTATTTTATCGTCTACTGCCATCGGCCACGATAAGCCAAAGCCCCTCCAGACGGTGGTGATGGCTTGCGGTGGACCATAGTGTGGAGGCACCTTAATATTTCCTTAAAAACCTTCTCTCTCTCATTCTACTTCATTAAAATCTTTTTACTAGCCTCTAAACGTCGTAATCAAAGGAACATTCCCCACTTAAAATTATTTTGATACATTTCCCAAAGTTTTATATCCTATAGATGTAAATTTTCTGTCTATGGCTTTGCGTTTTTCCTGATTTTCCATTTAAATTCACTGATTAAGTGGGAAAATTCTTTTTGTCTTCGCTCTTGGGTCCACCTCTGTTCGAGAAGGGTGATTTTTGTGTTATTCTTTTGTCTGTCTTTGACTAGTAAAAATGTCTGTTTTATCAGCTCTGAAATAAAATTCTAATTAGACGTGCCGTTCTCTTCAAGGTTCTTCCGACTGCATTTTATTACTGCTAGCTGTTTATTGCCCAGTAGCCCGGGTAAGTAAAAATAGGGGCTATACAATTATATAATATTTTGATGGGTTACACACACACACACATATATATATATATATATATATATATATATATATATATATACATACATATATACATACATATATATATACATACATTACATACATACATACATACATACATACATATATATATATATATATATATATATATATATTATATATATATATATATATTATTTAATAGTGAATTTGCACACGCTAAATATATTTTCATTAAAAGAATTAGAGCGGTGTTGCTAGAAATTCAAAAGCAGCGTAGAATTGCTCTCGTCCACAGTTGTTGAGCATATTTTAAATATTAATATCCGTGATACATAATTAAAGTGCAAAGGGAATATTATGTATCTTAACAGCGCCTAATCGCGTTGAGTTACTGTTATGCAACAGGCACGTTACTTAATAATTCAAAATAATTAGTAGTCTTAGTAAAGTTGTTAACGCTTTGTCGCTTTCTTTTTAATATAAAATTTACTGACAGTGAATCTAGAGTTGCAATCTTAATATTTTATTCAATAAATGAGGAGTACGTTGTATAATGTTATAATTTATTTTGTCATTATGCAACGAACAAATTTATACTGTATAATATTTCTTTTGCATGCAAGACAGCAGGCTCACTTTTAGAGACTTAACCAGAACCACCCTAAGTCACAATGTTAATATATATCCGCATTAATTTTTGTCCAGTTAAAATTTAATTCTTCCAAACAGCTAAGGAACTGACTTTTTGTAACACAGAATTTCACCTGGAATCCCGCAGTTGATATGGCAACTTGTAAAAAAAAAAACTT
>CM063501.1:64723382-64750882 GCA_032207245.1 Pardosa pseudoannulata
TGCCACATAAGATAAAATGTTTATTAGTAAATAATTTTAAGTTATTGTACACTTATATTGCCACTTTGATTTATTAATAATGGCAGTTATTAAACTCTTATTATAAAGACAGAAATCAAACACAAACCAAATGCTTTGTGCTTGCATTTACATTTTTCTAAAGATCGAGATACAGACATTTTTATTATGCTTTTAATTGTCGTATGAGTTTAACTGTTTTAATTTTAAGCAATTTATTAATAAGTAAAATTTAAAGTAATAATTGAAGCACAGAATATAAGAATCGCCACATACGACAAAATTGTTATTTTTAAATAATTTTAAACTATTGTACAATTATATTACCACTTTGATTTATTGAGTATGGTAGTTATTAAACTATTACTAAAAAGACAAAACTTAAACACAAACCAAACGCTTTGTGTTTGCATATACGTTTTTCTCAAGACCGAGACACAAACATTTTTATTATGTTTATAACTGTTTTTTAATTGTCGAATGAGATTAACTGTTTTAATTTGCATTTTGTTAATAAGTAAAATTTAACGTAATAATTGTAGCAAAGACGTATACGAATTACCACATAAGATAAAATATTTATTACTAAATAATTTTAAACTTAATTTTTTATACTGAGAGCAATAAATGATGTTCAGATGTTTAAAAAGGTTAATAAAAATGGTGCTTTGTAAAAAGGAGTACAACTTCTATTTAACTAATTGAAATTTATTATTTTTAGGAATTTTTTAAAGAAACATTTTCTGCCACTCAACTTCTAAATATTTTAAAGCAAGCATTCGGAGGGTTTGCCGACGATTTGCATGAAATCTGGAAGCGGACTAAACGGGTAAATGAAACTGAGAAGAAAAAACCCTCGAATCCTTTCGTAATCTCAGAATTTTGGCGGAAAGTCAAAAAGTAGAAAACAGAAACGCAGATGAAAAGTCAAATGTCAGGGTAAACATCTTCGGTCTCGCCTCGGTCTTTTACACCAGGAGAAGCTTAACTCAAGATTCCCGAGTGATACATAAAACCGTTACCGTTGCAGTTATCAGTTCCCTCACCGTTTCTCACTAATATTATTAAATAAATTTGGTGATATTTTATTCTGAGAGAAACTTTAAGGCACAAGTAATTCTGCAAACCAAACCAGAAAGTTTTAAGCAAAATAACGAATAAAATATGCTAATTTGAATAGATAAAAGAACAGCATGCTTCCTTTTTCTTTCTACTCATGTCTTTTTTATCACACTAATGCATGCACACTTTTTTTGTACTTCTGTCTTTTTTAAAAAAAAATCCTGCACTCGAAACGCTAAGTCACAGCTCAGTAATAATTGAAGGGGTTCCGAAACAAACAGTAAGAATAGAAAGTGAAAATAATTCTTTTCTTTATTGATACTCAGATTTTAACGTATAGTTCCTTTTGTGTAATTAATTCTTCATAGAGATTAAAGAGGAACTCTTTATTCATAGGCTCTGTACATTTAATTCTATTCAGAAACAAATAGTTAAGTACTCGATATCCCTTCACAATTTACGCTATTAAAACAGTTTACTTTATTAAGTGAAGTCACTCGATTTGAAAGCACTTTTGAGTGCAAATTTAATTTTAAACAAATTATGAATTAGAATGTGAAATATTTGAATTTGCACACTATCCTTGTACCCTTCTAATTAAAAGTGTCATGTATAATTATAACATTCAATTCCCAAAATGCTTTTTATAAAACGATTGTAAAAGTTCACGCCAGACAGGTGTTAAGTTTGAAAATGGTATGGAAGTATTATAGAGAATAAATTAAGTACAATTAAGAATCATATTGCATGCTCATTAAATAATCACATAGATAAATGTTTTGGCACAATTTTCCTTATACTTTATTTTGAATAGGGTATTTTCATCCTTAAACATATACATATTTGAATGCAGAAACAGTTAAAAGAAAGTAATAAAGAATTTTAGCTTTAGATAAATTTCTGTTTGCTAAACTGCCAAAGTATTAACTTATTATTTCACGCTGTGATATTCGACAATAAAATTCACGTACATCCATCTATCATTTATCGGAAAAATGAAAATTAGTTAAAATGTGACATCCCGTGGTAGAAAACATGGAAGAGGTTTTAATATTGAGAAATAGTATGGTAAAAGAAAATCTGTCTAAAGTTTGGTTACCCTAAGACTTGCGGTGTAGTAGATTTCTGTAAAATACAAGCAAAACAAAGAACACCGCCAAATGAAATGCATGTTATATCTATATCTATCTATCTATCTATCTATCTATCTATCTATCTATCTATCTATCTATCTATCTATCTATCTATCTATCTATCTATCTATCTATCTATCTATCTATCTATATCTATCTATCTATCTATATCTATCTATCTATCTCTATCTATCTATCTATCTATCTATCTCTATCTATCTATCTATCTATCTATCTATCTATCTATCTATCTATCTATCTATCTATCTATCTATCTATCTATCTATCTATCTATCTATCTATCTATCTATCTATCTATATATATATATATATATATATATATATATATATATATATATATATATATATATGTGTGTGTGTGTGTGTGTGTGTGTGTGTGTGTGTGTGTGTGTGTATAGAGAGAGAGAGTGAGAGAGATTGATATTGAAATTGATATTGATTGATTGATTGATATGTAAATAGAGGTAGTTGAAGTAGTGACTTAAGTTCTAGCGAGTTATAATTATGTTAGAGAATAAGAATTTTGTAAAATATTCCCTGCACAACTGAATTTAACAGAATAAAATAGAAGTTCATGTGTAGAAATAACGATGAAAATATTTCAATTTAAATAATGCACGAATATAATGAAGAAAGAAGAGCATGGTTTCTTTCCTTGACTTCATGCGTAAATTTCCTAATCCACTCTGTTTTAATTACATTTCTGCCTGTTGAAATTTAGCAACGTTCGTTTTCTAAAAATCTCTGTAGTGAAGTTATGAGGCCACAAGACTAATCATTATTATTTTAAAGGTATTTAAAACAAACAAGAAAGAAAAGTAATGTGTGTTTCTTCTTACAAATACTTTGCCGGAAAGTTCTCACTTGAATCATTCAAACTCGCTAATAAAAATAAAACAGGAATTTCTTCTTTAGAAATTATGAAAACTTATAAGTAGGAAGTCTTAACGAAGACATATATATTTATGTAGAGACCTATTGCTATCTGCTTCATATCAGTATATACAGTAATACCTTTTTTAATACGGTGCACTTGCTTTCACAGTTACTATTCTCTATTTACAAAGCCGCATTTATTTGTTGACCATTTTATTGTAGGAGCTCAATATTGATTGGTAAACGTTCCTACTGAAAAATGGTCAACAGAAATGGCATGGAAGTCTGAGGCAGGATTTGAAAACACACCCTTCCTCTTGATAAGCGAACGTTTTAACCATTATGCAGACCAGTAGGTATTATAAAGTATATTAACCTATTCTAATTTGTTATTAGATTATAAAAATGTCATCATGTAAACAAATCAATAAGTTAGAATTTAAGTTAAAAGGACAAAAATTCTTAAAATAAGTTTTAAGATATTATTCATTAATATAAAACATAATAGAGATTTAGAAAATTATTTCGTTTAATATCACGACTGATGAATATATATATATATATATATATATATATATATATATATATATATATATATATATATATATATATATATATATATATATATATATATACATATATATATAATATGAGAGAGACTCATTCAAAATCACAACACAGTTTATTTCTGGTGAGATACATGAATTCCATGCAACAGTCAAGCACTTTACAATACCGTGCACATAGACAATGTGATCCCACACATACGCTTTTCAAGTAGGGATTCCTCAGGTAAAAAGACTACGAATAACCCCTAAGTACAATTGATCACGTGATAAAAATACCCATGTTTAAAGAGAACTCCTTAAGTATTGGCTAAAGTAGTACAGACAGAAGCTGAATTAAGTCTTTAGCTTGTCTGGAAAGAAAAATCAGAATTACCACGCAAACCCCGAACTTACTTTTTGAACTAAAGTTATTAAATTAATATTAAAATACGTAAATAAGGGATTTTAATAATACATATATATATATATATGTGTGTGTGTATACACATATATATACATACATATATACATACATACATACATTGAAAATTAATTTTCTATTTTAGTTTTAATTTTTTAATTAATTTCAACTCTTTATTTAAATAATCTAAATCAAGCTAATTCCCAACAGTCTACAAAAGTATTATTTTAGAATAAAATGAGTGCGAAATGTTACGAATTGTTGTTAACATTCTATAATAATGTGAAGTGCTATTTTAACACAAACACATAACAATACATAGACGCAATACATTTGGAGGAATTATTCGAACAAATATGTGGCATACGTTTTAAATGGTTAGTGTATATTAACTAATATTTTTACTTTGAATTCAACTTACTTTAATGAAATAAGTACTGTTTTAACCACAATCTTAATGGAAGATATTATTTATATAATTTTGTTGTAATAATATGCTCTACCACAAATCCATTTTATTTCTTTCTCTTATCGTAAAAAGCCATTGCATCTTAGCCCAGAGAAGGATATTAGGGCTTAAATATCTAAAGTTATTCTGAAAGCCAATAATATATTTCCTACATTTAAAATAAAGCCAAGGTCATGGCTTCAACTTAGGCCTTTCATTTGTTAACGTGAAGAAATGCCAGATCTGGAGTAATACCTTCTATTCTAAAGGATTAGAGGTTTTCCAAACGTGTGAGAATAGTAAGTCCCATGAAGTTAGATTATCCATGGCAGATTAGGGAGAACCATTAGATGGGGAAATTTCAGCCTAGTTTTATTGATATTGGTTGGCTTAGAGAGATTTTCTTTTCAAGAACTTTCACGACCTACATTCTGACGAAACGAAGACAACTTAAATTTCTTACGATTATACACGCCAGCTGCAAATTCTCGATAACCATTCTCTCGTTCTTTAAAAAAAAATTAACTACCTTAAGGAAAATTTCCACTTTAAAGATCTAGTAAAATAAAAATCACATTTATTTCAAATATGAGTAAAATCTTTTTCATCTTTATTTTTACAGTCGTAACCAAATCTTTTTAAAATCTTTACATGTTAGAAAATGTCAGATTTTATTTTAGATGTGCACGTATAATAGATGCTAATAAAAAACAATACCTTAAATTTTAAATAATAGAACAAATATCTTTCCAGATTAGATTTTTTTTACAGAATAGATAGTTAGTATAAGAATTCGTATGGTAAAATGTTTTGAGGAGAACTGAAACTACTGCCACCTAACATAAAAAAATTTATAAATTCATATATATGTGTAAAAAATATTTTATCTTTGTTTCAACATAAATATTTAACCCAATATTCTGAGAGTTTTTAGAAATCAAACTCACTAGATTATATAATATATATATATATATATATATATATATATATATATATATATATATATATATAATATATATATAATAATATATATATATAATATATATACATATATAATATTTTTCATATATATATATACATATATTAACATATATATCAATACATATATATAGTTTACAATATTATATACAATAAATACATATATAAACAATTTTTTTTCATATATATTATACATATATATTACATATAAAACAAATTTTATAATAAATATAAAAATATATAAAATATAAAAATTTATGTAAATATATATATAAATGTATATATTTACATATTATACATATATTCATATATTATTATATATATATAAAAATATTTTATATAAAATTACATATATTATTTATATATATATATACATATATTATATATTTACATATATTTATATTATAAATATATATATATATTATATATATATATACTATATTATATATATATATATATATATATATATAATATATATATTTCATAATTATACTTAAATTAAAAGCTCAAATGTAAAATGTTTTAAAATTTTACAGTAAAGTAACGAAAATTTCTTTTCTTCAGTCTTTTATTTTGCTGTCGATATTACTCCTACAATACATTACAACTATTAATTTGCTAAACAAAATTTTAAATAGAAAATAAAGAATTCTGTGTAAAATCTCAGAAATGTAAATGGCGTAGTTTTAAATGTAAGTAATCTTCATATTATCTATTTCTTATTAGGTGTATTTAACAAACGTCTTTAAATCATTTCGAAGTTTCAGACCAGGAATCTTATTTGCTGGTTTATAAAATACAAATTTAGTTCTGACAAAATTGTGTTTAAAACAACTGTTAACAAGATTAATATTTCAAATTTTTCTTTACATAGTAAGAATTTATTTGTACTAGTTTAATCCTCATAAGTCACATTAAATTATTTACTCTATACACAGATAGTCAAAACAATAATAATCAAATGAAAAAGTTTGCATTATCAATAAATTGTATAAATAGATTATTGCACAAATAGAGCATTACATAAATAGATTAATAAAAAATTTTAAGAACGCTTAAATGTAATTTTTTTAACTGCAGTTCCATGAAACCATAAAATTACTTTTGAATTATATTTATCTGCCACATTAATATATGTAGGGTATTTGAATATGCATAATTCTTAAAGTATTTCAATTTCCAATGGGCAAATGTATTTGCTCACACACACACACACACACACACACACACACACACACATATATATGTGTGTGTGTGTATATATCTGTGTGTGTAAATATATATACATATACATATATATAAATATGTATATATAAATATGTGTGTGTGTATTCTGTCAAAAAAGCTTACAATAATTAATCTATAATAATATTGATAATATAATTATTATCAAGATAGATTAAAACAGAAGCATGTTACAAAGAAGATTATAAAATGAAATAGTAATTACTTATGTAAATAATAGTAAAAAAATAGTTACTTATTAAACTATTTTACATTCTATGTAGGAAAGAATGTTATAATTGATTATGTAATTTTAAACAAAGTTAATTGAAAACGTTAATGTTAAGCATTGTGTTACATGATTTCGTTACAATAATTTTTTAATTCAGATGAGAGGTAATTAGATGTATTTTACCCACACATTACCTATCCTAAACCATGTTTAAATTTGCACAGAATACAGTTTTTTGTAGCAAAAAGCTTCGGAATTAATACAAATAAATACTTGATTCAAGATCTTTACTTTAATATATAAATGTAATTCATTTTCTTATGTGGTACCATATAATCATTTATCAGAAAACATGTATGTTAAAATTACCAAAGTGATGATTTTTATTCTACTAAAACAGTAAACACTATACATATATATCATTTATATATATCATTTACAAAAAATATGTAAGTTAAAAGGACCAGGTTCATGATTTTTATTCTCGTAAAACAGTAAACGCTTTAATTATTAAATCTATAGAGAGAAGTAATACCCTCTATAGATTTAATAATTATAGAGTTTCAATTTAAAGCCAATAATGAAATTCCAGTTAATTGTATAGAATAATAATATCTGATATCACCTAACACATGTTCCTCTCAGAGAAGTTCAAATAATATTTAGGATAATATTCAGATGCGCAATAAAATTCACATACAATATACATTGATTGAAAATAATAACCTACGATTTTTTTCATAGTTTAACCATATTTTCTCAAACGTTATAACTTTCTTATTTTTCTTCACATCACAATAAAATTTACTTTGACTTATGCTTCTCCTCTCGAAATCATCCTTTGAGATTAAAATTTTTCTCGTTAACGCTTGTTTTATTTAAAAGACATATCACCACGAGAAAAAAATACTGATTCAAAATGCTGGGCATTTTTTCTCTTTATTTCCCTTGTTCACTGAAGCTGAGAAATGAATGAAATAAAGAAAACCCTTATGTATACCCATCAGTTCCTTCGTTTCCTGGTTAAGCTGTGTAATGAAATTTTTTTATGTATTTCCTTACCTAAGATATTAATGATTTACAGCATTTAAGAATGTCAATTGTTATATTTATCTAAAATAATACATTGTATTTATTCAGCACAAATCCAAAATATTTAATTTTATTAAATTTTAAAATATTAGTCTCTTCATAATTTGTTTCTCTTAAAAAATTAATAAAATCCCGCTTAAATTCCTCTTAAAAGTGTAAACCTAGAATTATTTTTGTAGCTCTGTTATTTTTAATTATACCAAATAATTTATATTTATTTAAAGTTAGTAAATATGTTTAATAATTACACGGTAAAGATAGCAAAACGAAAGAAATCTACTTAATTGATAAAGCTTTTCATGGAGGGAATTTACATATTTTTTTATTCTTGGATTGTACTATTGTATTTCAAAATGCATGATGAATTTCATGTTATTTCCCTCGATTAATCGTCGTATTTTATTAGAATAATTGCTAATAAAGTTAGAGAGATTAATTTTTCACGTGAGATAATTTTTATTAATGTATCTTTATAAAGGTGTAAAGCAATAGAAGAATAATTTTGAAGTACTTTACAACACTTTGAACATTTTAGATTCAATTGTAAATAGATTTGTTAACGATAATAACAATAAAGGATAGCTGGAAAAATAATAAAATCAAATTAAAATTGATTTCATTGTTTCTTATTATTATCCTCAAATTATAGTATAAACATATATTAGAGTTGTCAAAACAAAAGAAATTATGAAAATTGCTGAGTTTCGCATAAAATGCGCGTTTTCTTTAATCTCTGAAACATCAGTCTAGGAGTGAGATTTTTGACTAAATCAAATGTTTGGAATATCAACTGATTATTGTACTGTTATTGAAATTTGTTAGTTGCACTTCCTCATTTCCTTCAAATATTCTTTCTAGTATAATGCTGTTTGCTTTTTGGATATTTTCAAACAGTTCTGGTTGCATTATTTATATAAATTCTTTCATATTTCAAGTTCATTTGGGTAAAAACACAAATCCTTGTAAATGGCAGAATTTAATCATAAATACATCTTGTTAAGATTTGCGTTCCATTTACTTTCAATTAGATTTCACATTGTAAAGATCATTTTACTAAAGAAAACTAGGTTTGTTTTTATACTAAATTTCTATAGATTGATTTTTATTTTGTACCTTATAAGTCATTTTTTTGCACTTCAATAACATATTTCATGGTTTTGAAACAGGTTGTTTGCATTGATGCACGTAACAATTCGAAATTGGTTTAAACATTAGGTCTGAGTTTTAATAGACTCAAATAAACTATGATTATGCATCCTAGGTAGTTATCTTTTGATTAAAAAGGGTGTGATATATATAACTACAGAAAAAACATCCTAAATTATCCCACATAAGTGATACTTTCATGTAAGATTTTGCAACGTAAATTGGAAAATCAGGTTTGGTTCTAAATTAATGTTCAGTAGACGTGCGTGTAGTCAAATGTTTTATAAAATTTCAGTATTTCTTCATTATTAATCTCTGAAAATTAACTAATAATAGTATTCTAAGAGGATGTTTGAATATAGACCACCTCATAATAATTATTAGCACATTAGTACAACTTATTGATAATAACTACATTAAACTTCTCACACAACACATTTTTTAGAGTTTAATACGCATTTGTAACATTAAGGTGTATTTATAGAAGTGTTTTATCTTTGAAATTCTACAATTTACTTTGTAGAGTAAGAGATAAATATTTAAATTAACATACTTTGAACTGAAAAATGTATCTTTCTTTTGAGTAAAAAATTATTTATATGTTTGTACAGAAAAACTAACATTTAACTATTTTTAATACTTAAATATATTTCTATCTATTCTTAAGATAATACCTAAACTTTACTAGCCTAAAATGGGATAAAATTAATCATACTTTACGCAAAAGAGATTCTCGTGGACAGTTTTCGATGATATCTCATTGAAAACAGTACTTAAATAGTAATTTTAAATTATTAATATTTTACTTTGAAACTGTTTAACATATCAAATTATTATATTGAAAATATCATATAAAATTTTTCTACAACTGATGAAAAATAGGCATTTTTCAAAATACTTAAAAGTTGATTCTCTTTTATGAAAAGGATTTAAATTTTAATCAAAATATATTTTAATATCGTTTATTTTTAAACTTTATAAAAGTATAACTCAAAAATAATGGATACTTTTAAAATAGACCTTGTCAGTCGTTAGCCTTAAAGTGTTCTACACAAAATTTAGTTATTTTTTTAAAGGATTATCTCTATTTAAACCACGGAATATGAACAAAAAATGTTAAAATGCGGAAATTATTTTTAAAAATATTTACTTTTAACAGTATGTTGGAAATTGATATCAAATTATATTTCTATTTTTATATTACACATGTAACAAACGTATTAAGTTTATAAATAGGGAATACACTGAAAGTGTTTATAAAGAATGACTTTGTAGGATTTACTTAAAAAATATTTCGGTTTTAAATATAATTTATTTTCTGAAGATTTTGGTACTACTCAATATATTTTATAAAATATAGTTTTTAATTTGTTATTAAGGGGGCAAGGAACCTTCGAAATAACAACACTCGAACAAATATATGACTCTTTTGTTATGAAATATGTAAGCTCGATTTATGAGTCATTATCAAAAGACATTTTTGGGATATCATGATTACTTCACTCCACTGAAATCAGCTTATTTCTATACATCCTTATTTTAAACTTATAAGATACTTTTCACTTTGACAATTTTTGTATTTAACTGATAATTTCAAAATGTTTTAGGTGTATTCAAGAAATTGGATATTGTCAAATAATGTGTTTCTCAAATAATGTGTTTCAAAGTACTTTCTCGAGTTATAGAATAATTAATGTGATAAAAAATTAAAATAGTTTATGACTTGTAATAATTATGTGATATAAACAATATTTAACTTAAGTGTAATAAAATTTTAAAGACAAAAATGAAAACAAACAAAACAATTGTTCTGTATTCTGGACATTAAGCTTATTTTTATGGAATACTATTGGAAGCTTTAATTTTTGTCAAATAGTCTCTTTCTGTAACAAAAAATCATGTTTACTAATAGATTTTATGTATCTACATGTTTCATGTTACAACATTGTATGATTTAATAATGAGACTATCACTGAATATTAAAAATTAAAAAAAAACTAGATTGAAAGTCCGTTCCGCTCTTTGTAGCTAGAATTGAAATTTATAACTAAAAAATAGAGATTTAACGTACCTGATCCTTTTAATCCTTCAGTATGATTTTAATTTTATAATGATGTATGACAACAGATTTAAAGAATTCATTTTTGTGCCCTCTGGACCTCTTGTGTTCAATTAAGGCTACAACAGACGTTCTTTTGGGTGAAACTTGCCTCACAATTTGATATTTATCTCACTGAACTATGAAATATAACTAAGAAGTGGAATTAAAGTAGGTATTATAATATCCATCACCTTATAATTAATATAACTACTATCCCAACAGACAATGCAGTTATTAATGCTTTAAAAAATTTCCAACTCTATAAATATTTGAAACTTTTGAGATGTATTCCTAACCATGGTATACCTTCGAAATCCCGCGATAATTTATATTAAAGAGTAGTAAAAGAGTCAGTTAAAATTGATACATTTTGAACAGTACGAATATGTTTCTTAAACTTGAAATTTTTAATATTAATAACTTTTATGGTAATCTTTTACTCGGAAACTGGATAGTTTAACTATTATTATTTTTTCAAACAATATTACCAGGGAGTGCTTATAATGAAATAGTATCATTCTAAATTATGAAAGGAATCCTGTGAGCAAAGATTATTGCATCATGCGTAAAAGATTGCGAATTATCAATTTTAATAATATTCATATGAAAATAATTAAGAATTATTACATTTTATAATTTTTATGAGTATTTGAAACAACCAGATGCGTTTTTATCTTCATAGATCTATGAAATTTATAGATAATTTACCTTAAAGACTAAAATTTATGAGTTATTAAAAATTGTTAAATCTAGAACAGAACGAATTTTAAATTTAAAACAATTTTAATCTTATTTTTACATGAAATACTTATATTTTAACTATTATTATTATTCGTAATTATATAACCAGGTACTTCTTTTGATAAAGACAGTTTTATTGTAATGTATAGATTGTTAAATTTAGAACGGAACGAATTTTAAATTTAAAACAATTTTAATCTTATTTTTACATTAAATACTTATATTATAACTATTATTATTATTCGTAATTATATAACCATGTATATGCATAAAAGGTATCCTATGAATAAAATTGACTACATTAAACGAAAAAGCCTGCAATAAAAAATTCAGCAATTTTTATGGTAATTAGTAATAATAACTTTTAACATTACTAATATTTTACTCATAAAGTGAGAGTAATTTTACATAAATATGCTTGTGTTAACAAATTAAATTTTCAAGCAGAATGGTAACAGAAAATTAATTTAGAAATTCCATCGTCCTTTTAACCGTATTTAAATCTGGGAAAATTAAAATTATCAAATTATGTTACTTATAAATGGAAAATATTTTCACATCAATATTTCTATTAACAGATTAAGTTGTTTAAAATATTGATCAAATACAAAATAAATTAGTTTTGTAAGTCCACTGTACTTTTAAATATATTTAAAACTATAAAAATTAAGGCTAGCCTACTAAAGTATTTTATCATCTTACTCCATTTTTATCAGTTTTGTAATGTGTACACAACTGTTGCCAAGGATGGGTTTTTTATCATATTTGCAGTTTATTGTTGAATGTGTGCCGAAAGTTTTCATACCGTTGAGAACGTAAAAGAAAAAAGATAACCCGAGATAAGATTACCTTTCACTTTCAAAAACATAAAACAGTTTAAAGGGTATAAGTACATTGATGCATACACCAGAAAACATATATGTTTAAGCGCTTTTTTTTAAGACAAAAGAGCTTAATTGTAGCCCATATGGGATCATACTTTTGTAAGTTATTCTAAATCATTTTACTACTAAGGAATCTTACCACTTGTTTTACAAGCCTTACTTTAAAAAGTAAGCACAGTTTATAATATATTGATGCATACATAAAAAAATACATATATTTAAGAGCTTTTTTACAGAGAAAAGAGCATAAATGTAACCCATATGGGATCATACTTTTGTAAATTATTCTAAATCATTTAACTACTAAGGTTCCTAGCGACTTCTTCTTAAAGCCTTACTTTAAAAAGTAAGCACAGTTTATAATATATTGATGCATACATCAGAAAAAATATGTAATTAAGAGCGTTTTTTTAAAGACAAAAGAGATTAATTGTAGTCCATATAAGATTATACTGTTATACATTATTCTAAATCATTTTACTACTAAGATTCCTGGCGACTTCTTTTAAAAGCTTTACTTTAAAAAGTAAGCATAATTTATAATATATTGATGCATACATCAGAAAAAATATATATTTAAGAGTTTTTTTAAGACAAAAGGACTTAACTGTAGCCCATATGGGATCATACTTTTGTAAATTATTCTAAATCATTTAACTACTAAGGTTCCTAGCGACTTCTTCTTAAAGCCTTACTTTAAAAAGTAAGCACAGTTTATAATATATTGATGCATACATCAAAAAATATATATATTTAAGAGCTTTTTTACAGACAAAAGAGCGTAAATGTAGCCCATATGGGATCATACTTTTGTAAATTATTCTAAATCATCTTACTACTAAGATTCCTTGCGACTTCTTTTAAAAGCCTTACTGTAAAAAGTAAGCACAGTTTATAATATATTGATGCCTACATCAGAAAAAAATATATATTTAAGTGCTTTTTTAAGACAAAAGAGCTTAATTGTAGCCCATATGAAGTCATACTTTTGTAAGTTATTCTAAATCATTTTACTACTAAGGTTACTCATCACTTCTTCAGTTTCTTTAAAAAGTAAGCACAGTTTATAATATATTGATGCCTGCATCAGAAAAAATATATATTTAAGAGCTTTTTTATAGACAAAAGAGCTTCACTGTAGTCCATATGGGATCATACTTTTGTAAATTATTCTAAATCATTTAACTAATAAGGTTCCTAGCGACTTCTTTTAAAAGACTTACTTTAAAAAGTAAGCACAGCTTATAATGTATTAAAAGTAAATGAAAAGAAACGCAGATTATTTGAATCCTCATGTTATATAAATTATAATTATTTATCTTCTAATATAAATTGTACACTTTAACACACCCAGTTTAAGATACATATGTTAAAATGCATATGCAATTTGTGACTAGCTAATTCATTAAATATATATTTACAGAATATTTTTACAGCATATATTTACAGTTAATGGGTTCCTATTCAAATTCATGATGATCATAATATTGTGAAATAAAATACATTTTTGTATGCCAGTTACAGACGAAAATCTGTTTTTGTTTGTGAGGTTTATAAATATTAAGTTAAAAATCTTTGTACATAGTAATTATAAATTTCAAGTAAAGTATATAACATATATCCATGCAAATAACGCTGATGATTCATAACATAACATCAAAAGATTTTATATTTTGACATTTACTAAGATGAAGGTTAAAATGTCATATTATTTTCCTTTAAGAAACTCCAAGACGTATAATTTTAATGTTTCATTGTGATTGTGGCGAAATCTGTTATTATCCCGTCATTCACTCCCACCCTTTCATTGACGAGCAAAAAAATAAAAAAAAAAAGAATTCCTTACCTTATATCCCACGGCCTCGCACACTTCGAAACAGTCAGCTGTGAAAGGCAAAAGTCACCCTATTTCTCGCAGGGTGTTGACTGAATACGTCACTCTTTGTCGAACTCTTACTATTTGACAAGTGTCGTAGTGACCATCTCGAGACACTAAGTGTAGATCGCGTGTCGTCGTGACACTTGAGCGCGACACGGTAAAATCTCTGATTAACTCGGCGTCGGGAGGAGCTCGGGAAAGCGCGTCGGTTTCATGCTCGGAGCGCGGCTCCTTTGCGCCGTGTTTATGAAAGTCATTCAGCATCGGGGGGGTTGGGGAGTTGGTCGCCAGCCCATATCGCCAAACACAAACGCCCGCCAACAGGAGGGAAAAAGATGCGGATGCTGGATTATTAGAGAGAGGGGTAAGAAAAGCGGTTTTTTTTACTCATTCTCTTCCTTTAAAAAATCTAATATATCTGCTTATTAAGTGGTCGGGGATATTAATAGGATAGTTTTACAAATAAAAAGTCCTATCAATTTTTAAGTGCATCTCGTGTACATAACGAAATTAAATGGGGTGGACAGAATATGTAATTTTTTCACATATTATTCTTTTACAACCGTTAATGCGTATTTCTATTTAGTAAAAAACACTTAGTGGATTTTTTCCATTCTGAATTACTACCGCGATTTGTGTGCATTATCTTCGGAAACAGTATACTGTTGCATATTGTTTTATTGAAATATCTTGTGTATATGTTAGAATTAATTCAATTATTTGGAATTAAGGCATATCTTGTGGTTTTAAATGTATATTTATCAAGGAAAATTTATAATTCCAATGCTTGTAGTGTTAGATTTACAATAAAAAATTTTATAAAAGGATTGCAAAGTGGGTTCTTAATGTGATCACTTTGGGGCACCTTAATTTTGATAACAATAACCGCGATTTGTGTGCATTATCTTCGAAAACAATAATACTGTTGCATATTGTTTTATTGAAATATCTTTTGTATATGTTAGAATTAATTCAATCATTCGGATTTAAGGTAAATCTCGTGGTTTGAAATGTATATTTATCAAGGAAAACTTATAACTGCAATGCTTGTAGTCAGATTTATAATTAAAAAGATTATAAAAGGATTGCAAAGTGGACACTTAATGTGATCACTTTGGGGCACCTATTTTGATAACATAACCGCGATTTGTGTGCATTATCTTCGAAAACAATAATACTGTTGCATATTGTTTTATTGAAATATCTTTTGTATATGTTAGAATTAATTCAATTATTCGGATTTAAGGTAAATCTCGTGGTTTTAAATGTATATTTATCAAGGAAAATTTATAACTGCAATGCTTGTAAAGTCAGATTTATAATTAAAAAGATTATAAAAGGATTGCAAAGTGGACACTTAATGTGATCACTTTGGGGCACCTTAATTTTGATAACAATAACCGCGATTTGTGTGCATTATCTTCGAAAACAATAATACTGTTGCATATTGTTTTATTGAAATATCTTTTGTATATGTTAGAATTAATTCAATTATTCGGATTTAAGGTAAATCTCGTGGTTTTAAATGTATATTTATCAAGGAAAATTTATAACTGCAATGCTTGTAAAGTCAGATTTATAATTAAAAAGATTATAAAAGGATTGCAAAGTGGACACTTAATGTGATCACTTTGGGGCACCTTAATTTTGATAACAATAACCGCGATTTGTCTGCATTATCTTCGAAAACAATAATACTGTTGCATATTGTTTTATTGAAATATCTTTTGTATATGTTAGAATTAATTCAATCATTCGGATTTAAGGTAAATCTCGTGGTTTTAAATGTATATTTATCAAGGAAAATTTATAACTGCAATGCTTGTAAAGTCAGATTTATAATTAAAAAGATTATAAAAGGATTGCAAAGTGGACACTTAATGTGATCACTTTGGGGCACCTTAATTTTGATAACAATAACCGCGATTTGTGTGCATTATCTTCGAAAACAATAATACTGTTGCATATTGTTTTATTGAAATATCTTTTGTATATGTTAGAATTAATTCAATCATTCGGATTTAAGGTAAATCTCGTGGTTTTAAATGTATATTTATCAAGGAAAATTTATAACTGCAATGCTTGTAAAGTCAGATTTATAATTAAAAAGATTATAAAAGGATTTCAAAGTGGACACTTAATGTGATCACTTTGGGGCACCTTAATTTTGATAACAATAACTGCGATTTGTGTGCATTATCGTCTGAAACAGTAATACTGTTGCATATTGTTTTATTGAAATATCTTGTGTATATGTTGGAATTAATTCAATTATTCGGAATTAAAGAAAATATTGTGGTTTTAAATGTATATTTATCGAGGAAAATTTATAACTCCAATGCTTGTAGTGACAGATTTATAATTAAAATTTTATAAAAGTATTACAAAGTGGACTCTTAATTTGATCACTTTGGGGCACTTTAATTTTGATAACAATACCCGCGATTTTTGTGCATTATCTTCCGAAGCAATAATACTGCCGCATAAAGACGCTTTGCCAACGATCTCAGTGGCCGAATGGTCAAAGCGCGAAATCCAGACCCGCAAATTGTGGGTTGATCCAAAGTACGGATTTTTAATTTTAAAATGTTATTTATTGTTTCCGTATGGTCTTGAACATTCTAGATCTTTCTTTAATATGTAAATCAGTTATTTCTCGAATATTATGTTCGGGTATAAAAACTGATACCCACTAGCTGTAGGCAACTTTCTGATCTTGTAAAGTTGCGAGTTGCTACTTAGCTTCAATAAATTCATCTGTTAAGTTAAGAGGTGTGTTCATTCGAATCTTCGTGACAAAATTTGTCACGAAGATTCTTGACAAATTTGTCTTCTTTATGCGATTTGAGTGCATTATCTTCAGACACAATAGTACTGTTGCATATTGTTTTATTGAAATATATATGTTAGAATTAATTCAATGATTCAGAATTAAGGCAATATTGTGGTTTTAAATGTATATTTAACGAGGAAAATTTATAACTGCAATGCTTGTAGTGTCAGATTTATAATTAAAAAAATTATAAAACGATTGCAAAGTGGAGTCTTAATGTGATCAGTTTGGGTGACCTTAATTTTGATAACAATAATCGCGATTTCTGTGCATTATCTTCGGAAGCAATAATACTGTTGCATATTGTTTTATTGAAATATCTTGTGTATATTTTAGAATTAACTCAATTATTCGGAATTAAGAATTTATTGGTTTTAAATATATATTTATAGAGGAAAATTTACAACTCTAATGCTTGTAGTGTCAGATGTATAATTAAAAAATTTATAAAAGGATTTCAAAGTGGACTCTTAATGTGATCACTTTGGGTCACCTTAATTTTGGTAACAATAACCGCGATTTGTGTGCATTATCTTCGGAAACAACAATACTGTTGCATATTGTTTTATTGAAATATATTGTGTCTATGTTAGAATTAATTCAATTATTCGGAATTAAGGCAAATCTTTCGGTTTTAAATGTATATTTATCGAGGAAAATTTATAACTCCAGTACTTGTTGTGTCAGATTTATAATTAAAAAATTTATAAAAGGATTGCAAAGTGGGCTCTTAAAGTGATCAATTTGGGGCACCTTAATTTTGATAACGATAACCGTGATTTGTGGGCATTATCTTCTAAAACAATAATACTATTGCATATTGTTTTATTGAAATGTCTTGTATATACGTTGGAATTAATTCAGTTATTCGGAATTAAGGCAAATCTTGTGGTTTTAAATGTATATTTATCATGGAAATTTACAACTCCAATGCTTGTAGTGTCAGATTTATAATTAAAAAATTTATAAAAGGATTGCAAAGTGGGCTCTTAAAGTGATCACTTTCATTCACCTTAAATTTGATAACAATAACCAGTTGATAACAATGAAATATATATAAAATTAGATACATTAACCCCCTCCCTTAATGGACACGTACTAAATTTCAAAATAAAATAAAAAAAAAACTCACCTTATATTTATTTACTGTATATTATCCTTTAAATCATAAGACTTGTATATATAATTTAAAAAAATTGATCAATTGTTGGCTGTCTACATTTTTTTCTAAGAAGATCTTTGATAAATTGTTCGTAATCATAATGTTTTATAAAGTCATTGGAGCGGTGTTGTAATGCACGTTTGAACACTTTCAATGCATTTATTATTTCAGCACTTGTAGGAGGTGGCTCACTATCAAGAGATTTTTCATCTGACTCATTAGTTCCATCATTTGTTAGTTTTCCTAAGACAATCTGACAGACTTCAAATTCTGTTAATGGGGAAGCTACTGGAACGTTTTGATCTATATTCACCCATGGCTCGAACACTACAGAGGTTAAATCCGAAGGATTTTCTATCATTTCTCGAGATTTCTGGTCATTTTTTCACAAAACTAAGGCATAAAAATCTCTTTCTCAATTCCGATAAGAATATGTTGTCTTCTGCTTATTTGACAAACATTGACCACCAGGAGGTTGTGTGTATTTCTGAAAAATTCCAGAAACGTGTAATATTTTACTCCTTTGTTCATTCCCCATTTCTCTAAGTGGATGAGGGAGAATTCTGGGAAATTCAAACAACAGAGAAAGGAAATGAAATAATGGGTTCCTTCTGAATATATTGTGAATGTTCCTTTGCAAGTTAAAATGAGGTTAGAACACTGATCCCATTAACCGATGTAAAGATCACATAAAGCGATAATTTAACATACAAATGAATAGAGAAAATCAGGTTATTTGGATAACAATAGGTGATTGATAACATTAACCACGATCACATTAAGCGGAGTCCACTGTACATTGTTTTACAGATTCTTTCTGAAATAAATATGATGGAAGTTGATATGGCTTCGTTACTCTTCTCGTACATAGAGTGACGGTAAATCTTCCAGAGTAGATCATGGATTCAGTTATTCTTATTCTTATATCGGTCTTATTATCCCCCATGTAGCAAAACATTAGACTGCAGTGGTCCAAACCTAACCAAACCTATTCCTATATTTATAGACAAAGTATCATAGTTGAACAACTATAAATTTTAAGAGATTTATTCAGGGTACATTATAAACATTACAGACTATTCTGAAATTCTAATAAATGTGTTTATAAAACCGAAATATTTGCGATAGTTAAATACACAATAATTTTACTGTTTAATTACAACTCGTAAGCATTAAACTAAATTAAATAATACAGAATGCATATTGATTACTTTTTATTTTTTTATAATGAACAATGCATTATTGCAACTATAAAGTAAAATATTTGAATTAATATAAAATCAATTTATTGAAATGGATTTAAGCTATTAAACACGACAAACGGAAGATATTATTTTCTGATTTCATTACTTTGTAAAGAAAACTATATTATCCCATTTAGTTAACTATATTATCCCCTTTAGTTAAAAAAATCCAGTTAGTTAATGGTGTTTTGACAGTGTGTTTAAAAATATACGTGACAGTAGAATTTTTTAGAAAATAAAATTAGTTTGGCTCATTGACTTATTAGATATCTTGTATATGTGTTAAAACTGAATTTTTTATTCAAAGAATACTACTTCTTGATTCCTCACAAACATAAAAGAAATAAATTTAAATAAGAAAATTAAAAAAATTAAATTCAAATAAAAATAATTAAAATAAAAAATTAATAATTTAAATAAAAAATATTTATCTTGTTATCGTTATATCTTGTTATAAATATTTATCTTGTTGTATTTATCGTCATGTGTAATCTTTGACACTCTTCCACTTAATCTGGTAAAATGTACTTTAAAGATATCTTAAAGTTTAAACCTCCAAGAAATAGAACAATTTCCTCAATGAACATAGAGCTACAGGAATCTAATATACCCGGAACCCGCCCGCATAAATCACAAATGAGTCGTAATTAATTTCATTCATGAGGAGATGCAATGAATTTGATTCATATCAAAAAGAAAAACCCTGCCTATCAGTATCGAAGTGTATCGTTTTAAAATTCGACTGCTGATAGCGAGGTACCACTAATATAGAGCTCTTTGTTGTAATTGAATATGAGGTCATATGGATTTTACAACATTAGCCAATGTACAATACGGGCGATTAAGCAAAAGTAAAATAAAATAATAGCATAAATACTTGTCTAAATATTTAGGGGGTGGTTAATTTTACATAAAAGAATTTTAATTGGCTAAAATATTTTTGACCTTTAGAACTACTTTTGGGACAACTGAATTTTATAAAATATTTAAAAGTCATTAAAAGTATATTTAATTTGAAACTATATCATTATGTAATATGTATTATATATATATATATATATATATATATATATATATATATATATATATATATATTAATATATATATATATATATATATATGTATATATATATATACATATGTGTATATATATATATATATATATATATATATATATATATATATATATATATATATATGTATATATATATATATATATATATATATATATATATATATATATATATATATATGTGTGTGTGTATATACATATATATATGTGTATATATATGTATGTATATATGTATGTATATATGTTGTATATATATATGTATATATATATGTATATATATATATATATATATATATATATATATGTGTGTATATACATATGTGTATATATATATATATATATATATATATATATATATATATATATATATATATATATATATATATATATATATATATATATATGTATATATATATATATATATATATATATATATATATATATATATATATATATATATATATATATATATATATATATATATATATATATATATATATATATATATATATATATATATATATATGTATATATATATATATATATATATATATATATATATTCAAATTTTTTATTACTTCCAAGCCACAAAATATCTTATGAAAACGAGTGTCCTCGACTTGAATTTTTCCAACCCATTTTCCAAAGCTATCGCTGTTAATTTTACTGATATATTTTTTGACTAAGTTACTGCATACTTCAGAAAATTTTTCGCGTTTCATTTGCTCTGGGTCTGACTTTATATTTTCATGTATCATTTCCTTCTCTGCATTTGACTGAGAAATATATTATTTTTTATTAGCTCTCAAATACAAATTCCATGTTGGACTGGCACTTTTTTTATGCAATGGCCCGACTGCAACATTTTCATTACTGCTAGCTGCTTAAGTTTATCCTCTCCCAGAAATCCCGGCAAGTAAATAGGGACTAAATTTTTATTGTTGTATTGATGGATTCTTTTCCGTTGGTTTACATGCATATATACGCATCTTACTATCTACCTATATATATATATATATATATATATATATATATATATATATATATATATATATATATATGTGTGTGTGTGTGTGTGTGTGTGTGTGTGTGTATGTTCGTTTGTTTTTTAAGATGTATTTTACGTGGTTAATATTTTGCAGATATATTTTATTATCTTTAATTGACCCTGGTTGGATGGATCCTGGATATAGGGCATAAATAAAGTGGTAAATAGTTTTACGTTTTCAGACGCATATTTTGTTACACCTAAGAAAGGAATAAACTTGAATTTATAATCTAAAGTAAACTTATCAAACATGAAATCTTACGATAATATCCACATCACACGATTTAAACAACCTAAAAGAATTTAAATATTTAAAGGTGTCATAAAAAGAAAAATGCATAGAAAGTTGATAAGCCGAATGTAATGTACAAAACATTCGATCTTCATAATGATCTTGACAAAAGATTAATTGGATACTCCGACGGTTTACTTTAATCAATGTTCATGAAGATTAATCCAGGTACTATAATATACTAATTTATACTAATTTATAGTAAAAAGATAAAAATACAAGATTACATACAAGCATACAAATAAATTTTTATATAAAGATGATTTTAAAAGTTTGTTTTTTATAAATATTTAAAATATATTCTTGAACTATGGCAAAATCTTTAATTTACTACCGTTATTGATGTGTTCAAACCGTTATTACTGTTATAGAAATATTTCTGAGATTGAAACATTAAATATTTCTATTTATAAAAGTAAGTTGAACCATGAGAAGAATAATCCATTCGATATTTGATCTAATACATGCACAAAATATGATCTATCATAAATAATATAGCAGTGGCATCCCATTACTACAATTACTAAGTACTCTAATTTGTTTATCTAATTTTCCAAATATAAATTTATTTTATACATTAAAAGAAATTTTTCTGCGCTTATGTTAAAATTATATTGAAATATATCTATTAATATAATGATTATAGACGGAATTTTCTATATTAATTACAAACATATTGTTACACAGAGTGCTATATAACATATGAATTAGTGTTCTTTTCAATTTACTGTAAATAGTGTAAACACAGTTCCAGTCATTAAGAGAAGTCATTTTTCAGTCGTGTTTATGCATCGAAAGAGCTGCTGATGAAGTTTAAGTTCACTGCAAAGCTAAAAATATCTGTTAGATGCAGTTACATAATGTTTTTGTTTGCCTGTGTTACCCTTGTAACTCTGAATAGTAAAAGATAGGTAGGTTAACACATAATGTATGTTAAGATACTTGAAATATAATATTTGGTCATCTCAATTCGGTAAAGTGGTTCTTGGGAAAAGAAATCTAATTTTTTTAAATTTCAATGCCGTTGTAATTAAGTTTTTTTCTTAATCAGTAATTCCCTCTGTGTTTGTGCGGACATTACTATGCATAGATACAATCCATAAAATTTTAAAATTTCAAATTTTAAAAGATTTCAGTTTGAAAAATATGAGTAGATTTCTTTTTAGATTTATGTGTTCCGGACCTCCTTAAGTAAAATTCAAGGAATATCGTATATGGTTAGAGAAAGAAAAAGCTCTTATTAAGAGCTCTTATTGCATGCATAACTAGACAGTAAATTTTATACTCAAAATAGCATTTTACTTGATTAGAGGTAGTGCTTTTAAAAATAAATAGTAAAGGGACAAAAATGAAAAAACTAATATATATATATATATATATATATATATATATATATATATATATATATATATATATATATATATATATATATATATATATATATATATATATATATATATATATATATATATATGTATATATATGTATATGTATATATATATATATATTATATATATATATATATATATATATATATATATATATATATATATATATATACATATATTACATATATTATATACATATATACATATATACATATATACATATATACATATATACATATACATATATAACAATATATACATATATACATATACATATATACATATATACATATATACATATATATATACATATATATATATATATATATATATATATACATATATATATATATATATTATATATATATATATATATATATATATATATATATATATATATATATATATATACAATGCCGTTGTAATAAAGTTTTTTCTTTAATGAATAATTCGCTCTGTGTTTGAGCGGACTTTACTATGCATAGATGTACACCATACAATTTTAGAATTTCAATTTTAAAAGATTTCAATTTAAAAAATATGACTATCTTTCTATTTAGATTTATGTGTTCCGGACACCCATAAGTAAAATTCAAGGACTATCGTATGTGGTTAGAGTAAGTAGAAGTAGGAGCTCTTATTGCCTGCATAACTAGACAGTAAATTTTATACTCAGAATAGCATTTTATTTGATTGGAAATAGTGTTTTTTTAATAATAAATGGACAATAAATGAAAAACAATAAAATATGTATTTTGTCAAATTTTAATCTTTATTGGGGGTATAAATCAGTTTAAAATTTTAAATGATAATTTGATGAATAACTCATTAATGCCTGGCGACCATTTTTCGGGACAGTTAAATTAATTTATATAATATTATTTAATTTTCAACGGTTTTTTAGAGAAGTTCAAATTTTACATTATCTGATATTAATTTTAAATTTGTTGTTGGGATCGATATTTTATGATTTTTGAAGCATCACCCAAAAATTTTCTTTTTTATTTGAGATCACGATTAATACCTATAATGTGTTATAGCCTCATTTTAAAGTAACCTGTGTACATGTGATATAAAATATATTCTCTAATTTTTTAATGTTATATTATGATGTAAATACAGCTCATTAATTTTGAATATAACTCGATGTATCAATAATTGATTAAATTTCATATTCATCATTAATTTTCCCTTATGTGATATTATTTTTAACTTTGTTGTTTGGATCGATGTTTTATGATTTTTGGAGTATCAAACATAACATTTTCTGTTCCAGTTACGATCACGATGAATACCTATATTGTGTTATAGCCTAATTTTAAAGTAACCTGTGTACATGTGATATAAAATATATAGTCTAACTTTTTAATGATATATTATGATGTAAATACAGCTCATTACTTTTGAATATAACTTGATGTATCAAAAATTGATTAAATTTCATATTGATTATAATTTTCCCTTATGTGATATTATTTTTAAATTTGTTATTTGGATCGATGTTTTATGATTTTTGGAGTATCAAGCATAACATTTTCCCTATACCTATATTGGGTTATAGCATCATTTTAAAGTAACCTGTGTACATGTGGTATTAAACATTTCTCTAATTTTTAATGCTATATTATGATCTAAATGCTGCTCATTACTTTTGAATGTAACTATATTGTGTTATAGCCTCATTTTAAAGTAACTTGTGTACACGTGATATTAAATATATTCTCTATTTTAATGATATACTATGATGTAAATATAGATTATTACTTTTGAATGTAACTTGAGTATCAAAAATTGTTTAAATTTTATATTGGTTTTACTTTAGGAGCCCACGATAACTTAGACTTTAGGTATTCATGAGTATATGTTAGGCAAATATCATTCCAGTAGTAATGGAATCAGAAGTATCACTGATAACATAAGTCTGTTGAAAAAATATTTCCAATAGTTTTTCACTTTAGTCAGTTGACTTATATAAGGTTCAGATGAAAAAATAGTTGAAAATAAATTGATTTATGAAATACAGAATCTTACTAAAATATTTACAATTAATTCTTTGCTGAAACTTTATTTAAAAATACGAATATTTTATCTGAAATTTATATTATCCCTATTCTTTAAACAGTTTACAAATGATCTAAAATTGTGTAACATTACAGATCGGAGAATATATTATAATGTAAATACAGCTCATTACTTTTGAATATAACTTGAAATATCAAAAATTGTTTAAATTTCATACTGATTTTACTTTTAAGAGCCCACGATAACTTAGAATTTAGCTATTCATCAGTATTTATCCGGCAGAAATTATTCGATTAGTAATGGAATCAGAAGTGTCTCTGATAATAAAAGTCTGTAGAAAAAATAATTAAAAATTTTTTACTTTAGTCAGTTGCCTTATATAAGGTCCAGATGAAAACAAAAGTTGAAAGTAGTTTGATTTATGAAATACAGAATCTTACTAAAATATTTACAATTAATTCTTTGCTGAAACTTTATTTAAAAATACAAATATTTTTATCTGAAATTTATATTATCCCTATTCTTTTAACAGTTTACAAATGATTTAAAATTGTGTAACGTTACAGATCGGAAAATATATTATTTTGTAAATACAGCTCATTACTTTTGAATATAACTTGGAATATCCAAAATTGGTTAAATTTCATACTGATTTTACTTTTAAGAGCCCACGATAACTTAGACTTTAGCTATTCATCAGTATTTATCCGGCAGAAATTATTCGATTAGTAATGGAATCAGAAGTGTCTCTGATAATAAAAGTCTATAGAAAAAATAATTCAAAATTTTTTACTTTAGTCAGTTGCCTTATATAAGATTCAGATAAAGAAAAATAGTTGAAAGTAGTTTGATTTATGAAATACAGAATCTTACTAAAATATTTACAATTAATTCTTTGCTGAAACTTTATTTAAAAATACAAATATTTTTATCTGAAATTTATATTATCCCTATTCTTTTAACAGTTTACAAATGATTTAAAATTGTGTAACGTTACAGATCGGAAAATATATTATTTTGTAAATACAGCTCATTACTTTTGAATATAACTTGAAATATCAAAAACTGTTTAAATTACATACTGATTTTACTTTTAAGAGCCCACGATAACTTTGACTTTAGCTATTCATCAGTATTTATCCGGCAGAAATTATTCGATTAGTAATGGAATCAGAAGTGTCTCTGATAATAAAAGTCTATAGAAAAAATAATTAAAAATTTTTTACTTTAGTCAGTTGCCTTATATAAGGTCCAGATGAAAACAATAGTTGAAAGTAGTTTGATTTATGAAATACAGAATCTTACTAAAATATTTACAATTAATTCTTTGCTGAAACTTTATTTAAAAATACGAATATTTTTATATGAAATTTATACTATCCCTATTCTTTTAACAGTTTACAAATGATCTAAAATTGTGTAACGTTACAGATCGGAAAATATATTATTATGTAAATACAGCTCATTACTTTTGAATATAACTTGGAATATCCAAAATTGGTTAAATTTCATACTGATTTTACTTTTAAGAGCCCACGATAACTTAGACTTTAGCTATTCATCAGTATTTATCCGGCAGAAATTATTCGATTAGTAATGGAATCAGAAGTGTCTCTGATAATAAAAGTCTATAGA
>CM063501.1:64755882-64773382 GCA_032207245.1 Pardosa pseudoannulata
TCTGTCCTTTTATAGCTCTGCTAATAATAGGTCAAAGCTCGAACATATTTCGATAATAAAACAGCTGTCCGTGTTACGTTCTGTATGCGCATTGTACTTAACCAATGGAGACTTATTTTTAGTGGTCACTTACGGGAAGTAATTCCATTAGTCAGCGAAAAGCATCGTTGTGTGTCATTCAGCATCAGTTATTTTGCCATCCTAACAGCTGAATAATAGGGTCTCTTGTATATCTGAAACACTCTTAAAATTGGAGAACAAGACGGTATGAGAGATAATAGTCTACTTAATTATTCTTACTCAGAGTGTGTGGAAGGAAATTATGTTTAACCAAAAGATACTTTCACTTAACGTTAGCTCTAAATTATTTTTACTTGCACTATGCTTGATTTTGAGTAGTGATAGTAAATATAAATCATTTGCTATATGCAGAATTTTTTTACATCATTACTACTATGCATTATTTTTAAAAATAGATATTAAGCACTATATATAGGAAAATTATTTTTCGTAAAAAAAAGTAAAATTAAGTCGAATTCTTGACATAGTGTTAACATTTAAACTTTGCTACATATGATGCATAGTGGGATTAAATGGACAATGCTCTGCTAGATAATCTAGTATGTTGATAAGTATTATAGGCCTAAAATGTGGTGAACAAGTCAACAAAAAATAGTTATATGAGAAATACATATTAAACAAAATAAATAATTTAGAATAAATTATGTAGATTTATTTAAAATGTTAGATAAGCATCACTTTTATCCATAATATAGGAATATTTAATTATAGGCTTCTATTTAATATTTGCTATCAAAAATTAGTTCTTCTGCTAAGCATTTGAAAAATATATTAAAAAAATAGTAATAACTAAAAAAATATCCATATTTTATTATCAATATTTCTATAATATTTTCTTTCAAGAATAGAACTAAGATAATTCTATTCTACTCTGATTAAGTGTGACTAACTTTTGTATTATATTCAAAGATATTAAAGCCTTTTCAAAATTGTTTTACTCCAAAATAATTTTTGCAACAGACATGTGTTATATTAAAACATATATTGGATGAAACATTTGTGCACATAGTAAACGTTACTAACAATATTAATGTTGAAAAGTCATTGAAAACTACCAATATTTATATGCTTTAAAGTTCTTTATTGTACGAGTTACGATATGCCAAGTTAAAATTGAATAAATACTAAATACTGAATTACTTCTGAGGTGTTTCGTCATTTTTATTGCAAGTAATGTATATAATATGTCTCAATCATCGAAGAATAATACAAATAATACTTGATAAATTTATAAAATTCATAGCAATTGCATTGAACTCCATGTTATTACTTAATGGTAATATTAAAAAATATATTTTATGTATGTATATTTATTATAAGAAATTTTAACAGTATAAACATAAAGCTTCAGTATTATTTTGTATGTCTCAAAAATTTAATTAGTATATCAGAAACAATCATAAAACATTCACGTTTAGACGTAGACCAATACCTGTATTTTTAAAATGAATATAAGTGTCAAGGGAGTTTAGAGCTATCCATAAGACAAAAATACAAATAAACTTTTTAGGAGTTCAAAAATCAATATTCCAGGTCTTATATCAATATTAGATTTCGTGTAACAAAATAGTACTCTGTACTCTCTAAACCAACTATACCTTTATATATACAGACCAAAATGTTTGGTAAAATCAATATTTCTTTACATGGTTAAATCACTTAACTTTCGTGTAGAAAATAGTAGACTATAATACTCCAAACCAAACTATACTTTCAATTATAAAAACTAAAAGTTTTGGTGAAATCAATATTTCATAGTAGTAAAAAGGGAAATATTTAACAAATTCCAATGATCGATTACGGCTACTATACTTATTTTATTAATCAATGTTTTATTAAACTGAGAAATCTTACTAGTTATAATCATTAGGTTAACCTATGGACTTACATTCAAGGTAACATGTTCAAAAAGTGTACCTTGTATCAGTTATTCTTAGATATTTGATACAGTGGGTAACAATAATATACCCCCTTCATTTCAAGAAAGTTAGAAATTTTAATGACTATTTAGTCCTATGGTAAATGTTTTGCTAATGACGTCTCAATAAACAGGCAGTTATAACCGGCAGGCCCATCGTACCGGTTATAATTATCTATTCAAGTTTCGGAACTTAAACCTTCCGACTGAGATCATCAAGGCACTAAATATCTAACCAGTGGACAATTTACTACTGTAAATTAGTTGATTTGACAGATTACTCAGTACCTTGTATTAGTTATTCTTAGATATTTGGTACAATGGGTCACAATAATATCCCTCCTTAATTTCTAGAAAGGTAGAAAGTTTAATGACTATTTAGTCCTGCGTAAATGTTTTGCTAATGACCGTGTCATTAATCACGTCCATCTTACCGCTTATAATTATCCATTCGAGTTTTGGAACTTAAACCCTCCGAATGAGATCATCAAGACACTAAATGTCTAACCAGTGGACAATTTACTACTGTAAATTAGTCGATTTAACAGATTGCTCAGTACCTTGTATCAATTATTCTTAGATATTTGGTACAATGGGTTACAATAATATCCCTCCTTCATTTCTAGAAAGGTAGAAAGTTTAATGACTATTTAGTCCTAAGGTAAATGTTTTGCTAATGGCTGTCTCAATAAATACATCCACCCTACCGGTTATAATTATCCATTCAAGTTTTGGAACTTAAACCCTCCGACTCTGAGATCATCAAGGCACTAAATGTCTAACAAGTAGACAATTTACTAAAGTAAATTAGTTGATTTGACAGATTACTCAGCACGTATCAATTCTTAGATATTTGGTACAATGGGTTACAATAATATCCCTCCTTCATTTCTAGAAAGGTAGAAAGTTCAATGACTATTTAATCCTACGGTAAATGTTTTGCTAATGACCGTCTAAATAAACATGCAGTTAAACCGGCAGGCCCATCCTACCGGTTATAATTATCTATTCAAGTTTTGGAACTTAAACCTTCCGACTCTGAGATCATCAAGGCACTAACTGTCTAACCAGTAGACAATTTACTACAGTAAATTAGTTGATTTGACAGATTACTCAGTACCTCGTATCAGTTCTTAGATATTTGGTACAATGGGTTACAATAATATCCCTGCTTCATTTCTAGAATAGGTAGAAAGTTTAGAGGTAAGTATATTTTATCATTATTAAAGCGAAATACTCTTCAATATTTCAATAGATTATTTTATTTATTAAATCAAATAAATTTAATTGCAAGCAAAAGACAGGTTCTCAAATACGATATCACATTTATCACCAGGGCACTGGTTTATATTTTCTATAGCAATACAATTAAAGAGCACCAAGCAAAGAAACAAAAACTGCGTAGTGTATATACTAAATGAGTAATTGAGTTGTATTTGCACCTTGTCAATTTCTTTCTTTAACTAAGAGAAAGTGAATTTAATTTATGGTATTGCAATGAGCTTTGACGTAAGACATATTTCCACTATTCTTCTGTTTAAAAATTCCCAAAATTGACTTACTAATATAATTCATCTCTTTAAAGTCTTCACTCTCAAACTTCGTTTCTCTTTGACATTCTTAAAAACCTAGCATCAAATATACACATTTCCTCTGTTTCGCAAAGAAATTCTTTTTAATAAACGGTCTGAAAAATCGATTGTGTTTACCTTAAGAGACGATTGCAACATCTGGGACTGCATATTTTCCGGCGGAAAAGGGACTGGTTACCCAAAGCATATTTTAAAATAAATAATTTTTCGTATATAAGGCGATAAGAAATTGTGAAGAATTTAACAAAGACTTGGGAAATGGGAAAATGGCGGGTGAAATACAGCAGTGATACAAGTAGGTAAAAAGTGGTTTTGTTTTATTTAAGGGAACGAGATGGCTTCAACATAACTTAATTTGACCTAATATAAGAAATATGATTTTTTCTATTAAAATACATTTTTCCAAATTATTAAATATTTTGTTTTAACCTCGCTATCTAAAACCTCTTTTTACCTTATATTATTATATAAAAACTTTTTTTTTAATTTCTCATTTTTGGAATAATATTACTGACTTTAAAATGTTCCAAATGCATTACTTTTTACTTTGCCGCTCTCAATTTTGAAAACATCGTCTATTAATGTAACTATCACAAATTGCATTAGGTTTTTAAGGCATAAGATATTTTCTTAAACATCTTAGGGCTTAATACCTTAATAAAAAGAAAGAATGCTAAAATATGGTGTAGTTTAAAATGAGTGTCTCATGTAGCCTCTACACATGGCCAATTGTTCACCACTCCATCACTGGTCGTGATGGTGACCTTCAACGATGGTTCACGGGTTGCATCCACACTGCCGCTCAATGAGCAGATCGAGTGTATTCGTCCATAGAATCTACTGCGCACTTTGGTAGCGCATGCTGGTAGTCTCTGATCTTCGGAGAAAAACTGCTTCCGAAGCCATCTTTCGCCAAGGCCAGTTTATGGTCTGCCGTCGTCGACCTCGATATGCCATACCCCCTCCAGACAGTGGTAGTGGTTTGTAGTGGACCATAGTGTGGAAGGGCTCTCATATACATTCCATTCATCCTAAACATTTAAAAGCCCCTCCACACTATGGTCCACTCCAAGCCATTACCGTATAGTGTATGGTTGAGGTTGACGATGGCAGACATACAATGACCTGGGGGAGGATGGTGGTTTTTTCTACAAAGATTAAAGGTAGCCATATACGCGACTAAAGTGCGCTGTAGACCCTATGGAGAAATCTACGCACTCTGCTGATTTATTGGCCCAGTGTGTGGATGTAACCCGTAGACCATCGTCCAAGGTTACCATCAGAATGTGGTGTAAACAATTGGCCACAGTGCGGATGCTACGTAACGTAACATTTCTTTCACATTTTTTAATTTGCGTTGTTAAATGGCCTGTCTTTTATAAAATTTGAAGAAAATCAAGAATAAAAGGAAATTTTAACTGAAAAGTTATTAAAAACTTACCTAAATTTTTATTGATTAGAATGATTTAATTCTTTTATATTGGTAACACAACTGTTTATAGAATTCATTCAATGGATTTAACAATTGGTATTGAATTAATTTAAGAAATATATACTTAAAATAAATAAAATTAATCTTATTTATTAAAGAGTATTTATTTCTTTAACCTACGGAATAATTATATAACATTGGAATTCTTATATATATCATATTTTTGTTATGATAAATTTAGATGGATAACTTCATAAAATAGTTCTTAATTATCAGGAAATTTATCTACAATTTCATTAAGTATTCGAAAACTAATATATTAAAACAAATATTATTTTCAGCATTCTTTATAAGAAATATGATCTATAAAAATATTTAATAACTATGAAAAATTCTTTACTAATAAATTTTGTCATAGCTAGATTTTCAAATTATTCATTTAAAAAAATAGTTTTGAAACTATTGTACTCTCATCAATTCAAATTATACAGAAAAATAATCAGTTTTCAATTTTGTAAAATGAAATAATAATATGAATGAAATAATAATATGAATAGATTTTTTATATGAGTAAAAGGATTATTATAAAAGTGTTTTGCATTTATTTAGAATAAAAGCTCTTATTATATAACATAAATATGGATATAAAAAGGACTGCACAAGGATTTATACAGTGATCCCTCGTTTTTCGTGGTTAATGGGTACCAGAACCTTACTCGAAAGCTGAAAAATCGCGAAGTAGGATTTCAACTAGGAATTTTCATGTATGTGGGTACACGAATGGTTTAAATATGTAAACAGTATTTATATTTTACACATTTAAGACAAAAATTACAATAGTATACGTATTTACTTGAAAGTGTCAGTGCTAATTAATAAGGTTAATTACAAAACCTTATAGAGTAATAAACGTTAATTAACATTACTTTTTGAGAGAGGCGAAGGATGTACTTTTCAAATCAAATCAAAGAAACAATGTTTAAAAAATACATTTTCTGTTTACGTTTAAAAGTATCAGTGTTATAAATTACAATAAAACTTATTAGTATTGAAAAGAAAAGTTAAATACAAATAAAATATGGTGTTTATGTATTAGCCTCTTCAGTAAATGTGAGACATAAACTATACAATCATATCTTGCCAACTGTTATAGAGAACTATATATATACTGCTAAAACAAATTAAGAGAGTAAGCAAAAAAGTCTCCCATCATAATAATGTAACTTTGTTGACTTATTTATGAGTCCGTAAGGAACCAGTTTGAAAATTTGGTATGGTCAGGAGTGCCTAGTTTGAAGGGTAGTTTTTTCTTCTTTTATATGGTTTTTAGGAGGGGGAGTGCCAAAGGAAAAGTCAGTAGTGAATTAAAATATGCATCTCTGCTGATTGAAGTGGTGGAAGAAGAGGAGAATCAAAACTGTAAGATATATGAAGATATATGTTGTATGAATTTCATAAATATACATATATGTATATATAAAGTGTAAAAATAAATATTTTTATTTAAAGCAAACAAATTTTTTATGGGCTTTTATTTAGTGAATGTATGCTTTTATAATGTAAGAAATTATACTTAGTATTCTGCAAATAGTCTGTAAACTCTCTGACTATGTGTAACTCAACTACAACTATATGATCTCTACTGAAATATTTTTTATCTTTGGAGAGCTACATGAAAGTGACTGGTGATTCCGCATTCATGATGTTGTCAAGAATAAAATATAAGCCAATCCGAAGCATTTTAATGTCAACATTTCTATTATTTCGATTCACAATTGTATGAAAATGTAAAAAATAAATATCAAAATAATGAGAGTTTTTCTTATGGATTGGAGATCCTTTTCTTCGTTTTAATCTATTAAATATCATATGATCCACAATTATACATTTTATTAACAACAACGATTGAATGCTTGAGTAACTATGTACATATTTTAGATTGTTGCAACAGCGTCCCAAAAGAGTAAAGCTTCGCTTATTTATTTTAACAGATTCATAAGCTATTCGTTCTTTTTATGCACGTAGATCTATTTTCTTATGTTGCTTCGTATACAATTCGAGATGTTTACACCAGTGCAGGAAACATTAATCTTCTGGTTACTCAATCTCATATATCATTTGCTGTTTCCATTCTCATGATGCAAAAACAATCCAGGTTTGTTTACGGACTTTGATATATATACTTGAAGTAACAATTTGTTCAACTTAATTCTTAGATTTAGCTATTATAAAAGCAACTCACTGCTTTACATCTTGAATTGCCGAATGTCGTCTTTTATCATACTTTGAATACATCAAATGATATTTTAATACTTCAAATTTTTATAATAACAATAAAAGATTTTTTAAATTTATAAAGGAATTTTCGATAAAATTAACGATAAACTGTTTTAATAGTTTATTAATAGTTATTAAGAGTTTTAATACTTATGTGGTTTACATTTTTACATACTCATTGAGCTCTATTTTTTAAGCATATCTAATGATTAGTAAGATATGTATCTCAGATAAAAATATAGCGTTAAAGAAGTTTATGATTAAAAATTAGTTATCCGTATTTATGTTTACCTTGTACGAAAGGTGCTAAAATGGGTTTCCTTTTGCATCCAGGTTTTTGATCAGAGTTTTCAATTTCATCGAATATTAAATAAAAATATTTTATAAAATTGTATTAATTTTTATCAATTTATATAAACTGATTGGATAGGATTTTTTTTTCATTTCATGTAAATAAATGGGATTATAGAAAATGGATTTAATTATTAGATTTAATTATTAAACGTAGCTATTATTAAAGCAACTGCTTCACATCTTGAATTGCCAAACGTCGTCTTTTATCGTACTTTGGACATATCAAATGAGATTTTAATATTTTAGATTTTTATAATAACAATAAAACATTTTTTAAATTTATAAAAGAATTTTCGATAAAATTAATGAGAAATTTTTTTAATAGTTTATTAATAGTTATTAAGGATTTTAATAGTTATGTGGTTTAAATTTTGACATACTCATTAAGTTCTATTTTTTAAGCATAAATAATAATTAGTAAGATATGTATTTTAGATAAAGATATAGCGTTAACGAAGTTTATGAATAATAATTAGCTATCCGTATTTATTTATTTCTTGTACGAAAGGTGCTAAATTGGGTTTCCTTTTGCATCCAGGTTTTTGGTCGGAGTTTTCAATTTCATCGAATATTAAATAAAAATATTTTATAAAATTGCATTAATTTTTATCAATTAATTTAAGTTGATTGGATTGGATTTTTTTTCATTTCATGTAAATAAATGGGAATATAGAAAATGGATTTAATTATTAGACTTAATTATTAGACTTAGCTATTATTAAAGCAATTGCTTTACATCTTGAACTGCCAAACGTCGTCTGTTATTATACTTTGGATATATCAAATGAGATTTTAATACTTCAGATTTTTAAAATAACAATAAAAGATTTTTAAAATTTGCAAAGAAATTTTCGAAAAAATTATCGAGAAACTATTTTAATAATTTATTAATAAGTATTAATAGTTTTAATAGTTATGTGGTTTAAATTTTTACTCTTTGAACTCTATTTTTTAAGAATATATAATAATTAGTAAGAGAGGTATCTCAGATAAAGATATAGCATTAATTAAGTTTATGATTAATATTTAGCTACCCGTATTTATTTCTTGTAAGAATGATGTTAAAATGGGTTTTCTTTTGAATCCAGTTTTTTTGGCCTGAATTTTTAAATATCATCGAATATTAAATACACATATTTTACAAAATTGTATTAATTTTCGACAATTAATATAAACTGATTAAATTGGATTTTTTTTTCATTTTATGTAAAAAAAAATGGGGTTATATAGAAAATGGATTTTCTATTAAATATACTTCTTCTGTGTCATACTCTTCAGTACTATCGAAAAGTAAACAAGGATGTTTTTTAAGCCAACTTGAACTATTAAAAATAATTCATAAACACTAATGACCTATGATATGTTATTTTAGCTGTATTTTATAGATGTACCTACTTTATAACGATATAAATAAGATAATATGGCATTTCTTTTCCTTACATATTCAAGCTCTTCGACCTATTATTTTAGACTAGTACAGTAACTGTCTTCCGGCACCACAGACGAAAATAAGTGCTGAAATCGTTCTAAATCGGATTTAAGATGTATGTCCCGGTCTAATTAGGTATCATACTGCAAAAGTGGGGGGAACATACCAACCATTATGCTAATCATATCAAGCTAAAATTACTCCTTAACTCATTCATGTTATACGACTCATGATACGATTATGGAAAGTTAAAAAACAATTTATACGATTATTTGTTTACTGGACTGGTATTTCCTTCTTAACGAAAACAGGTTGAAGTTCTGTAAATAATACCTCATATGTACTAGTATCTGGTAATGTTTATGAATTTGGCATTTGGATCGACATTTTTTGATTTTTTGAACGCGCATAAAAAACAATATTTTATTAGTACATCAAGTGAAATTATGACAGCAAACTATATATATATATATATAATAAAGTTTAACTTTATAGTCCTGAGTTTACATATAATAACAAAAAAATTTACCATCACTTAATTTTTTCAATAATATCCTCGATGTTTGAAATGACATCTAATCACCGATTAAGATCGGCTGCATTACGCAAAAATTTTAAACGTTTCTTTACAATCAGGAGTCCATACCACCATTGGTTTAAGTTATGTTTTAGTTTGTTCTGAGCAAAAAGATTCAGATGTCGATGGATAAAACAGCATGGTTGTAAATTTTAGTATAAATATTTTCTTTTAACACAAGTGTGTCAAACTCTCGCGCTGAAAGAAAAATTTTTGTTTGACCACTGTAGAATAAGGACTGTTATAAATTTCATAATTAAGTTTTTAAATATCTTTTTCCAGTTTGATTTTCCTTTGTTTATGTTTTTACATTAATAGGTTTGGTTTAGTTTGGAGTGCTACGGTCTATTTTTGCAACATGAGGGCTAATGAGACCGGGACCTACAGCTTAAAGCCGAATCCGAACGGCTACGAACACCCATGCCATAGTTTGATTCGAACCCACAAACTCCGAAGGTCAGCACCCTAACCAATCAGCATTGTTCGGCTTTACATTATTTGAGTTATTACATATCCCACGAACACTAGCTGATGCACTTGTATCCTCAGATATTTTCATACCATATAAGAACATTTTGATAATAAAGTGACAATAAAGAATCTATGCAGATTAGTTTATCAACTTTAAAAAGGAATTTGAATAATATTTTAGTCGCCTAATCAATATGATATGCTCCAAAGGTATTGACATACATTTCATAACAGAGTTCTAAAAATCCTTTCAATGTTGTCATCACGTTCATTTTTCCTGGTCTAGTTTTGTTACGTCTCCCACGCAGACCGAGTGACGCACTTGTATGACAGTATGTTTTCATATAATTTAAAAGAAATTCGCTAATGATGTGATAATAGGAAATGTATTCAGTAAAAGTTAAAAATGAATAAGCAGGAATATTTTTGCGACCAACCCAATGTTACGGCATAAGACCAAAGCATTAATACACATTTCGTAATTGAAATTTAAAATATTTTCAACTCACCCACCTTCATTTTTCCAGTTCTGGGATTGTTACATTTGCTGATATATTTGACTGCAAAAATCTTTTATACACAAAGGAAATTCACAGACAATATGACATTCCAGACGTGGGCGTAAAAACTGACAAACCTTAAAAATGAATTTGGGATGACATTTACAGATTTTAAATGTTAAATATATACATTTTTACTTTTCTTCGTTTTACTTGATAAACGTCGAATAAGTATTAATTATGTAATCGGGATCGAGTGCAATTTACTCTTTAAGAAATGTTTATCTTAATTTTTCAATTATTTGTCTCAAAGGTTTAGTAAATTTCGAAAATACTAAGAAATTATTTCTATATATTAAAGTGTTTTTATCAGTGCAAGAAGTCTTTTACACGTATGATTGGACATTTTCTAATTAGAATTAGAATGAATGACCTTCATCTTAGTTTCGAGAATAATAATTTTGCCCGATGTTTCTCCTAAAGTTAAAAGAATGGAACATTTAGTAAAAAACAGTTTATTGTGTTATTTTGAGCTGTTTTGTACTTAAAAAAAACTTGAACTTCTGACAGTGAGTTTGATATACTTGTTTCTGTATGACAAACTCATTGCTTGTGGGTATTTCCTTATTTTACTTATTTAGGATGTTGTTAATTTTACCATGTCAGCACTCCAGGGTAACTCCATTGAAAGTTGCTAGTCTTTAAATAGTGTATATAATATCTAAACTTAATTTTAATGCAGATCTCGTCTACTGAAGAGACTCTTGACGAATTAATCTTGTATTCTATCCAGGATGACTCTAAACTACATTTTTTGGTATACTGCAAACTTTAGAATACTATGCAAACCAAAGTTCCAAAATTCGACCACTTTGGAGTTTACAGATTTGTATTTCATGATAAAAGAATACTTGGAAATCAGTTCTATATCTTGCTATCTATGTTCTATATATGTTCTATCCATGCGAATAGAAATTTTTAAACAAAAGATCAGTCTCACCGAAGTCTTTTAATGACTAACCGCGATTAACCCATGGCACCAACCAACGGTGCAAAGCAACTCTCCTTTTAAACAGAGGTTAATCCTGGTTATCCATTTAAACGACATTAGTGAGTTAGTCCCTGAGACTTTCCAGTGTGGGTTTTGGATACTTCTGTAGTGAGAGAAATAACCACATAAGAAAAAAAGTAAAATATACATTAACATTGTATCATAAATAGTTGATGATTTGTACGGTTGAATTTTCTGATAAAATGTTATGTATCTTTTGATTAATATTTATCAGTTTATTGGCAATAATTGAGTAAATTTTTCAACAAAGATCACATATAAAAATAGATAAAATGAAAGTTTTTATAAAAAAAAACATTGCAAGTTTTTAACGATATTTTTTACATAATGCTAAAAGTTTATATCAATGAAATGATATCTATGTCTTATAAAATTGTTTTCTAAGAGAACTATAATGTTTTACGAACAATTATCTAACAAAATGTTATTTCCTGCTTCATGAAAAACAAATTTTATCAAGCAATTTTTAAGAAAGAAATTCGAAAACGTAAAACTTTATGAATAACACAATTATAAATTTTATTTTTAGTTACTTAACGCTTTTCATTTTATCATGCCGAACGATGACCGATTGGTTAGGGTGCTGGCTTTCGGTACCGGAGTTCGTGGGTTCGAATTCCCCAGTGGCGTGGATGTTCCTAGCCGTTCGGAATCGGCTTTAAGCTGTAGGTCCCAGTCTCATTAGACCTCGTGTTGCAAAAAGTAGACCATAGCACTCCAAACCAAATCATTTTATCACATCCACTTTTCAATATGTTTAAAAACTGTGATTGAGGCAGGTACCACACAATTTTATGTCAAGATGTGTCACTACAAAATATTTATGATGCGTAAAAAATTCTTTTATATAAAAGGCAAATATAATATGTTGACTGAAATATCTAAATTAAGTCTTATCTTCCAGAAGCACTATCTCATTTTAGTACTGGCATTTAAAGACAGTAAGTTCTATTGCTGATCAGATTAAACAAACGTCAACTAGTTACGAGGGATTTCCAAAACTTCCCGTAACGTTCTAAATTCCTCAAAGTTCACATAACATGACTCCATCTAATGGAAATGTCGAATTCGTCCCAATTATGATATTCCAGATATATCTAGGTGTGAATTTTGAAGCGCGTGAGTGGAAAGTGTCATAGATGAATCAAGGTTTAATGGAGCATAATGCATATAGGTGAATCATTACGTGGGATATCATATTAGCGGTTTGGTTTGCTGAAATTTAGAAGCATTGATGTTTGAAATCTGTAACGACCTTTTTTTGTATTTATTGTTGATTTTAATAATTCATAAGAGCCTAAGACTCACGAAATTGACATAAGGAAAATACTATATTCCCTAAATTACCAGAAAGAAATTTCCGTTTTTTCATAAGTTTAGATTAGCGTAATTATAAGATTATTGGGTAGAACGGCTGTTGATAAATTATAATAATACTGTAGTTTGGTGAAAGAAATATAGAATGCATTGTACTGCAACTAACTAGAATATATGATAAGCTTATTGAGAATACTCCATAATTATTAGCTACTTATTAATGATTTTGATGTTGGCGAATGAAAGTCAAACCTTACAAATGACATTGGAATAGATTGTACTAGTCGATATAACAGATTTGAAGGATACTTTATGTTAACTTATCCTTAAATTCTCATTTACTTTTTCGATAATTAAAATTATTGGTGGAGTGACTTTTTAAACTGTACACTATTCACTCCTTACCAAGAATTTGATCTGGATATACAATAAATGTCATTTGTTCTTTTGAATATACTTTTTTCCAGCGCATTCATTCCTGATTAATTTAGAGTTTTAAATTAAGGTCGACGAATTTATTGTTTACACTACTAGATTTGTAATTGATACTTCGTATTCTGGATTTATGCATGGCAACATTTTAGAAAATTTTAAACATATAGTAATGTGAGATGTTAAGAATTAGTGGAATGTATAATTAAATATATAAACTAAAATAAAGTCTTTGTGATTGAGAAATGACCAAAGAGAAGGGATTTGCTAGCAGTTTATTGTAGATTAGGATTTGACATTACAAAGCAAATATATTACTATCAATAGAGAATGACTACTAACGTTTAAGATTTTAACAGAGTACTATAGATAAGAATATGAACTAGGGGGATGCATAATACATAAACACAATCAAATAGAATTAAATGTATATGGATTGGATCAGCGTTGGGAAAATGAAAACCCAATAAGATTCATGATTAAAGTAATTAAGAATTTACTTACTACAATGACTGAATATTTTCAATCCAAACGTCGTCCAAACCATCCACTTTAAAGAAACCAAGAAAAAGCAGAATATATATCCGATTTAATCCCCTCGCTCCACGCTCTCGGCGAACACTATTGTATTATTTTTTTTAGATGCCGCTACGCTCAACGGTAACTATTAAGAAATTGCTCCATCTGATCCAGCATCATGGCTGCTGGACGGATTGGTTTGGTTTGGTTTGATTTGATTTGGAGCCCTACGGTCTACTCTTTGCAACACGAGGGCTAACGAGACCGGGACCTACTGCTTAAAGCCGATTCCGAACGGCTACGAACATACGTGCCATGGTGGGACTCGAACCCACGAACTCCGGTTCCGAAGGCCAGCACCCTAACCATTCGGCCATCGTTCGGCAGCTGGACGGAACAAGTAATATGTTCAATAAATTTTCGAAAATATTTAAATGACAGGAAAATTTCTTGGTTTTAAGAGGAAACGTTTGTACGGATAGTAAAATTCGAGCTTACAGAAAACAATGTGTTTGTGAGACGTGAAGTATCTCACAGATAGTAAATATCATTAACGGTAATAAGTAATAATAACAGTAGTAATCATATTAATAATGCTAATAGCTGTAATTAACAATAATTGTCATTATAACATTAATTTTAATAATATTACTAATAATAAATATACGTCTATTCTGTTTAATGAAATAGATGTATTTCAGAAAACTTATGCTCTATATAGTAATAGCCTTAGTCATCTGCCCGCCTGTTTTATAATTTATGAAGATGATAATAATAGATTAGGTACATATGTGATAATTTTAAATTTAATTACGGATTATTTTTTGTTGCAATGAAAATTTTATCACCTGTATTATCAACTTTTCATAAAAGTCTAGGAGTCTATTTTACAGACTAATAAATATCTAGTGTTCAAGTTATATGTTTGAAAATTAAGAAGTTTGTTCGTTTGTGTGTTTATTTTTTATACATAATCACATACTTTGACTAAATGAATTCAATGTGATTCTATAATTGCATTCTCAGTATCGAGAGATTTTAGAGGAGTAAGTTTGTTCGTTTGTGTGTTTGTTTTTCATACATATCCACACGGTTCCCTATCGATTCATATATACATAGAATCATTCATATATACCGAGAAATATTATCTGTTAATATTAAAAGTAACCAAAAATAATCTTAGAATTATGAAGAAGGAAATTTAAAAAAAGCAAATAGTGATTCACTGTCGATCTTCCGTGCAAATAGGTTAATTCTGTAGGTAAAGAATAGGTTTGAATGGTTTGATTTGGAGTGCTACGGTCTACTTTTTGCAACACGAGGGCTAATGAGACGGGGACCTACAGCTTAAAGACGATTCCGAACGGCTACGAACATCCATGCTATAGTGGGATTCGAACTCACGAACTATAAAGGATAGGAAATCTTCAAATTTATTTATAAGAAAACTCATCATTTCCTAATATATATATTTACATTTAGTTTATCCTGACTCGAAAAGCTTTTATTTACAATGAGTAATACGATAGTTATGTATGACTGCATAAAATAGGAATCTTTCAATTTTCTAGAGTTAAGTTAGTACTAAGTGTGAACTAGCGTAATTAGCATAGATAATAAAGTCTCATGGTTCTTTGATGCTTTTTGATGTTAAATTACTTACTTAGTCTCAGAGCCAACACTTTCCAATTTATTTGTTATACTGTTGTTGTTTCTCATGCCACTTGGACAAACCCAGCACGATTGAGCCTGAAGTCTCTCGTATTAAGGCCAAGGGGTGAGCCTTTCGTTTTAATGAGCCCCATTAAGGTGAAAGAACAACTTCGCTCAAGTAGGTGCTCGTAAGTTTGAAGCAGGGACCAAGTAGAAGACCCATAGACTTGGCCTGCCACCCCCAGAGTTATTGATTGAGAACTTGGAAGAACCTATTTTACGTGCCCCAGTCCCCTATAACGAAAACGGCTGATCTTAGGCCGATTCGAGTTCCGAACCCGCAACCTTTTAGTCGAACAACCTTCAAACCTTCTTTCGACCTTCAGCCGAACGATGATCGATTGGTTAGGGTACTGGCCTTCGGAACTGGAGTTCGTGGATTCGAATCCCACTGTGGCATGGATGTTCGTAGCCGTTCGGAATCGGCTTTAAGCTGTAGGTCCCCGTCTTATTAGCCCTCGTGCTGCAAAAAAGTAGACCGTAGTACTCCCAATCCATCACCCCTCTTTCGACCTTCAATCGAACATTATTTGATACAACATTTTACTATTGTTTGATATTAAAGTCAATGGGTTATGATAAATGGCACCTTGCCTTATTTATTTATAATAGTAAGAAAATTCTATACATTATCCAACAATTTGTTAATTGCATTCAGTTATTAGCATGTTGTTATTTATTTTACGATGCGATTAGTGTTTTCCTTCCACATATCATTAATCTAACTTTACAAATATTTCACTTGAAAGTGTTTATGAATTATATATTAAACGGCTGATAAAGTCGGAGGAAGGAAGTTGATTCTTTACAAGGTTTTGAAAAATGAATACTTTAGAGACTATTTCATAGAAATTTCCCTAGAAGGGATATTCTCTTTCAGATAAGTTTTCAGCATGAGAATTTTATTCGTGGGAAAGTGTTATTGCATTTATACGTAAATTCTTTAATAAATATTGGGAAATAATAATATATTTTCAATAATATATAGTTTTATTTATTTTAGTTTACAATAGAAATAACTTCAACAACTTTTTTATGTCTATCCAATCGTACTCATCCGACGGTTTGGTTTGGTTTGGTTTGGTTTGGAGTGCTACGGTCTACTTTTTGCAACACGAGGGCTAATGAGACCGGGACCTACAGCTTAAAGCCGATTCCGAACGGCTACGAACATCCATGCCTCAGTGGGATTCGAACCCACGAACTCCGGTTCCGAAGGCCAGCACCCTAACCAATCGGCCATCGTTCGGCTACTCATCCGGCGGAACAATGTAACGAGATAAAGTTTTGCTGTTGTTATGCTATCTTTGCTAGATTGTTTGCAATCAATTATTAGAAATTTATGAAAAATACTGTCTAGAAATTACATTTCTTAAAACTAGACATTGAAAAAGCCAGTTTTACATGATCACCATTATCAACGTTTATCAAATATGGACTATTTTATAGTTTTGTTACAAAAAATATTAATTTTAAAATGAATTGTTTTAATGTGGCTTTTTACTTACTACAAAACACCTGTTGGAATATCTACCATCCAATTTTAGGCAGACGGTGAGATGTCTTTCTTTAAATGGCATCTTACCTTATCTATTTATAATAGTAAGAAAATTATATACATTATACAATAATGTGTTAATTGCATACAGTTCTTAGCATGTTATTTATTTTACGATGCAATTAGTGTTTTCCTTCCACATATCATTAATCTAACTTTACAAATATTTCACTTGAAAGTGTTTATAAATTATATATTAAACGGCTGATAATATCGGAGGAAGGAAGTTGATTCTATACAAGGTTTTGAAAAAGGAAT
>CM063501.1:64780882-64815882 GCA_032207245.1 Pardosa pseudoannulata
AAAAGTAACTGCAAAAATGATGTAGGCCTTACACCATTTCTAAACTACATCGTTAAAAAATCATTGAATAATTAATTTAATTAGTTCAAATTTCGTGATACTCAGTTTTTGATGAATATGTTGGATGTGTAAAGTACAGTATTTTTCATAATAGCGTGTAGCCCATAACATCTACAATATATAGCGCTCAGATACCAGGTTAATTGCACGTGTTCTTCAAACATTAGAGAAGAAGCTGTATGGTTGTATTCTTTATTCGATTTGTTTTGCTGTGTTTAAATCAACAATTCCAAAATGAGTACCACCTATGCGAGCCCTTTTGAGGCAGTGTTTCTATATTACAATCCAAAAGAACCAAAAGTGTCTTGTGCAGCTTCAGTCCGGTACATTAGAAAGTCGAAGTCGTTCGTCAAGAAGTGGTTAGCACGTTATAAAGCGGTACAAAATGTTGACGACCTACTGGAACGGGGTAAACACCGGTCAACGTCAAAATCGAATGATAAAGTGATTTTTGCATAATCGATAAAATTAGGAAACTGGACAATTTATTAGGTGAAATGCATTTCAGTTTAATGTGTATACTACACCGAACAAATGTATTTTTAACAAATTCGTTTATATTTACAGAGAAATAGACGACATGCTCTTGTGGAACAGACTGTAAATAGACATGATCTATTTTATTTTTATTGTAGTCTGTCGAAATGAAGTTTCGCATATTTACCGACTATACCTACAATTAAAACCAATATGGTAAATTTGTAATAAAATGTAATAAGTAGTGTAGAATATAGTTAAATAAGACAATTTTATGCAAATCACAAATTTTATTGGACCGAGTACAACATTTGTTACTTAGAAAAAACGTATGTTATTCGAAGTCATTTTGAAAAAGGCTCATCGGGTTATATTAAATTTTTAAGAATATAAATGTTGGATGTGAACGGTAAACAGACGTAATATAAAAAGTAAATAGGCGTATTAAAAATATTTCCATGCGTAATGTAAACGATCAATTTCAAGTAAAGTGTATGAAATATAACTGTCTGTGTTCGCTCAGGTGTTTGTTGCTACATTTTACTTCCAGTCGCTACCAGCGAGAAGCTGGAAACTGGTATATTTTGGGCCGAAATATACATTTGTATTAATATGCAACAAAAAAAAAAAATTCAACAAAGACAAACAAGGATGGTAAAGTAAAAACATTTTTGTTGCAGATTCTAAGAAAACAGCACCTAATATTAAAAGTAAACAGACGTATTAAAAATATTACTATAAAATACTAAAATAATACTAAAAAATATTATAAAACCCCAGCTGAACAAACGTAATATAAAAAGTAAATAGACGTATTAAAATATTTCCATGCTTACTGTAAACGATCAGTATCCAGTAAGTTTATGAAATATAACTGTCTGTGTTCTTTCAGGTCTTTATTGATACTTTTTGTTTCCAGTCGCTACCATATTCTCGCTGGTAGCGATTATGTTTTGGGCTGAGATATGAATTTTTATTAATATGCAAAATAACTTTCAACAAAGACAAAAAACGATGAAAAAGTAAAAACATTCTTTTTGCAGATTCTAAGAAAACCCCAGCCGAACCTTGTCCGAATATATAGAACGTTCTTCAGTTCTGGCGTTCGTAAATTTAAATTTCTTTTTTAATATGGATATTCGTCATCAGCCTTCGTGTAGCTAAAAAATAGATCGTACTTCTGAAATCGAAACTAACTGATCTTAAAATTATTTACGTCTATCAGAAACACCCTATGTCTATATTTTATTGTACCTTTAGAGTTAAAAGAAATTGCCTTAACCCTCTAAGCGGTTTGCACGTACAATTCCGCCAAACCAATGATGTCTTCAAAGCCGTTGTCACGTACAATTTTCGACCTTTAAAAACATTCCGAAAATGGAAAAATGGATGTAATATACATTTCTGCCAGTGCTTTTCCCCATGCAATTTTGCGGTAGGAGGGTCAGGTCGATTGTTTGGGAACTGCGCTCCTGTTTGACTAAGATTTATTAAGGGATGCACCCCTACACCCTGAGGCACAAAGATACTGATAGATTTTCATGGCTTTGTAAATCGCTATTTCGAAGTATTTCGTTTGAGGTAACAGATGTATCTGTAATTGCACCACTTAAATATTTTGGATGACTTTCGTAAAAAATATGTCTCTCACAGAATATTTTTATTTGTACTTTTCGAATCAATTATTTCTTTTGGGATGGTCTTCGAGACTTTAAGTAAAAATTAAATTGTATTAAAAATTAACAATTTATAATATCTATATATCTATAACCGGAAGTAAAAGGACAATAACGAGGGTGGGTTTTCCGTATTCCATTCTAATCGTCTAAAGGTGAAGTAAAAAATCATAGAACACTTTAACACTAACACAGGTCACTAACACAGTAAACCTTTATCGTATATTTTGGAGACATTTTTCCTCGATGTGTTCCACTTAGAGGGTTAACAGTAGAAATAAAATTATTCCTTTTTTTCAGTTAAAATTAAAATATAACCATGTTAAGTAAAAACAAGATCTATCACCTTGTCTGCACCAGCCATTTAGCGGAGTCATTGATGCGTAGATAATACAACTCGTTCGTAGCAGATAAACAGCTATCTGCTTTAAATGTTCACTATATTTGTACCTTCTTTACGTTGGCTTTACTATATCCTACCACAAAGGATTCTCTCTATCCTGAGACAAAGGATTTTACTTTCTCTAACATAATCTGTCAATTCAGGTATGGTAAATATTACCACAACTGAACCAAGGTGTCTTGGTTTTTCCCGGAACACCAAAATCCATTTCAACTAGCAGAAGCATTTTTATCCAATGCTTAGCAAAAGAAAAAACTAATGTAAAATATGCATATTCATTTAAACCTGTCAAAAGGAAATTAAGTTATTTGTAATGGTATGGTAAATATTACCACATCTGAACCAACCTAACTTGGTTTTTCCCGGAACACCAAAATATATTTGAACCCGCAGAAGAATTTTTATCAAATCTTTTTCAAACGTTTAGCAAAATAAAAACTTATATAAAGCATGCATATTCATTTAAACGCTTCAAAAGGAAATTGAGTGATTTATAATGGTATATTAAATATTACCACATCTGAACCAAAGTGTCTTGGTTTTCCCCGGAACACCAAAATATATTTCAATCTGTAGAAGAAATTTTATCGAATATTTAGCAAAAGAAAAAAATTATATAAAACATGCATATTCATTTAAATCTTTCAAAAGGAAATTAAGTTATTTCTAATTAAGGATGTCTTTGAAGTGGTAAACTATCAAAATTAATTTATTTCGCTTCAAATTATATATATATATATATATACTTACAGATTCAAATAAAATATCCTAACTTAATAAATTAAAAGATAATACAATTTTAAATGCTTCAATGTGCTATGCAGCAATTAAAAACATCCAAAAGTATAAAATACTTTAGAGATAGATATAAACAAAAAATAGAGTCTATCTTAGAGATTCTATTTTTTCGCCTTTATCTATTTTTATAGTATTATATATATATATATATATATATATATATATATATATATATATATATATATATATATATTTTTTCGGCTTACCATATATTTTTTATTGAATATCTAAAATAATTGAAGTTTAAAAACAAATCTGTTCAGCACTCATATTTGAATGTAACGACCAACATTTTATGTGCTAAATATTTTTTAGATAGAAAATATTTTAAATCGAAGCTCATTAGCGGGAGAAATTCAACAAATTTACATTTTATTTACCATGAACCTTAGTTCTTAATTTATTAAGTACAGAAATATTCTCTAAAATTGTGATAAGGGTTTTATTTCATATTCATTATTACCAATGATACAAGTTTTTTTTTAAACCGAAGCAGTTTTATAAAGAATGTGAAAAATGTAACTTTTTTTATAACTACATAAATCTCATGTAAAACATATAAACGCATTTAACTTCAAAACTTTTTAGATACTTTTTTATTAAAATCTATAAATTGTAAGTTCTTTGTAATGGTGTGTTATTTAAATTTTTTTTAATTTTAAAATGGAAAAAATAGTTATTCGGAGATATAAATGTATTACATTTTTATTACTTTAGTAGGAATGTCACACAAGTGAATTTATACATGCAATTATTGTACTGCCTATTATAATTAAAAACTTCAGACATTATTTGATAAAAAGTGAATATGAAATGATTTGTATCTATAATAAATAAACCTCGAATTTATAAAATACCAATTTATTGCATTAAGGGTATTTTTACTTAAAAAGTCAAAAAATTATTTGACACATCATATTTAAAAAATTGTTTAACATTCATTTTGAAATGTAGCCACTAAAATTTCTTTTGTTAAATAATTTATTTGTTAGTAAAAAGTTTTATGTAAATTGTCTGTAAAATAATTTAAAAGTATTCTAATGAGCGGTATTATAATGAGCAGCATATTACATTCTATTTATCTTGAATTCAAAGTTAATACATGTATATTAAAGAACAACAGGTGTTAATTTCATGCAATTAAAATCATTAATGGTAATTTAATCAATTAATACTGTTAAGCAATTAGCAGGTATGCAATGAACTCATAATAATCCACAGACAGTGAATGAAAATTATTTTTTAAACATTCTAAAATTGTATGTATATGTATGTATGTAGGATATATATATATATATATATATATATATATATATATATATATAATATATATATATATATATATATATACACACACACACACATTTTCAGAATTTTTAGAAAATAACTTTCATTCACTATCTGAGGATTATTATGAGTTCATTTCATATATATATATATATATATATATATATATATATATATATATATATATATATATATATATATATATATATATATATATACATACATATACATATATATATATTTGTGTGTGTAGGTTTGTATGTATATGGAATTCATGTATATATTAAAATATTCAGACAATATTTGATAAAAATTGAATATGAAATCATTTGTATCTGTAATAAATAAACCTGGAATATATAAAACACCAAATTATTGCGTTAAACGTATTGTTACTTAAAAAAGTCGAAAAGGCATTTGCCACTTAATCATTTTTAAAAACTTGTTTGGCATTCATTTTCGAATGTAGCCACTAAAATCTCTTTTAATTAAAATTTATTTGTTTGTAAAACATTGTATGTAAATTGTCTGTAAGAAATTGTAAACCTATACTGAGAGGTATGTTCAACACATTACATTCTATTTATCTTAAATTCAAAGTTGATACAAGTATTAAAATGTTTTTAATATTTTATTAGGTAATGCATTTGGTGTTCGTGATCGCCAATCACACAACCTTTTTTAAAGAACATAGCAATTTGATAAGGAATGGGGAAAATGTATCTTTTTTTTACAACTAAATAAATTCTATGTAATAGATTTCAAGAGCACCCACTTTAAACTTTGGAAGATTGGATTCTTTTGTTGTCACTATGCAAAATAACTTTCAACAAAGACAAAAAACGATGAAAAAGTAAAAACATTCTTTTTGCAGATTCTAAGAAAACCCCAGCCGAACCTTGTCCGAATATATAGAACGTTCTTCAGTTCTGGCGTTCGTAAATTTAAATTTCTTTTTTAATATGGATATTCGTCATCAGCCTTCGTGTAGCTAAAAAATAGATCGTACTTCTGAAATCGAAACTAACTGATCTTAAAATTATTTACGTCTATCAGAAACACCCTATGTCTGAAAAATGTATATATAATCTGAAAATGTATATATATATATATATATATATATATATATATATATATATATATATATATATATATATATATATATATATATATATATATATACCTGGTGGCCATAATTAAACTAACAGTGCTCAAAATGTTCTGTAGCGCGATCTACTGGAGAGAATGACACCATATTTTGTAGGAAGATTAAACAAGACGGAATACGAAGAATTCCACGAACAAAGAAATTAGTTCCAAAAGTCGCCACTAGGGAAATATATGGCGCTGTGTTATAGAAAATAGAGTGTTAACAAATGCAAATTAATACGGAATAAAAATACCTTTTATTGTGCCTATTTTCTGATTTAGTTCAAATGCAATATGGAAATACTTTAAAATGGTAAAATCTGCATAAACACCGATAAAGTCTCGTGATCACCAATATCACGTACGCTGAGCAGAAGAAGAATTTCTTTATTCAAATTTCCCGTTACATCCATTGTCACAATTAAGAAATTAATTTTCGTACTGATTTGCATTTGTTAACACTCTATTTTCCATTACACAGCGCCGTATATTGCCCTAGCTGTGACTTTTGGAACTAATTTGATTTCTTGCGGAAACCTTCGTTTTCCGTCTTGTTTAATATTTCTACAAAATGTGGCGTCTTTCTCGGAAATAGATAGCGCTACAGAACACTGAGTGCTGTAATTTTAATTATGGTCATCCGGTATATAATACAAACCGAAGCTCCTTATATATAAAAATGTAATCAAGGAATTATATTACCTGCCGGTCACAATAATTATGTAGCCCCTATTGATTTTACTTCCCTCGGCTACTGGACAAGGAGAAAGCTAACACTAATAACAATGCAGTTGGACAATTGTAAAAGAACGGCAGAAGTCTAACTAAAACTTTATTTTAGACCTACTAAAATCGACATCTTTACTAGTGAACTTTACTAGTACTTGATCGCGGGTCACGTACTAGTACGGTTTAGTGTCCCAACATGATTTGTTTTGGGGTACAAAAATAACGGTATGTACAGGAAATCGAAGCCGAATGTTCTTGTCTCTTACATAGATTCTGGAAAAATTTAGACAAATATAAACTAGTTTTTACATCAGTCTATGCGAAACCACAGAACGGGAAGGTTGATTAAAAAATCAATTTAGATTTAATATTAACTTTTTATTTATCCTTGCGAAAATGATATATATATATATATATATATATATATATATATATATATATATATATATATATATATTATATGTATATTTATATATATGTTTATTTGTCTATTTATATACTTGTTTTTATATTTCAGTATAAAATACGAAAAGTTGTTTAAAAAATTAAATAATTTTCGATCTATTGAGATTTAACTAAATAACTAAATTTACGAGCAAAACTCCCTCTCCCGGAACAATTCAATTGCGAAATGTACCCGCACACAATGTGTTAAATGAGTTTTAAAAATGAAGTGTTTCGGATTTTCAGCTCAGTTTCATGGGTAAAAAATGACTGCCTGTAGAAATATATTAATGAATGTACTGCTACAAAATTGATGATGATGCATGTCAGAAGGGTTAATGTAAATAATTTGCAAAATTACCTTTTGTAATTACATCATTTCTAAAAAAATATATATAATCTAAAAAATCAATCGTTTGGGTTCTTTTTTACCGAACTTTCACGGGTAAAAATAAAATTCTATGGAAATATATTAACTGTTCTACTGCTAAGAAGTTGACGATTGATTCATTATACCTGTCAAATTCATTTTACGGTGCAGTAGACGGATTTGTTAGAAAATCCAACTCATTATTCTTGTAAAGAATAAACTCGTGAGAAAAATATGTTCTGTAAGAATAAGATTGAAAAAGAAAATGTTAATGAAAGAATAAATATATTCTTCTTCGAATTTGTGCTATTTTTAACATTTTCTTTTGTTATACACCCACTACTGTTTTCTTTAGTTAAAGATTGTCAAATATATGATTATAACGTATTGGAATAAATTCCAGCAATAAAAAATAAAACCTACCAACAGTTCAAAAACAAGTACAGTGGACTTTGGGACACCGTGATTTTGATAACAATAACGGAATGTTAACAATAAGTGATACGTAAAATTAGATAAATTTTACCCCCCCCCTCACCATTAATTCACACCTATTAACCCCTTCCGGTGAAATGACGAGTCTAGCTCATCATTGGTTTTTCATTCCATACCGCACAATGACGAGCTACACTCGTCATGCGATTAAAGTTACTGTTAAATATGATAATTTAGTTTAAAATTTCTAGTGTACTAAATTTGGCAACACTTTCATCACTTGTGAAAATCACAAGTCACTATTGCATGTTGTTTACTTAGAATTTCTTGGTACAAGTCACTGCCAAATTGATGAGTCAGAATAAAAGAAAACCTACTAAGAAATGCCGTGTGTGTTACACGAATCAAATTAGAAGTCAGACTCCCTAGCGGTGTAAACAATTCAGTATTCCTTTGCACTTTGTTTTGAAAAGTATCACTATCTTGAAGACTATTATATGTATACCTTATTAACGTTTTGCTTTGATATTTTCTTATTTATACCTTTTCTGATATTATTTAACACTATGTAAAAAGTGGATTTTAATTAGGAATATGTAAGAATTGTAAAATGAAACAAGTTTTTTAAATAAAAAAATATATGGTTACTTCACGCACAGTTTTTCATTAATAAATTGTACCGGAAGTGGTTAATCATAATGTTTTTTAAAGTCATCGGAGAGGTGTTGTGATCCACGTTTCAACACTTTCAATGCATTTCTCATTTCAGCAGTTGTAGAAGGTGGGTCAGTATCAAAAGATTCTTCTTCTGACTCATCAGTTCCATCATTCGTCTGTTTTCAAATGACAATCTGACAGACTTCAGATTCTTTTAATGTGGAAGTTCGATCTTTTGTTTTAATGTTACATCATTTCACTTACTGGCTTCCATATCGTCAAGCTGCATGTATGCGATCAAAACATAAAATGTGAAAATGTGAATACGCTCCTTCTCAGTTCCGATAAGAATGTGTTGCCTTCTGCTTATTTGACATTGACCTCCTGCAGGGTGTGCGTATTTCTGAAAAATTCCAGAAACATGTAATACCCCACTTATTTGTTCATTCCTCATTTCTCTAGAGGGAGAATTTTCGGATTCAAACAAGAGCAAAAAGAAAAGAATGGGTTATTTCTGTATTGCGAATCTTCCTTTGCAAGTTAAAATGGAGCTCAAAAACTGATAACAGTATCCAATGTAAAGATCACATAAAGCGATAGTTTTAACATAAAAACGAATAGAAAAAATCGGGACTAAGTAATTTAAAAAACAATAAACGATTGATAACATTAACCAAGATCACATTAAGTGGAGTCCACTGTATATAGTTAAATTGAGAAAAGCAAAATATTTCTGTTAAAAATTATAATTGCTTCAATTAATGTCTTACATATTTGTTTCTTTCATGAAAATAACTCTCAATTTAAAAAATGTATCAACTACAAGTATAATTTATTAAAAAACTAGATATTGTTTTCAGCAAGAGCACTTTTATATTCTATCAGAAATTACTTCCGTATAGCTCAGGCAGTAACTGTTGCAAAATATATTTACATATTCACTGGACAAAATTGCAAAGAAAAATATATGATGCCATTTGTGAATCATTGGGTGAATAGAGAAATTATCAAATAAAAATATATATTTCTAGCTATAATTGATATATAGCCGTACAAAATGTTTAAAAAACTTATGTCACCCATTAATGAGTTCCTAAATTTCAAGAAAAGTCGACAAAATAGCTGTATAGCAATCATTAATAACAGAAAATAAAAATATGCCTTGGAGTAATTTAATCTTCATAGGTATTGCATATTGAATTGGTTATAGTAAATGTACTTATATTCCATTATCTCAAATGTTGTTATTACGGTTATAATTGTTTATTCTATAAATGTTTAACAGTTTTATCCCTAGTTAATAATGATTGTAATATTAATGTGTTTATTTTTATTTTTCACAGAAATTTAAATTATATATAATAAAAATTAATACAAATTACCAACAGTGCAAAAACAAGTATATATTTTTATTATTAAAGGCGTAATAATTCTGTTTATAAATATATATGCTTCATTTTATGTTTTTATATATGTTTGTTTCCTTCATGAAAATAACATACTCTGAATTTAAAAAGGAATCGATTATAAGTATAATTTTTTAAAAAAACTAGATATTTTTTCAGCAAGGGTCCTTTCATATTCTATCATAAATTACTTCTGTATACTCAGGCTGTACCTGTTACAAAATATAACTGTATAATTAAATAAAAAATAAACTGTTACATTTTGGATTCAATTCCAGAAATTTCAAATTCAAAATATTTGTGTTTATAAATATAGTTGCTTCAATTAATGTTCTTATATATGTTTGTTTTCTTCATGAAAATAATATAATCGGAATTTAAAAATGTATCAATTACAAGTATAATTTATTAAAAAACTAGATATTTTTTCAACAAGGGTACTTTCATATTCTATCAAAAATTACTTCTGTATAGCTCAGACTGTAACTGTTACAAAATATCTTTCATTCGCTGGACAAAATTGCAAAGAAAATTATATGGTGCTATTTGCAAATCATTGGGTGAATAGAGAAATTATCAAATAAAAAAATATATTTCTAGCTCTAATTGATATGTAGAGGTGCAGAATTTAAAAAGAAACTGAAAGCTTCAATTACTTCTTAAATCAGTAACCAGTTAATCAGTTCCTAAATTTAAAGAAAGTCGACAAAATAGCTGTATAGCAGTCATTATTAATAACAGAAAATAAAAGTATACGCCGTAGAGTAATTTAAACTTCATGGATATTGCATATTGAATTGATTATAGTCAATGTACTCAGATTCCATTGGCTCAAATTACTGTTATTGTTTATTCTATAAATGTTTAAAAGTTCCATTATCAGATAATAATGACTATAATATTATTGTGTTTATTTTTATTTTTCACAAACATTTATATTATATATAATAAAAATTAATAAAAGCTCCAACAGTACAAAAACAAGTATATATTTAAATTAAGAAAGGCTTATAATTATGTTTATAAATATAGTTGCTTCAATTCATGTTTTTATATATGTTTGTTTCCTTCATGAAAATAACATACTCTAAATTTAAAAGTATATACTAAATACAAGTATAATTTATTAAAAAACTAGATTTTTTTCAGCAAGGGTCCTTTCATATTGTATCAGAAATCACATTTGTATAGTTCAAGCAGTAATAGTTAAAAAATATAGTTACTTTTTCACTAGAATAAATTACAAAGAAAAATATGATGTCATTTGTAAATCTTTGGGTGAATAGAGAAATAAAAAGTAAAATAAAATAAATATATTTCTAGCTCAAAATGTATATAGATATAAAATATATTTCGAGCTATAATTGATATCTAGAGATACAGTACTTTTTTAAAAAACTGAAAGCTTCAATTACTTCTTAAATCAGTTACCAATTAATGAGTTCCTAAATTTAAAAAAAATTGAGAAAATAGCTGTATAGCATTCATTAATTACAGAAGTTGCAAATCTATGACTTGGCTTAACTTAAACTTCATGGATATTACATATTACATTGATTATAGTAAATGCACTCATTTTCAATTAAATATTATTATTATTGTTATAGTTTTTTATTCTGAAATTGTTTAACATTGTTATAATTCAGATAACAATGGCTACAATATGAGTGTTTTTTATTTTTCACCGAAATACATATATATTAATATATAATATAATATTTATATATTAATAATATATAATACAATATTGGTATACCATAAGATAATATTATGGTATTGCCAAAGTACCTCAGGCTGTAATTGAATACAAGACTGCAAAATTTTGTTACACAATTTAATTAATAAGATTTTATTACCATCAATAATGTGTATATTTTTGTAATGTCTACATTCCATTTTAATAGGAATTCAAATATATTCTATTTGGTACACATCTCTTAATTTCACAAAATATAATGAATTAATATTTGCTTTCAATTTAATACACACAATTATTTATATCAGTTTGCAAGAAAAGCTACTACGTTATTTGATATTAAAATGCATTTGTGATATATGTTAGACATTAATAACGGAATATAATATTAAGAATTCAAATTATTTATTTTAGCAATATATTTAAGCTTCAGACAAATATATTGTGCAATGCCTTCAAATGATTAAGAAGTTCTAGATTTTTAGCGTGTAATTGATTACCTGTTCAGTACTAATTTAATTTTACTTGTGGTTTCATTCTTCCCGTACATTGCGACACCTCTTTCCAGTTGCATATCATTGAGTTAATTAAATGGCAGCTTTTGCGTAAAGAATAGAAAATAGAATAGGAGATACGTGCCTTTTAATTTAGATTTTTGTTTCAGTTTTCAAAGGATAGCATGCTATATATTTTAGAAAGTAAAATTAGTTTCTTATCGAATTTATATATAATGCTTTAGAAATTAATTGAATTTAGAACCTTTGGAAGGATTTCAATTCATTTCAAAACCAAATAGGTCCGGTGGTAGTGAACTTATGTCTCATATGTCAGAAACCGGCTTACTAAAGCTTTATAAAAAAATATAATTTGATTTTAAAAAACTTAATTTTCATCATAAAATTGAGAATATGTAGTAAACATATTTTAAAAATAAAATATAAAGATTCAATATCAAATAAAAAAAATGCCATGTGGTTTTTAGCTACAGGATTTTAAATCATATCCCAGCCGAATTAGAATGGAATTGTAAAGTACGTGCTTGAAACATTTTGCATGTAGTACATGCAGAACTTATTGCTTAAACATAACATACAAATACATGCAGAACCATTATAACAATGCAGAATTACTTTAAGAAGTATATCCTGGTCTCATTAGCTGTCATGTAGAATAATATACGTATGGACACCCCTTGCTATGGTTCGACGATTCTTAAAGAAGTATCACCAGGGATCACATCAATATAAAACCATGCTCAGAAGGGATTCACACGGTGCAGTATATACAACAATTAGATCTACACAAAGGTATTTTTTTAAGATAGTATAATGAATTACGTAGAGCTCTGGATATCAAACTGAACTAGCGTTACAGAAGTTTAAAAATTAAAAGTATATACATTACTTAAACAACATCAGCACCTCGATGCAACCGAGCTATCAGCTACTGCCACACTGATCTTATATAGGCAGACATATACATACATTACATATATTTGCATATTTAAAAAGATGCTGTGTTGCCATAAATAAAAATATCATAACTATAAAATTACTCATATCAAATATTAATACAGATCAATGAATTCGTGTTACAATTATATGTGAAAATACATTACAATATTTATAATATATAAAAGACACTATTTACAAAGACTGAACATTACGTCATAGGCCTTAATCAGAACTGATGCGTATGACGTCAATCTTCGGCGAATCAAAACGAGGCAACGATTTTAGCTGTTATTGCGTAATCACCACATACTCGATACTACCCCATCACCATACTTGTGTGACTCATGATGGCCAGTCATAAACTTTGTAGATCTGTTCATTGCATCATAGAACAAATAGCAGTAAGCTAGTTAATTTCAACACTGCTAGTACTGTTGAAATAATTGGGCAGATCTATAACAAGTAACATTTTTTTCAATTAAAAGAAGATTATCGGTATTTTTACCCCTCTTACCTTCCACATGACACCACTGGCTTAATGAAGCATAGTCTAATACTAATAAAAAATAAATAAATATTGGCCCACTTCTCCGAAAGATTTGTCACCACTGCGTTACTCGATAACTTTATTGAAAAATAAAATCTAAATTTAAATAAAGTTATCAAAGTCATATCAGTTTGCATGTCAAGATTTTTAGCATAAAATGGAGGTTAAATGTTTTATTAAGTAAAAAGTGCAATCAATGGGTAGTACATCTTCCCTCGAGTAAGTAAAAATATCTTTAGTGAACAGACGAATACCAAATATGAGATAGCATTTTCGCTGTGATTGAAAAATATATTGATATGTTATTAAATAGTAAATTAATCGAAATTTATACATCCGTAGAGATTAAGATTTAGGAATTAGATTTACTTTTGGGAGATAAATGAAAACTTTTGTTAAGGTTTTGTAGAATATTCTCTAAAGGATTACAGTGGATCTCCATTATTTTAGAGCACTCATCTCCAAAGACGCCCTTAATTTCTCTGATGTTTCTAGTAACTAGATCGTTTCAGTCGATAAGTCCTTCAGAGACTACTCCTGAGGAAATTACCATATGTTAATTTCTAATAACTGGGTTGTTCAATTATTGTTCATCGTATTGGAGTGGATTTCATCAGCAGCGTCATAAGACCTGCAAATAATTTACGACACATTTCCTATAAAAGAACTATTCGTACAGAGATTTGAATTTCATTATGCAACGATCAAGATTTGTCACCACTGCTTTAGTCAATAATTTTATGTAAAAATAAGATCTAAATTTAAATACAATTATCAAACTTATATCAGTTTACATGTCAAGATATTTAGCATAAAATGAAGGGTAAATGTTTTATTAAGTAAAAATGCAACGGGTAGTACATCTTCCGAAGCTCTGGAGTCAGCAAAAACGTCTTTGGAGAACAGGCGAGCACTAAATGTATGCGATAGAATTCTGGCTGTGATTGAAAAATATATTGATATGTTATTAAATAGTAAATTAATCGAAATTTATACATCCGTAGAGATTAAGATTTAGGAATTAGATTTCCGTTTGGGAGATAAATGAAAACTTTTGTTAAGGTTTTTGTAGAATATTCTGTAGATTACAGTGTATCTCCATTATTTTAGAGCACCCATCTCCAAACGTGCATTTCTGAAGTTTCTGCTCATCTTCGAAGTAACTAGATCGTTCCAGTCGATAAGTCCTTCAGAGAATTCCTGAGGAAATTGCCATACGTTAATTTCTAATAATTAGGTTGTTCAATTATTGTTCATCGGATTGGAGTGGATTCCATCAGGAGCTACATAAGACCTGCAAATAATTTAGACACATTTCCTATAAAAAAATCAGAGATTTGAATTTCCTTCTCCGAAAGATTTTGTCACCACTGCTTTAGTCAATAATTTTATGTAAAAATAAGATCTAAATTTAAATACAATTATCAAACTTATATCAGTTTACATGTCAAGATATTTAGCATAAAATGAAGGGTAAATGTTTTATTAAGTAAAAATGCAACGGGTAGTACATCTTCCGAAGCTCTGGAGTCAGCAAAAACGTCTTTGGAGAACAGGCGAGCACTAAATGTATGCGATAGAATTCTGGCTGTGATTGAAAAATATATTGATATGTTAAATAGTAAATTTATCGAAATTTATACACCCGTAGAGATTAAGATTTAGGAATTAGATTTCCGTTTGGGAGATGAGAACTTTTGTTACGGTTTTGTAGAATATTCTCTAAAGGATTACAGTGTATCTCCATTATTTTAAAGCACCCGTCTCCAAAGACCTAATTTCTCAGATGTTTCTGCTCGTGCTAGAAGTAACTAGATCGTTCCAGTCGATAAGTCCTTCAGAGACTATTCCTGAGGAAATTGCCATACGTTAATTTCTAATAACTGGGTTGTTCAATTATTGTTCATCGTATTGGAGTGGATTCCATCAGTGCGCCATATGACCTGCAAATAATTTACTACCAATTTCCTATAAAATAGCTCTTGGCACCGAACTTTGAATTACCTTATGAAACGATCATCGCATTTTATATATGAAATTCAGCATTCATAATTATACATCTACATATAAATGGTCTTATATTCTTGCCTTATAAATAAAATAATTAGTTTATATTTGTTTCTAATAGTATGTTTCTAATGTACATATGTGTGTTGGTATTTGATACATAAAAGCGACCCCAAAAGTTTCCGTTTAAAGGCCGGTCAGTACATATTTGGTATTTTAGCAATGCGAAATGACCTTGAGCATTCAGATAATCTTCCCACAGTTTCACCAAGTTGATTATACCTATTTTTGCAGCTTTCCTGTTGCAGTTCTTTGTCTAACAGGATCTGTCAACCTTTTTGAGACTTTCGAAATCTTTAGAAGGAGCACGAATTGACACCTTAATCCCATACTTATTCTTCCGCTTGTTGTTGTAGATATATATTTTATGTGGGGGACTTTCTAGATCGACTTGTTTTTAAGTCTAATAATCACAAGCATTTGAGTACCATTGATCTAAAGGGATTTTCGACAGTATACTTAAATATACACATTTGTGGAAAATAATTATCCGATATTCATATATTATAAGCAGAACTATAAATTTATAATGCCATGTTGATCCTAATACTTTAAATTAAAGGGGTCCACGTGAATATTTATAACAATTCTGATATGACGTTAGTCCTGTTTATTCATTTAGTCTCACCAAAGTGTTTAATGGCTAACTGCGATTTACCCAAACGCCAACCAATGTAATATTTTGTTTTTAAACTGAGATAATCGTGTTAGCCGTTAAACGATGGTGAATTGATAGTATCGATTCTCAATAAGCTACATAACCTTTAGAATTAACAAATTTCACTTTTTAAAAATATGTTTTTACATGGAATGTTTTTTCGTTACATGAATGGAATGAAAAATACTTATTAAAATATTTCATCATGTATTATAGATATGTATGATTTCAAAGTAAATGGCAAAAAATATGAGAATATATAAAAAAAAAATGTAGTTTTTTAATTTCTTTTGATAAAAAAATTTAAGTTTCTAGTAATATTATCGACAAAATTTTATTACAAATTTTTACAAAGCCAAAACCATAGCTTGTACAACTTTTACTCTTGTTATTAGGAATTGTTTGTATAAAATACAAATTGATTTTCGCAATTGAATTCGGATGTAAAGAAAAATTAATATTCTTTCAAAAATATATTTATATTTATAATTGTTTTAAAAAATATTTTAAAGGAAAAATTAAATGCTTTTTTTTTTTGATATAGATTTTTCAAAAAAGATATTTAGATTATCAGATTAATCAAGATATTATTTTATTTTATATCAAAAAAGAACAAATATTTTTTTCTCTTTATAAAATGTATGCTGTTAATAGTATTAATCAGTTTACAGCACTGATACCAATGACAATAGAACATTTTGTGCTTCTTATTTTCTAAATTGTTCTACATAATGTTTATAAAGTTTTTATAATTTTTTTAATAATGTTAAATATCAAAAAATAATAAGGAAAACACAATATATAATAATAAATAGATCAAATAAAATGGTTTTTATATATATATATATATCTGAAAATTATTTTTATAAGAATATCTTCCCTTCTTTAGATAGAGATTTTATATAAACATATAGATCATAATTTAATAAAACATATTATATATATATATTATATATATGTTATTATATATATATATTATATAAATATTAATATATATATATAGACATTATAAATATATATATTATATATATATATATATATACAAATATAATATAATATATACATTTATAATATATAATATATATATATATATATATATATATATATATATATATTATATATATATATTTATATATATATATATATATATATATATATATATATATATAATATATATATATATATATATTATATATAAAATATATATAAATATATATATATATATATATAAATATATTGTATATATATATATATATATATATATATATATATATATATATATATATATACATATATATTATATATATATATATATATATATATATATATATATATATATATATATATATATATATATTATAAATTTAGAGAGAGAACAGTGGATATATTTCCATAATATTTTTTCAACTATTAAATGCAAGCGAAATTTTTGTGTATCTCTTGAGTTATGTACAAAAGGTATCGCCCAAATATTAAATGAAAAATGTATTATTTTCATTTTCAAAGCATAGAAATGAAATTCTATAACCAAATGTTCTATAACCAATGAGATGGCTTCCTTTCGGTCATTAAGTTTTTATTATAATAATTAATAAAAATATTGAGTACAAATCATCATCGTTATTTAAATAACATAAAACCCTTTCTAGTAGAAAGCTACTTCTGAGGTCTCACTACTATTATTGATTTAAGAAATCATTTGAGTCAAAATAGTGTGCATCTAACTTATGAAGGAATTTGTAATTCAAAAATTAGATTTAGTATCACCATTTGATATTAAATTTATTAAAAAACTATGCTCATATCGGTGTTGCAAAACTGTAACAGTCAGCAAAAACGTCTTTTAAATTTCATTGGGAAATTTTCGTCTTTGCTGCAGATCTGGAAAACGATGAAACATAGAATAAGCATTAATTAAACAATTTTCAGATATTGAATAAATGAAATTAAATTCTAATTATTTCCAAGTTGATATAATTTAAATCCATAAATAATATTTTTCGTCATCTTCATTCATAACATTTATGTTTTTCACATGCCACTATTTTTATTAATATAGTAAAGCTTTTGTAAAATTTCCATGCAAAGGCTACATGTATTTCTTCATACAAGCGCCAACAGATGGCGCTTTCCGAATAACTTTTTATCGCGCTAGAAATAATTTATTTTATTACTTATTCTCGTGTAGAATCGTCTCAATTTGTAAATTTATAATTATTAATAAAGCTAGCTTTAACTGTATTTATATACAAAATAAAGTATATATTTTACAAAGTATTTAGAAGTTTCCACTGTCTCATATTTTATTTCAACATCAATGATATTTTTACATCTCAAACCCTAATCTTTACGAAAGGCTATTTACCATGTGTTACAAAAATGCTATTTTTATGACAGTTTTATTGTTTTATAACAATTTTAAATATATAGTCAAATTCCATTAAAATAATAGTAAGTTTAATACATATTTCACATCGGATCTAAGAATAAGCTTAATTTTAAAGTATCTACACTCCAAAGGTTCTCTTTTCATAGATTAAGGAATTTTTTAAATTAAGGTTTCTCTTATACATTGTATGTACAGTACAATAGATAGGAAGTTGTATTTTGGTAACAGAGATTATAGGATTGAATAACTTCTCTTTCTTTTTTAGCCCTTCGGAATTGTACTGCTTCTGTTAAATCAAAAACCCTTTTAAAAGCTTCATAAGTGAATGTACTTTGGCAAGCATAAGTACGAGTATGAAAGAAAATTTGAATTTAAAAATCATTTCTACTAGTATAATGTAATTTAACGTATGGTAATAATTTCTAATAATATAGTTTTAAATATATTCCCTTATTATATAATAAAGAGTTATAACCTAGAAATAACCAGTTTAGTGCTATAAATTATGTTATAAAATCACCATTGTTTAATTTGGAAACATGTGAAAGCACCTTTTTCCGTAGCTGCTTTCATAGACTGACAGAAATACGTTTGAATTTAGAACCGGTGTCTTTTTTCAAGCTTCAGTAATGTGCTTTCAACTATTTTTAAAGGTGCCCTTTAAAATTAGCTAAAAAATTATATAAAAGTATGAGCACATTTCATGCGTGAAGAGTAATACCGTTTCATGCTCATATCTCATTACTTTTTTCAAACGTAACTTACCATTTTATATTACTCTTGAAAAGTACATTTTTGGGTTTGATGAGCTCTTCATATAAACTTTGAAATTTATGGCAAAATTGTAAACATATGCTTGTAAAAATAATCCAATTGTTTTAGGAAACTTTTATATCTTATTTTATATATAATCAGTTACAAAATAATAACAAATGTAATGAATAATAATTCCTGCTATTTAGAACAGAGAGTTATTATTTTTTTCAATTTAGTAGTGGTACCTTGTAGGATAGGAATGTTTGGTTCTAAAAAACTAACGTTATATAATGCATTGAAAATGTTATGATTTTATGTAGTTTGTATATTGTAACAATAAGTTACATTCGGTTCAGCTTTTTTTTACCTCTTCCCGTGAGTCAATGTCAAAGACATACCAGAACAAGATCGGTTTGTACTAGAAAGAAACTTCGGACTTCTCCGAACCAATAGAAGGGTCCGTTGGTGTGGGGGATTTTGCCCCCCCCCCCGCCGTTCTGGAGTGGACCACTGTTGTTTGTCCGCTTGGCAGTCTGATTTTTTTAGAGGAAGGTTGTGACCAGAGGAGAGTAGAAGGTAAAAGCTGCTGGCATCCGCGGATTGCGGGATAGACCTTTTAAGGAAAATCATCGTCATGTTGTTTTTTAGGGCCAACGCCGACTCGAGAGCAGTCTTCGATATCTACAAATGATAAGTTCATTTCAGTTGTATTCCTTAGGCATTTATTTAATTGTATAAATTCATTTAATCAAGACATATTTGTCCATGTGTTTTTTAATGAGTTTAGATTTCTTCTTTCTCAAACTAGACCAATATAACATTATTTTTACGTATGGTAATAAACATACGAAAACAGATAAAGGGCATATTAACTATTCTGCCCCATGTTAGCAGTTTGATAGAGGCATCATTACATTTGGAATATTTGAATATTTTTACAATAACTTATATATTTTATTTATTTTCATTCATATTATTTTTCTGGCAGAAAATACATACCATAATTACCCTGAATGTCAAGTGAATTCCATACGATACTTGGAAATAAAGATATGAAATAAATATTACAGTTATCATTTACAAATATATCTACGTATCTACTAACATTTAATTATTCATTAAAAACATTTTGTAAAAAATTAATTTCAGTAAAATTTCTCAATTGTCATTTATTTATATGAAAATAAATTAATGTTTAATTCTACAGTATAAGAATTTGAATTTATTTCACGTTGATTTGCATATCAGTCCATTATTTTATTCATTTCATTCTGCTTTAGTTCTAAATATAGAGTAATTGTTTATTATTTATTTTGAAGAAAGATGTTTATTTAGCTATTGCGAATGTTCATCATTTTGTTATGATTAGACTATAAATTTTGTTTGTATTATTTAATGATTGAATCAATGTTTTCCTTATTGAACTGCGTCTTTATATCAAGTGTTCGTATTTTCATCAAGGGTGTTTTAAATTGATATTAAATTCATATAGGCATCAAACACAATTTTACTTTAAAAACATCCCCTATATAATAATAGCCTAAGTTATCTATCTGTCTGTCCTCGATTTTATGAAGCGTTTGGACCGGGAATGGACAAAGACATCCATATTGGATTCTCGATGAGGAAAATTCAAAGCGAGTAATGCGTTCGAAATCCACCACACCCCCTTTTCCCTCCCCTTGTCATTGTTTCAAGTCCCGGTTAAGATCAGGCGATTATTTTTATCACATAATAAATAATTAAAAATAACATTTATTTCTAGCATTATTACACCCTTCCTTTAAGCATCTTCTTTAATCATTTCTTTTTATTAATTATTTAAATATCGTCTGCATTATTTTCACACTTTTTATCGTTGAACTTAGATATTACGTAAATAATTTTCTTTTATATTTGCCTTAAATGATAGATTAGGTACATATGTGATAATTTTAAATTTAATCATCGATTATTTTTTGTTGCCATGAAAATTTTATCCCCTTTATTAACAACAAATTCTTCTCATAAAAGTCTAGGAGTCTATTTCAAGGACTAATAAATATCTAGCGTTTAAGTTATATATCTTTGAAAATTAAGAAGTATATTTGTTTGTGTGTTTGTTTTTTATACATAACCACACAGTTTGACTAAATGAACTAAACGTGATTCTAAATTACATTTACAGTATCGGGAGACTTTAGAGGAGCATGAAGATAAAACAAATTATTGAGCTTGTACCAGATAATTTTCAGCCAAAATACAAAATATTTTTTTTACCTGCTTCATTGGGTACTTTACAATTCTGGAAAATTAAAATTTTCATGATCCCATTATAGGACGGGCTATATGATAGTATTTTTTTTATTTATCTTTGTAAATTTCTCTCTCTCACTTGTTTAAGTATATACCGTAGAACAACGATTTTTCTTTTCTGTATTGATTGTTTAATTCACATAGTTTGAAATTGATCCCCTTAGATCCCAGTGACGTTCTCATATGGCTTGCTAAGATATATATACACAAAGCTTTTTCTCGAAATTGAAGTATTTCGAAATAATACATTTATTATACTGTTACAGATGTTATAATGTTTTAAATAATTAAAAAAAAATTCTTCTAATCATTCTTACTTATTTCACCTCAAAGAAGACGATTGATTAATGATTCTATTCCAATCAATTCCAGAGAAAATAATAGAAAAGATATTTCTTGTTTCCGGAAAGTACATTATGTTCTAAAGTACCTGTAAATCTTTAAAAATTAAGAAATTACTTGTTTCCGGAAAGTACCTTTTGTTCTAAAGTACCTGTAAATCTTTGAAAATTAAGAAATTACTTGTTTCTGGAAAGTACCTTTTGTTCTAAAGTACCTGTAAATCTTTGAAAATTAAGAAATTACTCGTTTCCGGAAAGTACCTTTTGTTCCACAGTACCTGTAAATCTTTAAATAGTAAGAAATTACTTGTTTCCGAAAAGTACCTTTTGTTCTAGAGTACCTGTAAATCTTTCAAAATTAAGAAATTACTTGTTTCCGGAAAGTACCCTTTGTTCTAAAGTACCTGTAAATCTTTGAAAATTAAGAAATTACTTGTTTCCGGAAAATACCTTTTGTTCTCGAGTACCTGTAAATCTTTGAAAATTAAGAAATGACTTGTTTCCGGAAAGTATCTTTTGTTCTAGAGTACCTGTAAATCTTTGAAAATTAAGAAATGACTTGTTTCCGGAAAGTATCTTTTGTTCTAGAGTACCTGTAAATCTTTGAAAATTAAGAAATTTATTCGTTTATGTGTGTGATCTTTATACATAACCACATGCTTTGACTAAAGGAAGTCAATATGATTCTAAACTGCATTCACAGTATCGGGAGACTTTAGAGAAGTGTGAAGATAAACAAATTATTGAGCATGTACCAGATAATTTTCAGCCAAATCACGAATAATTTTTTACCTGCCTCATAGGGTACTTTACAAATTTGGAAAATTAAAATTTTTACTAATTTCGTCATATAACGGGCTATATGCTAGTTAATAAATATTCGGTACAACCTTTTTAAATGTTTTTAAAATACTATCTGATCCCAAATATGCATGTGAAAACTTTTGAAGTATAAGTTTAAACACATACATAGGGTTTTATGCATGATGGATAGTTTATTAGCTCTAGAAAATTAATTAACAAAGTAATTGGGCTCGTATAATGAAAAGGAAAAATAATTTTACCCTGCCTTAGAGGAAAAAAAAAGGAAGTTTTATGCAACTGCGGGCACTTTGCATTGAAATGCTGAAGTAAACGATCTGCAGTAATCAGTTCAATTTCCGCATTTTGGAGTGTTAAAAAGGAACACGTTCTTTGTGTTAGAGTGCCTTTCAGCTTTATTACCCACGACACGGTCCCGAGTCCTCAATATTCCTTGCTAAATGTGCAATGTGACTGCCCACTTTGATGTTAAATGGGTAATAACACGGAGAATCAAATGTACCGAAAGTAAAGCTGCAAGCAAAATGTTTTCACGTCTGTGCACAAAATGAAAGAGGAAGGAATAAAATATTTATGGGGAATATAAAGAGCTAAACAAACATTTTCTTTTAATATTGCTCTTTTTAAAGCCTAGCATCTAAAGCATGTAATTAAAGTTAATGGAGGTAAAAATACGTTTAATTTAATATTTTATATTCAAGCAGATTTGATTAGTTTAATCTTTGATCAATGTACATATGTGAGCTCAAAACGCAATACGTATGGACTCTATAATGATACTTCGTATATACTCTTTTTAAAGCCTAGCTTCTAAAGCATGTAATTAAAGTTAATGAAGGTAAAAATACGTTTAATTTAATATTTTATATTCAAGCAGATTTGATTAGTTTAATCTTTGATCAATGTACATATGTGAGCTCAAAACGCAATACGTATGGACTCTATAATGATACTTCGTATATACTCTTTTTAAAGCCTAGCATCTAAAGCATGTATTTAAAGTTAATAAAGGTAAAAATACGTTTAATTTAATATTTTATATTCAAGCAGATTTGATTAGTTTAATCTTTGATCAATGTACATATGTGAGCTCAAAACGCAATACGTATGGACTCTATAATGATACTTCGTATATACTCTTTTTAAAGCCTAGCTTCTAAAGCATGTAATTAAAGTTAATGAAGGTAAAAATACGTTTAATTTAATATTTTATATTCAAGCAGATTTGATTAGTTTAATCTTTGATCAATGTACATATGTCAGCTCAAAAAGCAATACGTATGGACTCTATAATGACACTTCGTATAGACTCTTTTTAAAGCCTAGCATCTAAAGCATGTATTTAAAGTTAATGGAGGTAAAAATACGTTTAATTTAATAATTTACATTCAAGCAGATTTGATTAGTTTAATTTTTGATCAATTTACATATGTGAGTTCAAAAAGCAATTCGTATGGACTCTATAATGATACTTCGTATATACTCTTTTTAAAGCCTAGCTTCTAAAGCATGTAATTAAAGTTAATGGAGGTACAAATACGTTTCATTTAATATTTTATATTCAAGCAGATTTCATTAGTTTAATCTTTGATCAATTTACATATGTGAGTTCAAAAAGCAATACGTATGGACTCTATAATGACACTTCGTATAGACTCTTTTTAAAGCCTAGCATCTAAATCATGTATTTAAAGTTAATGGAAGTAAAAATACGTTTAATTTAATATTTTATATTCAAGCAGATTTGATTAGTTTAATGTTTGATCAATGTACATATGTCAGCTCAAAAAGCAATACGTATGGACTCTATAATGATACTTCGTATAGACTCTTTTTAAAGCCTAGCATGTAAAGCAAGTATTTAAAGTTAATGGAGGTAAAAATACGTTTAATATAATAATTTGCATTCAAACAGATTTAATTATTTAATTTTTGATCAATTTACATATGTGAGTACAAAACGTAATTCGTATGGACTCTATAGTGATACTACAAACATGAAAAAGACATTTAGTAAAAAAATTAAATTAAGGAGATGTACATTTACATTAGAACTATTTTCTGTAAATTTCAAATAAAAAACACAGACAAAGATAACTTTATGATTTCATAGAGTAAATAGTATTTAAACAGAATATATTATTTCGTAAGTTTGGATATAAACTTTCCAGAGAATACATTTTAGTATATTCTTCAGTTTTAGTATCTTTGTATCTTTTTGACATTGATTTACCATAATTTCTGCTGCAGAAATTGGAGCATATCCTCAGAATCTCATAGATACCCATATTAACTAATTTTCATTAGAAAATGACATTAATCTAATATTTTTCATGAGCATCAGAGAACTGTCTAGTAGCATTACAAGCAGTGGGGGGGTGAGAAATACTGTTCAGTAATTTCGATATGTCACATAATCCACGCATAAGGCTATGTGCTTGTGATGATTATGATGTTGCAGATGTAATTTTTATTAAAACTCAATTATGCTGTGTAAGAACAGATATCTTTTTCAGAATATCAATATCCAGTTGATGATCATGAGCCGTTTGACAGGTGATGATTATGAGCCACACATATTAAACTCCATTTTTTGGATATTGATAAACTGGAACCTTAATGAACAAAATATGCCAAGCAGTTCTCATTCAAACCAGTATACCCCAATTTTAGTTATCAACATGGATTAATAATAAATTGTTTTGTGTCAGTGGGTCGGGAAATAGGCTACTCTTGTCACCATTTAAGAGCTTTTATAATATGTTTGTAATTAAAAAAAATGGAGATAGTCAATGTGTGGACTGAGCGACTCATTTATCATATCATAAACAGTGACTGAAATCCCGAACCAAGAGGCAGTCAAGCAACTGCAAATCAACACTTTCTCACTTCTGTGTTTATCTGTAAGATTCTTGTATGCATCTCTCTCTTCAGGCGTTCCATTCCATTATTCTGTTGTCGGAAGCCAAATTATTAAATTTACTTTGTTAAAGTTAGTTGTAAGAAATAATGTTTTTCCAGAGTTATTCTGTTTTATTCATGAATGGTAAGCATTTTTCAAATGTCATTAATAATTTTATGAATGAGGGACATTTATATACATACATATATATATATATATATATATATATATATATATATATATATATATATATATATATATATATATATATATATATATATATATATATATATATATATATATATATATATATATATATATATATAATATATATATATATATATATATATAAATATATATATATATATATATAAATATATATATATATAATATATATATATATATATATATATATATATATATATATATATATATATATATATAATATATATATAATATATATATAATAAATATATATATAATATATATATATATATATATATAATATATATATAATAATATATATATATATATATAATTGTAGAAATTAATAGACCTCTCATTGCCTAAATTTATTGTAAACAGATTTAATTTTTGAAAATAAGATTTATCGTATCACTAAGCTAAAGGAAAGTTTATCATTGTAAATCTTGAATTTTTTATAGTTTTAATCTGTTCGTATACTTAAAACGTAAACAAGATTATTTTAAGATTAATAACTTGAACAAAACATATTTTTCCATTCTTCTTAATAAACAGCTTTTATTTAAGTTAAAAAATAAAGTATATTTTTTGCAGTGACTTCGCAAGTTATTTTAATAAAATAATATATTAAGGTTACAAAAGCTTATATTTTTTTCTTTAAGACGATATGTTTTTATGCCCTTACTATAGATTTTAGAACTGAGAGTAAAGAGTACAGAACACATGAAACTATAATAATTAAAAAATATATATATTAATAGAATATATAATAATAAATGGCTTATAAAATATCAAAACTATTGCTAATATTTAATTGTAACAATTAAGTAAAAATAAAATTATGTTTTATAACTATTGCATTGTCGGAATATTTTCGTAGTTTTTAAAATTCTACAGAGAAATGTAAGTGATTTTATAATAAAGATGATTTACTTTTTGTTTTAAATAGTTCAATTTTCTACAGTAACTCTATATTCTAATAAAATTATCAACGGATAAAGTCAAAGGCAATTTATTTTTTTATTTATCCCTTTACAATTTATAAATGCTACTAACGAAATCAATAATGACTTCATTTTGTTAGTTTCTTCCTTATTTTTAATTAGACAGATAAGAGATATAAATGAATATGTTCATGAATAAAAAATAATGTTGTTTAGAAGGTGCCGTTTCTCGAAAGATTTTTTTATAATATATCGTATAAGACTAATTTATTAAAAGATGCAAAGGAATTAAAGACAATTTAAATATTAAATAAAAACATTTATGTCATTAGATTATTTTGTTTGTTAGTTTTAATTGCCGAAATAGTAAATGTGTTGCTATAAATTAATTAAACTTGTAAAGAAATGCATTGAAGAACACTGTACAGAAGTAAGTGTTCGTAAGAAATTGCTGAACTATACTTATACTTAACTATACTTATCTTAACTTCGGTTAAGAAATTTTCATGGAAAAAAAAGTTTTTATTTTAATAGAGAAGATTCTTACAATGTCTGATTAGTTAGAATCTGGGCATTTTGCCAAACGATGTTCAACGAGTACAGCGATGCTCTTCGATATCAGAGTCCATGGTTTCGGAACCCCCTGAAAGTATATATGTTGCACCTGAAGAATTACATTTATTGCTATATATAAAATTAATGTTGTAAAGGAATTTATAGTATGATGCTACAATGCTTTACAGAAGCCGATTTACTAAAAAACTTTCCTTGAAAAGAATGATTTACGAAGATACATGACTCGTAAAATGGCTGATTATTTATGATTGGGTCGTTTGGTCAAATAATGTCGGTTCTAATGATAGGTAACTTATTTTCTGTACCAGAAGTTTTGAGATCAAAACCAGCTGGTAGTACAGATTTTTTTAGCTGAAATAAGAAATTTTTAGCTATTATAAAGTTAATCTTGTATAGTAATTTATAGTATGATTCTAGAATGCTTTAAAAACTTGTTTACCAAAGAACTTTGCCTCAAAGATTGTTTTACGAAGAAAGATGATTCTTAAAATAGATGATTGTCTATGATTTTGTCGTTTGGTCAAACTCTGTTGGTTCTAATGATAGGTTACTTATTTTCTGTACCAGAATTCGTGTGATCTAAAGCAGCTGGTAGCACAGATTTTTGTAGCTGAAAGAAAATACTTGTTGCTATAAATGAAGTTAATCTTCTATAGGAATTTATAGTATGATGCTAAAATGTTTGAAAGAACTTGTTTCACCAAAGAACTTTGCCTCAAAGAATGTTTTACAAAGGAAGATGATTAGTAAAATAGCTGATTATCTATGATTTTACCGTTTTTGCCATTTGACAAACGTTGCTAGTTCTAACAATAGGATACAATTTTTCGGTACTAGAAGTCACGTGATCGAAACCAGCTGATAGTACAGATGTCAGTAGATAAAATGAAAAATGTTTGCTTTAAGTTAAATAAATGTTGTTTAGGAATTTATAGTGTGATGCTATAATGCTTTAAAGAAGTCGCTTTACTAAAAAAGTTGTCTGACAAAATGAAAGAGAGAATAATTGAATAGCTTTGACTTTCCCATTTAGTTGAACTAAATTGAATGTTACTGTAGGTAGCTTCTAATCGGTACCAGAGTTTGTGACATCAACACTTGCTGACAGAACAGATACTAGCAGAAATTCAAAATCAGCTTTCAGCTTTAGGTCCCGTCTCATTATCTGTCATATTAGGAAAATATTCACTGAAAGTTATGAAAAATTATCGAGATGTAAATTGAAGTATAACTAAACAAATCAGTTTTAAAAAATATTTTAAATTCAGATAGCATTTTTAAAGATTTAGATTTTAATTTTAATACTTTCATGATTCCTAAAATAATTTAGCTTCATAATTTAAGGATTATTTTAAATTTGTGCCTTAATAAAACTTAATATCTTATGAACAAGTAAATATTTTTGTCGTTTGGGTATTATTCTCGATATAATGAATAGGCAATTTAAAATAAATATATTTATAAATGTACGTAGAATTTTCATTAAAAAGTTAGAAATTTCAAAAGTTAAATTAAAATTTTATCTAAATATCATTCAAGTTTAAAATGGATACCCATATTTTTGAAAGTGTATAAGGAGTGTTTGGTAAATATTTTGCACATGTATATAAAAAAATTTAAGCCGCATGGATCTTTTCAAAAATTATTTAATAAGAATTTTATTACAAATATTTATTTAAAAGTATCAAATAATTTTAAGAGGCAAATTTAACGCAGTAATTCAATTTATATGTGTATAAAATTTCCTAACTCTAATTTATAAAAATATTTAATATTTACCAACCCACGTTGTTTGGAAGCAGTGTGAATATTTTATGAAAAATATATTTTCAAAAATAATAAATAATGTTTAAGAGGCAAATTTAATGCAGCATTTCATTTTATATCTGTATAAAATTTCCTTACTCTAATTTATAAAAACATTTAATATCTACCATCCCATCTTGTTTGGAAGCAGTGTGAATATTTACAATACATTTAAGTTCATTGTAGAACAGAAATAGGCCTCGATTTGAAATAGTTATTTAGTGTGGTACTCCAAAATCTCGACTCCAGTCAGTGGTCATATTCATAAGGTACTGGTCTTTCTGTACCAGAGTCTGGATCTCAAATCCAACTGTTTTGCCTCCATATTTCTTAACATTTAGAATTTTCTTTATTTCTTGGCTCATTTATTAGTAAAAAATAAAGAAAAATATTTTGTTAATTGCTATGCTTAAATTTTTATTCAACATTATGAAAAAAATCACTTTTTAGCATGATCGTCTTAAGTAAAAATCAAGGTCTTTAATAAAGAAGATTGAAGCGTTAGAGGATCTCATTGTGAGTCATTTATGATGTTATAAAAGAATCTCTAACAGTGAAATGTAAAGTGAACCACGTTTTGTAAAGAGATCTTTTTATGTATACAACGGAATCAGTAGATTTATTTCGGTGGTTACTATGTGTGTATGAAAGTATATGTACATGAATAGTGTAATAGTAATAATAAATAAGAAGCCAGCTTCATAAATTCTTTAATGTGCATTTAATTCAAAGAAAATGAAGAAACAAATACAGTATTTTTTTTTCAGTACATCAATCCAATGATACCGTCTTAACCAGATACCAATCTGTTATTCACAATATGTTACATAATTATCAGTTGTACTGAAATCTATGCATAGGAGCATGCATTCTGTTAAACAGATACATAAGAGTTTACCATTATTATTTACTTGTCTATTTCTCAAACATTCTGGGAATTTCCAAGATATTTTGTTTATAATAGCTTGAAAATAAAAAATAGTGGTAAGAACATGAATAAACAATTGAAATATTAAACCTTTTTATCCTACTTATAAGTACCGCTTCAATCAAACATCTATATCTTCCTAATAAAGCCGTTTTTCTTGACGGTACTCACAAGAATATGAACGATGCAGTTCCTACAGCAGAAAAGAAATGACAGCATCAATCAGGAATCCTTTTTATTCGCATAGTAAGGATTTTATAATTGGCGTGCTGCAATCGAAGGGTCATTTTGGGGTAGAGTTGATACACGTGTTGTTCAATAGAGTAAATTTAGTGGTTTATTACCAGTTATTTGGTACTATTATTTTTAGAGACTTCTATACTTTGCTAGTAAGCATTTCATTTGTTTTATTCATAATTTAATTTTTTGTTTTCTATTATAAAGTCAAAAATACATATTGGTACTAGAAAGTACCAGCTGGAAAAAACTAATTACTAAAATACTGTAAAAATAAAATTTTCTTTTACTAGGATTATTTTTAATTAAAATTTACCTAATGATGCAAAAATGCAGTAAGAAAGTTGATGGTAAATTAATTCAGAATATAAAGGGTTAAAAAAACTAGTTGAATTTCCTTTTAAAATTTATTTAATACTTCACATAATATTTAAAGCTGAATAAAATAGTAACTTCTAAGTAGTAGTAGATGCAACCAGAAGTATCCCTTGTTGACAATCTCCGATGTAAAAAAAAATAATCCACAATCAGTGAATTCAAATTAGGAAAGCATTTACATCAACAATCAGAACTTAATTTAAATTACAAAGTTGTTGAAATTTATATTTTACAATAAAAAGATTGTTATTAACTACCCATCTGAGGGTTTTCTTATATAAAATCTAAACTTTATTCATTGATATATTTTCAGAAAAAGAATCAAGTACCTGAAACAATGTGATCTAAAGGTCTAAAATTAGGCATTCTAACCAAATGATGCATATAATGTTTTAAACCCTATATTAACATAGCAGGAAGGAAAATATTCTGACTATCTTTATATTTTATGTTCATAAAAAAGTAAATCTTAGCACTTAAACTATTCTTATATTATTATATTTAATTAATGAGGGAAAATAATTAATATAAAATTTCTCGCCGAGTGCATAACACCCACGCTATGCTTTTTAGGGTTCTAACTATATTTTTATACTTATGTATCAGTTATCAGAAGATTTTAAATATGTCCAAAGAGTTATTTTATCACATAAAAACGTCACTTATAGAAGACATAAAAAATGGTTCTTCCGTCACATTATATAGAATTAGGCACATAAATTAAAATATTTTATTACATTAGATAGCAAAGAAAGTATTTTTAGAGAAAATCGATAGTAATAATACGTTTCTTAATGTTCCAGCCATGAAATATCACTCATTTCGCATTCGTGGTTACAAATAGATTTTTATTAAAGCAACCGATGTCGTGTCTAAATATAATAGAGCTAAATATAGGGAATTATTGATCATCTTGTTGCATATGAAGATAAAGTTTCGTTTTGTAGAACTATTAATGAAATATTCTCTATTTATAGTACAAATGGATTTTTAGTATATTTGAGCTGGAACTAAAAGCCGATAAAGCTTTTGAAATAATTTTTCATTGTGTTATGGTTTCACATTTTATAGAGTATTATAGTTTGCGTTGTAAATTTATGGTAATGAATGAAAAAATATTTTGATTAGTATAGATTGAGAAGTAACAAAATTTTAATCTTATTTTATATCTTATTTTCAGGGCTTCGAACCGGAACTGAACAGAAAACCGGAAAAAACCGTTATTTTGGTCGGAACGAAAACCGGAACTGAACCGAAAAAAATATCGGTTTATTTCGGTTCGATATATCTTTCAGTCATTTTGTTACTGTTACCAACTTATCAATATTTTCTAATTTAACGTCAACTTTATAATTATCATTACATGTATACTGCTTCTCGATTTCCTATTTTGATATTCACTAGTATTTTTCTGTTTCAGTTTCGCATGAAACTACATGTAGTAGACATATTTAATTCAGTTGATTAAACTAGAAGTATAGATGATTTAAGAAAAATATCGAGTTATATTTTATTTTTCACATCTCAGCATGCGATCATCCACGGATGTTTGTATAGACTGTTTAGATCAGGGAGGAGTAAATAGACAGGAGAGGCCCTAAGTGACGTAGCATGAAGCATCTATCAAACCTTCTGCGCATCAAATGGGTGTTTGGTAATGGCGGCGATTCAAATGTTTCGTAATAGTAGTATTTCATTAGGCCTGCTGTTTGTATCAATTCACATAGTGTACCAATTAAAAAAAGAATAAAATCTTCTAAATTTTGATAGAATTACATTTTTTGTTTATGATAGAATTATATTTTTAGTACAAATAAGAATATACATAAAATGAAATTATTCATTTGGAACTGAAACGAAAACAGTTATTTTTGGTGGAGCGAAAACCGGAACTGAACCGAAAACCGTTATTTTTGGAGGAGCGAAAACCGGAACTGAACCGATATTAATTTTTTAGTTGAACCGGAACGAAAACCGGAACAAAAAAAATTACGGTTCGAAGCCCTTCTTATTTTATCTACCGTCATTGCTATTTTCGAATATTTTCATCTTTTCTACTACAAAAATTTGATTTGGAAATTATATATCTTATATCCCGTAACTTGTTTACTATTGTAAGAATACTGCTACATATTACTTTACAAAGATTTTCACATTTTCCTCTAATTGTTCCAGTCCTTAAGTTGTATTGTTACGTTAATAAATTCAGGAGAACTTAATACATGTTGGAGAATTTCTGATTCCTTGGAAGGTTTAAGAAAATCCACGAACCCTTTTCGGATCTTAGGAGAATCTTTATATGAGCAGACCTCAAAGAACATACTAGAACTTTGATATATTTGTGTAGATACTTCAAAAGCTGAAACACCACAAGCGATTTCTATTTTATGTAGTACGCAGGAGGTGCTATATGCCATTTCCCTGTAAAAGTAAAATAAGTCACATTAATATAAAATATATTTTAATTGCACAATTAATGAATTATTTTTCTTTCATTATGTAATTGTTATCACAAACTTTGTGGTTTAAAAGAAATATTTTCTCCTAACGTGAAAACTGAGAATGACGACAATTAACTAGTTATGCAGAAAGAGCAATATAATACACATACACACAAAGATATATATATATATATATATTTATATATAGATTTCTCTTTTCCCAGTAGCCCGGGCAAGTATAAACAATAGGGGCTACAATTCTATTGTGACTCGCGTATTTAATTTTCTCCGTATTCTATATACATATACATATATACCTATACAAATATATACATATATACACACATATATATATATATATATATATATATATATATATATGTATATATATATGTATATAAATATGTATATATATATATATATATATATGTATATATATATATATATATATATATATATATATATATATATATATTATATATATATATATATATATATATATATATATATATATATATATATATATATATATATATATATATATATATATATATATATATACATATATATATATATATATATATATATATATATATATATATATATATATATATATATATATATATATATATATATATATATATATATATATATATATATATACATATATATATATATATATATATATATATATATATATATATATATATATATATATATATATATATATATATATATATATATATATATATATATATATATATATATATATATATATATATATATATATATATATATATATATATATATATATATATATATATATGCATATATATATATACATATATATATATATATATATATATATATATACATATATATACATATATATACACACACATATATATATATATATATATATATATATGTATATATATATATATATATATATATATATATATATGTGTGTGTGTGTGTGTATATATGTATATATATGTATATATATATATATATATATGTATATATATGTATATATATATTTATATATATATATATATATATAGTAGTTAGCATATTTGAATTGTCGAGTAAATCTAAATGAGGTTGTCCACATAAGATCCGAGAATTTATTGGATAATAAATATTTATTTCAGGGTCAGAGATAGTCGAAACCTTTCAATATGTAGCCTATGGAGGCTTTTTTATTTATTAAGGAGACCAATAAAATTTTTTGTTACATTGTAAAGTTTTCGTTGTACCAATCATCCTAAAATATTGTATACATTCATAAGTTCGGATACCTAAAATCAATATAACTTTAGTATTTTTTCTCTTTGTTTCTAAGCAAGTGGTAGGTAATCTACTAATAAACAAGTGACTCTGCAGTGCTTGTCATATGTGAAAATAATTAAAGAATTAAAAATATGTGCATTTAAAAAAATTGAAGTGACATTCGCTATACTTAAAACTGTAATAATGTTATCAGAATTTGGACCTAAAACATGAGAGAAGTTCGAAATCAAAATAAATAATACTTAATGAAATAATATCGTAAAAACGTTGCTGTAGTATAAGAACGGGAAAAAATAAATAACGTGATTGGTATTATAGCAGGGGAAATTTGTGCCTATTTCTTTTCAGGTTTCCGCACATAGATAACTTATTAAT
>CM063501.1:64825882-64863382 GCA_032207245.1 Pardosa pseudoannulata
ATGGTAACACAAATATCAATTTTTAATAAACATCCTATCCAGCTTACTCGTGTAAACTGGTTACATATTGCTTTTAATTTATGAATATAATTTGGTAGTTTAAATGTGTTGTGTTTTTACAGCAATATACCATAGAATTTTATCATAAATATTCAACATCTAAAAAACCCACGATTAAAAAGGATTTTAGAAAGTTACATAACAAGACTTACATATTATTAGCAAATTCTGCGATTTGGTTTCACTTAGTACACTATGGTTTTCTTACACAAGGGTTAATTACGCCACGGCTTGGTAAACAACCCATTTCCAAATTCATAGCCAGCTTTCTTCTGTACACTAGCTACCAGAAAGTACTTACACAATTTCTATTTTAGATATTTTACCAAATATCTAAAAAATTGGATGAATTATGCTACAACTTCAAGAGTGTAAAGATTATATTAGATGTCAAATATTAAAGCAAATTTTCCATCACAAAGGTCAAATAGTAAACCAGAAACAAAGTATGGATCCCTCGGTAAAGCATAATGGTGGTGTACGTTGTGGCTCTAATACATAATTATGAAGATTGTGTGATTATCGGTATGAATTTATAAAATAATTGAACTTATATTTGTTGTGATATAAAAGTTTTTTTTAGATCACAACAATTATAAGTAAAAAAAGTTTATAAAGAGAAAAGGTTATAAAGAATATAAATACAAAGATAAAAGGTTTTGATTTACATCATATAATGTTTTTAAACAAAGCCAAACCAATTCTTAGGAATTTTAACAAATTACAAAAAAGAAAAACATACAATTAATATAAAACTATTTGATGTAAGTATTAATTAAAAGCATTTCCATTAAAAAAATTAACTGCGCATGCTAAAATGACATTTTTTTTATTTATATAATTTGATATACTAGTGCGTTGTAGTTACGTGAAAATTTGTCTACAGTATATCAAAAGGTTTCAAAAATATCAATTGGAGCTCCTCTTTTGGTAACTTTAATAGAGCCTTCAAATCTTTAGGGATTTTTCTTACAGTAAATTTGTATTATGCGTATATTACCTGTTTGTATCAATTGAACAATTCCTGTATTCACAACATGTAATAGGATATAAATAAGAAAAGAAAACATACATTACTACTAAAAGTAATTTAATTTATACAATGAGAGTTCTGATGTAGAAGATCAATCATGATATGGAAGACAGTGAATATTGGGACATTTATGCTTTAAATCTAACATCTATTATCATGAATTAGACATTTATTAAATACATTAAGTATAGGAAAAGTTCAATGAAATCCTCAACATCAGGAACACAACACATTTAATCTTAACGAATGCATATAAGTAAGATAACATTATCTCAAAATCGACTGTAAAGATTACAACAAAATTTACACTTTTACTTAAAAAAAAAAGAAGACAGAAAGAAATTAAATTAGAAATGAATAGCAAACTAATTTTGAAAAGAAACTAAATAATTTAGCTTTATAAATTTCATCATTTTAACAAAATGGTAAAAGTGTACTTCATTCTCAAATTTATTTTTATACCTATATATTGAATTTTTCTACTCGTTGAACATCATTGTACATCATCATGGGTAAAATCTAACACTATTATTTAATGAACAATAACATATTCATAATCTTTAAACAGATCGCAAAATGCCTCATTAAGTTTCGATATAGATGTCTTATCTTTACGGTGATTTCCAAACTTTTGAATTCATTAGTATCTGCTTTTGACTATCATACTTTACAGTTGAAAAAGAAATTTCTTGAATTACCATATGTTAAAAAAAGAAAAATAGTTCCAAAATATGTTATTACCATAAAAAAAACTGCATAGAACTGCTCTAAAATTATGGGAATAATTTTAGCAAATTTTTCATAATTATTGTCTTTTACATATTTTAAAATAAACATTCTTCATACAATATGTTTTATGGAAATATAAAATATATTCATTGAAGGAATATTGGTCTCCTTTGTATTTGTAGTCTCTGAGTTAAACTTTTGTTGTTTATGTAGTAATATATAAACTTATAATAATTTGTTTAGTATTGCAACGAGTGAGAAGCATCTAATTAATCGGGTATTATTTAAATATGTAAATTCACATAGCACGTAAATTAGATCTTTTCATTTTCAGACTTCATAGTTCTATTACTGATATATTCAGTACAAAGAAAATATAGTCAAAATATGTTGAATTATTCTAATGAGTGTTAACAACAAAAATCACAATATATAGCACTGAACAAAACGAATACTAAATTGTAATATTAATAATATATCAATTCATTTGTACGATGAAACATCTTTCATGTTTTAGATATTTATTATGATGTTTTTACAAAAATAAGATCATTGGTATCACTATTTGAACCATTAAAATCGTTAAAAGTTCACATCTCCCATGTCCTTTGATGTATATATATTTTGTTATTTTTCTCATCTTTAAATTAAAATATCTTCTATAGTTCTGTTATTAAACTGTTTCGGAATATAAATACAATTTTTATTCCTGAACTATACATTTCTTGAATAAAATGATTGCCACTTTAGGCTTTTAAATAGTTTATTAAAAACGGTTCTGAGCAATAAAGTGCTCTTTGATGTTTCGTATTACTATAATTAATCTAATTTAACACCACGTACCTTGTAATAACAGGATATTCATTACAAAAAAGGCCCACATTTTTTGTCTTGTTTTCGAAAGTATTAACTGACAAAAGAAAAGTTCCTTCTGAAATGGATACAGTGTGATAAAGAGAGCTCAATTACGTTCAGGAAATTGCTCAATAATCCACTTGCCGGTATTGGAGTGAGTTTCAGGAAGTCACAGTTGAGATAAATATTTTAAATAATTCTGTAATTAACTCCGCATTTTAGGTCTGGGATATGTATAAAGCTAAAGAACTGTTTTTAAATGATGCATGGATTAATGTATAAGCGATTTTTGCTCCTCTTATTATCATATCTTTATAGAAATGAGGCAAGCGGTTCATTTTGTTTGATTTAGAGTGATATGGTAGTATTTGTTTCAACACGACATCTAATTAAAACGGTAATACTACTGAAAAATAGTAATACTACTTTCGAAACTTCTATGAACATTCATAAAAACCTTCAATAACAAAGCCATGGATACCAGCGCCGAAAGCTGTGACCTACTAGAGAGGAAGTTATATGGTTAATAATTGTATATAGTTTAAGTCGCTTAGAGTTCAGACACTGCAAAAATAAAAATAAGAACTTAACGTGCTGCGTACCGGAAAACTTTGACTACTAAATATACATTATGTTTCCACCTAAGAAATAATCACAGAATTCAGGTTTTATTAAGCATGTTTTAAACAAAATCAAACTATAACGGTAAAATCTGTAAATGATAAAATTATCAAACAAATTTTGGATAAATCATACTTTAGTTAAAGAACTATTTGAAATGCGGGGAGCTTACTCAGGATATTATTGGGCTGCTACAAAGCTACAGATTTAGTTGACCATTTTTGCTAACTAGCCCAGCAGTTATCAATTCAGTTGTTTTGTCAGTGCCTAGTCATTTTGGGTATGACATTGCATGGGTTCAGGGGAATAAAACAACCTTGACGATGCAATAACGAGACATCCGTTAATATTTAAGTATAAAAAAGAAGATTTAATTACAAAGAAAAACATTAATGAAAATAATGTTGTAGATATTACTTTCATCCAATACAGAGAAAAGAAATCAAACCACTCTGGCAAAGTCTGAGGATATCTCTCCAAGAGAAACTACCTATTCGTCTCAGTTCAGACGGCAGAGGCTGCCACTTCTAATTTTCCCATCAGGAAAATTCGTTTTTAGGGGAAATCAACCTACCCCCCCTCCTTTTTACCTTCGTCCTTGGGTTACCGAAGGGCCATTCGCTCCTGGCCGACACGGTCTCTTTGTCTAGCCCTCCGAGTGGAACACGCCGATCAAAAAAAGTATCCAAAAATACGCTAAAAGTTTATTGTGTCAATGGCCAAAGCGTTCTATGATTTTTTACTTCACCCTTTGTCGACTAGAATGGATTACGGGAAACCCATCCGCGTTATTGTCCCTTTACTTCCGGTTATAAATAGATATATAAATAGATATTATAGATTGTTAATTTTTAATACACATAAAGCACCTCAAGTCTCGAAGATCATCCCATACGAAATAATGGATTCTAAAAGTATAAATAAAAATATTCTTTAAGAGAATTATTTATGTTTTTTACGAAAGTTATCCAAGATATTTAGGTGGTGCAATTAGAGATACATCTGTTACCGCAAACGAAATACTTAAAAATAGAGATTTACAAAGCCATGAAAAGCTATCAGCGTCTTTGTTCCTCAGGAAGTAAGTGTACATCCCTCAATAAATGTCAGTCAAACAGGGATGCAATTTCTAAACAATCGACCTGACCCTCCTACCTCAAACAATGGAAGATAAAACACTGGCAGAAATGTACATTACATCCATTTTGGGAATGTTTTTGGAGGTCCAAAATTGTACGTGACAACCGCTTTGAAGACATCATCGGTTTGGCGGAATTGTACGTGCGAACCACTTAGAGGGCTAGGTGTCTACAAATGCCCCACTTGACACATTCCAAAAGTTCGGGTGTTAAGACCATTACTGGAACAATAATGCCTTTTCCAGTTGTTCAACGTTTAGAATGTTCTGCGTTGTACAATGAACTATAGTTCGCTACTCCAAACACCGACAGAGGCTAAGATGTCACTTACAATTTTGTTATGCAATCACAACGTAGGCAATCGACAGTAATCCTTTTCAAATAAGAGCATAAATACATACTTGGGAATCGAATCCATGACTTCAAGTGGGAACACAATACGCTAACCACTATGCAGTCTTGGATGCCGCATGCGTTTATATAAAAACTTTATTCATTTTCAAACAATAATAAACAAAATTATTTTTACTGCTGTAGAGGCTATTATATTTAGTGGATGTTATATATATATTTCTAGTTAAAATAATGTTCCATCTTTATTATGGCATTAATATTAAACTATTTATATTTTCATTATATATACATAAATAAATATTATGTGCTTAAGTCAAGTATTCATATTTTCAAACAAATAAATTATTCATTTATATACTTTTTTAACAAATAAAATAGGCCTACGACCATTTTCTTTACAGTATCCGCATAAGATTGCAACTCTTATTTGAACCATGATTGACATTTTTGGCTTCGTTTCAATTAGCTTTCTGTCGCTGTCTTTCGAGTATTCTATTTAACTGGCACCGATAAAAAAACTCTTTGTTTGCTAATTTAAATTCCCGTTCTTATCAATATGGGGAAATACTCTACGCAGTGAGAGTATTTCAATGAATTTATACTGTAACTAAATATTTATATCAACACGAAATTATAATACTTCATGGAAATCAAATATCGAATTTAAATGCACTTTGAAATGAAAAATAATAATTGCTTTAAAATATTTAGATAGTCCTACAGATAAAAAGAGATAACTTTTAATTTTCATTATATTTTCCTTATAAGATTGCAACTGTTACTTGAACCATGATTAGCATTTTTTGGCTTCGTTTCAATTAGTTTTCTGTCGCTGCCTTTCGCGTATTCTATTTAACTGGCTCCGATGAAAACCGCTTTGTTTGCTAATTTAAATTCCAGTTCTTATCAATATGGGGACAGTACTCTACGCAGTGAGACTATTTCAATGAATTTATACTGTAACTAAATATTTATATCAACACGAAATTATAATACTTCATGGAAATCAAATATCGAATTTAAATGCACTTTGAAATGAAAAATAATAATTGCTTTAAAATATTTAGATAGTCCTACAGATAAAAAGAGATAACTTTTAATTTTCATTATATTTTCCTTATAAGATTGCAACTCTTATTTGAACCATGATTGACATTTTTGGCTTCGTTTCAATTAGCTTTCTGTCGCTGTCTTTCGCGTATTCTATTTAATTGGCATCGATGAAAAAACGCTTTGTTTGCTAATTTTAATTCCCTTTCTTATCAATATGGGGAAAATACTCTACGCAGTGAGAATATTTCAATGAACTTACACTGTAACTAAATATCTATATGAACATGAAATTATAGTACTACATGGAAATCAAATATCGAATTTAAGTCCGCTTTGAAATGAAAAATAATGTAAATTTACTTTTAAATATTTAGATAGTCCTACAGATAAAAAGAGATATCTTTTAATTTTCTTTACATTTTCCCTATAAAATTGCAACTCTTATTTGAACCATGATTAGCATTTTTTGGCTTCGTTTCAATTAGCTTTCTCTCTCTGCCTTTCGAATATTTTCGGTTTAACAGACGCTGATAAAAAAACACTTTGTTTGCTAATTTACATTCCAGTTCTTATCAATATGGGGAGAGTACTCTACGCAGACTATTTCAATGAATTTATACTGTAACTAAATATCTATATCAACATCAAATTACATATAATACTACATGGAAATCAAATATAGAATTTAAGTGTGCTTTAAAATGAAATATAATATAAATTTAATTTTAAATATTTAGATAGACCTACAGCTAAAAAGAAATAATTTTTTAAACATTGTGGATCAAAAAATTATACTGCTTTCTCAGAAAGGTACTCCTCAGTATAGAACCTATTTACGTATAGCAACAGCTTGGTCCTACTACAGATAAAAAGAGATAATTTTGTAAACATTGTGTATCAAAAATTATACTGCTTTCTTAGTATTCTTCCATATAAAAATATTTATGTATAACAACCACATGACCTTACTTCGAATCTTGTTTCAATCTTCTGACAATTCCTAAAGTGCAGATTGAAATTCAATACGAAAGAAGAGTACCATAGACTTCATGATTACGTTTTAAACCAATTACATTCAAACAATTAGGTACAGTGTTAGTTTTACTTAGGTACTTGTTATTTTTAGCACATATGTAACCCCAAAATGATATAGATGTTGGCAAAAAATTCATGGAACCATTTGGAGATTTTGTTAAAAAATAAAAGAAAGCTATCAACTTGTAAAGAAGAGTAAAAATTAGGCAGTACAGCAAATCTTGTAGAAAGATAAAGAAAGGACATATTACTTGAAGCTTACATATGTGGAGTTTCAAAGACATATACGATATAACTAGGTGAGAAAATCACAGGGAATTATAGTCAAAATAAATAAACATTTCAAGGATTGAAAACAATAATAACTATACAGCAAATAAAATTTTTTTTATTCGATGGAGATATTACTGATCTGGTTTGACAACCAGTTGCAAGGTGATATCAACATAATTTTTTTTATAATTTCCAAAATGAGGTTTTAAGACTTAATAAAAGTAAGATACAAAAACAAGCCACAATGAGTTTCTTTTCAATTCTTATAACCAGGATCTTCACCCTTTAGAGTATAACTTCAATTTAATCATTATCATCTCTGTTAACCGAACCTCTTCAGCTCTAGATAATAAATCCGACAAATGATAATATACCTTATCGTCCACTTCGTTTAATGACGTAGTAAGTTCTAAATTCAGTACCAGTACTAATATTTACCACAATAAATACATTAAGAACAGCAATTAAACCATCAAGATAGCTTAATCTTTAAGCTTCAAAATATCGAAACATTGAGGTAGTAAAAAGTCTATCATACCACATAGAAGTTATTTTTAAGCAGTCACAGAAGTTTAACCTTTTTACGACAAGAATTTTCCCTATATCCGTGTGTATGAAGACGAGATTGTGTTATTTCGATCAGTTTGTAATAGTATTCTCATGAAAGTAGGAATAATAGTTAAAATTAATAATAAGAACGTCTCTGCCATACCCGTTATAAAAGATGAAGAGTAAAACATAGGGGAAGAAAATGTTTGTTACATATTGACCACCCATTCTCAAAAGGTTAAAGAAATATGTTTCAGTAAAGCTAAAAGTATTTCATTAACTAGGTACTGAAATTTCAATGTAAACACACGAATATATATATATATAGTTATATATATATATATATATATATATATATATATATATATATATATATATATATATATATATATATATATATATATATATATATTATATATATAGTTATATATATATATATATATATATATATATATATATATCTACATATATATATATATATATATATATATATATATAGTTATATATATATATATAGTTATATATATATATATATATATATATATATATATATATATATATAAATATATATATATATATATATATATATATATATATATATATATATATATATATATATATATATTTGAATGTAACATATTCAGGAGTTCGTCATCGAGTACAATAATAAAGTCATAATTATATTCACATAAGGTAGATATAGTTAATAACTTTTATTTCCATATCGAAGTACGTAGGCCTTACGCCACACACTACTGTCATGTAATGGAATACTTCTCTGGCCCTGTCACGTGACCATAAAACCGGACACACTATGACGCCACTCTCATAATTTAGAACCTTGAACAACTTCAATTTTTACTTATATATATATATATATATATATATATATATATATATATATATATATATATATATATATATATATATATATATATATATATATATATATATATATATATATATATATATATATATATATATATATATATATATATATATATATATATAGTATATATATATATGTATATATATTATATATATGTATATATGTATATAATGTATATATATATATATATATATGTATGTATATATATATATATATGTGTGTGTGTGTGTGTGTGTGTGTGTGTGTCTGTGTGAGTGTGTGCATGGGGTGTGAAATTTAATAATTTCAGTTGAAATCTGAGAATGTAAATTTATCATGATTACTTTAATACATTTACTTTGAACAAGGAAGAAAAGATACAAGTGCTCCCTAATTCCATTTCATTAGAATGTGTTACGTAACAGATAGATGCATCAGAAACTTGACGAAAATAAAAAAATATATTTTTAATAACTATAATAACGGTTTATAAGACACTGGTAATTAAAATGATAATTTATAAAATATTAATGATTTTAGTATCAAAAAAACAGGTTAGTAGTTGAAGAAAACATAATTAATTTTAAATATAAATTCAAGTAATTTTCGTTGTAATCAAAAGTAATTTAAATGCATTAATAGTTAAATAGAATTCAAAGGAACGAAGCTTTTAAATTTAGTATTAGATCTCGTTTTGTGCTATTCATTGAATACGAAACTCATTATTCATTAAAAAATTATAATGTGATTTACGATCTTGGCAGATTCTGTTAATTCTTAGAAGTAAAGCTAAAAACATTCCATTCTCTCTTAACTTAAAAGGAAAATTTCAAACATTATCGATTATTTTTCTTTGATTTAGTTATTCTTCAGTAGCGAACAAAATTTAGCTTGCTTCGCTGATAGCTAAAACTAAAATAAATCCTCTCCGTATGTTTCCTCGAATTTTTCGTTCTTCAAATTAAATTTGCTTCTCTTTTTCAAAAAGCATGCTTTATTATTTATTTATTTAGACTGCAGAATTACACATCTTAAATTCTGTTTTTTTTTATTTGAAGGAAGATGAATTCCACTCGTCAGTTTAAATTATGATGAGAAAATGGTGTCTTGAGAAATATAAATTACGTTACAAGAAAGCATAAAAATAAAAGCTTTCTACAAGTTAATCCCTCTCTCTCTCTCTTTGAACTGCAAAAGCAAATATGTTTTTTATAAAGCTCATCGATCACTGCAACCGCATTAAATTAATTTTGATGATTCTCTTCAGATACCAATGTTTCGTGTTCACAACAAATATCTGTGATTTCAGAAACTAAATATTTTTTCATTACGTAGAGTTCTTTCAGCCTTTCATAGTCATGTTTTTTATTCTAGAAAATGTTGAGAATGTTTTTGTGGAACATTCCTCCTTACAAGATGAATATAAAATATAAACAAAATATCTCTAAAATATGTTTCTTTCAAAAGACATAGATAGCACTATTTTGAAAATGATCCGCTTTAAAATGTCGTACGAAAACAAAATATAGTAAACTTTCTTACTAGTTTTTCGGTTAGAGGTTTCTTCGAAAAGAAATAAGTAATACGAAATAAGTTACACGAAAGCATAAAAATAAAAGCTTTCCACAAGTTAATCTTTCTCTCTCTTCGTGAACTGCAAAAACAAACATGTTTTTTTTTAATCTCATCGATCAATGCAACCGCATTAAATTAATTTTGATGATTCTCCTCAGATGTTTCATGTATGCAAGAAAGATGTGATTTCGGAAACAAAATACTTTTTAATGACGTAGAGTTCTTCCAGCCGTTCATAGTCATGTTTTCCTTCCTAGAAAATTTTGAAAATGTTTTTGTGAAACATTCCTCCTTACAATATGGACATGAAATAGGAACAAAATATATCTAAAATATGTTTATTTATGTCTCTTAAAATACCTAGAAAGCACTATTTTTCAAATGCTCTGCTTTAGTCCTAAAAAACGTAATCTATCGTAAACTTTCTTACTAGTTCTTGGGTTAGAGGTTTCTTCTAATAGAAATAAGTAATACGAAATAAGTTACACGAAAGCCTAAAAATAAAAGCTTTCCACAAGTTAATCTTTTTCTTTCTCCGTGAAATGAAAAAGCAAATACGTTTTTTTATGAATCTCATCGATCACTGCAACCGCATTAAATTAATTTTAATAATTCTTCTCAGATACCAATGTTTCATGTTCACAACAAATATCTGTGATTTCGGAAACAATATATATTTTTTTATTATTTAGTGATCTTTCAACCGTTAATAATCATGTTTTCCTTTTTGGAAAATGTTGAGAATGTTTTTGTGAAACATTTGTCTTTCGAAGATGAACAGGAAATAGGAACAAAATATCTCTAAAACATGTTTTTTCAAAAGACATAGATAGCGCCATTTTTGAAATGCTTTGCTTTAGTCCTGAGAAAACAAGCTATCGTAAACTTTCTTATTAGTTCTTCAGTTATAGGTTTCTTCTAATAGAAATAATTAATTTCAGAAATACTTATGTTATGTATATTATTATATGTTTTCATGTTAAAACTTGTGAAGTAGTAGTAACAATTATTTTTAAAAATATTTATATTTATCAGAACCGAATATCTCTTCACATATATTCTTAAAGACCTGTAAAACAAATCTTAAATTCTTAGGATTGTGTAACAAATATTAGATAAAAGTAAATAACTGTATTTTTTAATTATAACAATATTTTAAAGCAGTAATACGTAGAAGAAAAAACACACGGTAAATTTGTTTTGCCATACGGTCTTTTTTACAAAACCGTATATTTATGTCAGCTCCAAGAAAAAATATATTTTATTAACTATAATGACCGTTTCTGTGTGACTGGTAATGAAAATGATAACTAATAAAATATTAATGATTTTAGTACCACAAAAACAGGTTAGTAGTTGAAGAAAAAATAATTAATTTTAAATATAAATTAAACTAATTTTCGTTGTAATCCAAAGTAATTTAAATACATTAATAGTCAAATAGAATTTCCTTTTCAAAGGAACAAAGCTTTTAAATTTAGCATTAGATCTCATTATTAAATCTCATTTTGTGTGTTTCATTGAATATGAAACTGATTAATCATTAAAAAATTATAATGTGACTTACGATGTGGGCTGATTCTGTTGATTCTTAGAAATAAACGGAAAAAACATTCCATTCTCACTTAACTTAAAAGGAAACCTGCAAACATTATCGATTTTTTTATTTAGTTATTCTTCAGTAGCGAAGAAAATTTAGTTTGCTTCGCTGATAGCTAAAACTAAAGTAAATCCTTTCCGTATATTTCCTCGAATTTTTCGTTCTTCAAATTAAATTTGCTTCTCTTTTTTCAAAAAGCATGCCTTATTATTTATTTATTTAGACTCCAGAATTACACATCTTAAATTCTGGTGTTTTTTTATTTGAAGGAAGATGAATACCACTCGTCAGTTTAAATTATGATAAGAAAATGGTGTCTTGAGAAATATAAATTACGTTACACGAAAGCACAAAAATAAAAGCTTTCAACAAGTTATTCTCTCTTCCTCTCTCTCTCTCTCTCTCTCTGTGAACTGCAAAATAAATATGTTTTTTATGAAGCTCATAGATCACTGCAACCGCATTAAATTAATTTTCATGATTCTCCTCAGATACCAATGTTTCATGTTCACAACAAATATATGGGATTTCGGAAACGAAATATTTTTCCATTAGGTAGAGTTCTTTCATCCTTTCATAGTCATGCTTTCCTATCTAGAAAATGTTGAGAATGTTTTGGGGAACATTCCTCCTTATAAGATGAATTTGGAATAGAAACAAAATATCTCTAATATATGTTTCTTTTAAAAGACCTAGATAGCACTATTTTTGAAATGCTCTTCTTTAGTCCTGAGGAAACAAGCTATCGTAAACTTTCTTACTAGTTCTTCGGTTAGAGGTTTCTTCTAATAGAAATAAGTTACACGAAAGCATAAAAGTAAAAACTTTTCAAAAGTTAATCTTTCTCATTAAACTGCAAAAGCAAACATGTTTTTTTATGAAACTCATCGATCTCTGCAACCGCATTAAATTAATTTTGATGATTCTCTTCAGATACCATTGTTTCATGTTCACAAGAAATATCTGCGATTTCGGAAACAATATATTTTTTCATTACGTAGAGTTCTTTCAACATAGTGATGTTTTCCTTTCTGGAAAATATTAAAAATGTTTTTGTAAAAGCATTTCTCCAACATGCCCAGGGCCGAACGATGGCCGAATGGTTAGGGCACTGATCTTCGGATCCGGAGTTAGTGGGATCGAGTCCACTATGGCATGGATGTTCGTAGCCGTTCGGAATCGGCTTTAAGAAGTAGGTCCCGGTCTCATTATCCCTCGTGTAGCAAAACAGTAGACCGTAATGCTCCCAACCAACCAAGTTGTACAGGAAATAGGAAAATCTCTAAAATATGTTTCTTTCAAAAGATCTAGATAGCAATATATTTGAAATGCTCTGCTTTAGGTCTGAAAAAACAATATATCGTAAACTTTCTTACTAGTTTTTCGGATAGAAGTTTCTTCTAATAGAAATAACTAAATTCGAATGAATTAACAGCGTATATTTCATATTTCGTTTATGTTTTTGTCTACACACATGCTTAAATATTTCTCATAAAAGACGTGTAGAATTATTCTACAGTCGTAAGGAAATGCGAAAATATATTAATTGTTGACTGAGGATATCATAGAATTTCAACTCTTGTCGACGATACATTAGACAAGTACACGATCTCTGATGTTCGTTTTTGCTCAGAAAGTGTGATAAACTTCAACTATATAAATAAATATTGACAAACATACATACGTTCATTATCTAATTATATTTAGCCTTTGTGATAGTAATCTAATATCTAATTTTATCTAATTTTTGCTTATATCTAATTTTTGCACGAAAATTGAATTGTGAATATTTTAAATATGAATAATTTATTTTCTTTTTCTCACATGAATTCAAAACGTTTAAAGCTACCATAGCATAAACGTGTATAGTATTTATACTCAAACGTTCTAATGACTGCTAAAATTAAGGATAAAATATTAGGGGCAGAACTTAGTACAATTTTAACATAAAAGGCAGTATTTTAAAGATAGTAGAAATGTAACAAGCATGCAATGTGTACTTGTTTACTCAATCGACATACACTTTTGTTTCAAGGAAATAACAAAGACATGAGAAATGACTTGTTGTATGTGTATAGAGCAGTAATTTTAAAATGCCTTGCAAATTAATGATATTTTCACAGATAAAACTTTTCCAGCTGTATATAATGCTAATTTAACTTTAATATTTCTGTTCACAATTCCTCAAAGCTTAGTGAACTAAATAAGTATATGGAAGGAAACAAAAAACTCAAAGCAATTTCCATTTTTTTTTTCTGTGTGATGTCTACAACAAGTCACGTTTAATGTATATATGACTTAAAGGTTTGTGTGTTCAATACAAGGCTTATTATAGAGCATCCTAGATATAAAAAATGTCACTTAAAGGCTACCTTTGATGATTACATTTTTATCTCCTTAACGTGATAAAAATAAAACTGTTTTAAAATGTTCTTCAAAGCCTAGATTTAAGAGTTCACCTTTTCAAAGAAGATTATAAAATAATTCAGATATCATGGATAAAGGTACGGTATCTCCGTCTTCACGAAATATAAGTGAGTAAAAATGAATTAAATAAGTGTATAATAAGTTGTTTTATTTCATACATGATGTAATTGTGAATTTTAGCGAAAGTTCTCCTTTTTTATTTTCTAAAATTCTGTACCTTTAATCATGGATCATTCTTTTATTGTAATTTGTAAGGAATAACCTAAACTATTTCAATAGTTCTCTAATATTCTAAAAACTTAAACGTGATAAAGGCCCAACTTGTTGAAATTTTTCTAGCTTGCACTTCTCCAATTTAAGATAATCTAAGAACGTAAATAAAATTGATAGTATTTTATTAAAAGTCATTATAATTGTATTACAATCAATAATGTAAACAATTCGCAACTTGCATGACAAACAATGGCTTCAACACGCGTGATTTAATAGCCATAGCCATAGTATTTAGAACCAAATTCAAATCTAAATTAATTACTCACTGAACAGTTTATAGTTCTAATCATGGATCATTCTTTTATTCTAATTTATAAGGAATAACCTAAACCATTTTCATAGTTCTCTAATATTCTAAAAACTTAAACATGACAAAGGCCATACTTATTTGTTACTGAAATTTTTCTAGCTTGAACTTCTCCAATTTAATATAATCTAAGAACGTAAATAAAATTGATAGTATTTTATTAAAAGTCATTATAATTGTATTACAATCAATAATGTAAACAATTTCAAACTTTCATCACAAACAATGGATTCAACACTAATTGAATAGCCATAGCCGGAGTATTTATAACCAAATTCAAATCAAACATATCTACTCACTGAACAGTTTTCTAGTTCTAATCATGGATCATTCTTTTATTTTAATTTATAAGGAATAACCTAAACTATTTTCATAGTTCTCTAATATTCTAAAAACTTAAACGGGACAGATGCCATACTTATTTGTTACTGTCTAGGTTGCAGTTATCCTGTTTAACATAATATAAGAATGTAAATAAAATTGAAAATATTTTATTAAAAGTCATTATGATTGTATTACAACCAATAATGTAAACAATTTCAAATTTTCATCACAAACAATGGATTCAACAATGATTGAATAGCCATAGCCGTAGTATTTATAACCAAATTTAAATCAAACATAACTACTCATTGAACAGTTTATAGTTCTAATCATGGATCATTCTTTTATTCTAATTTATAAGGAATAACCTAAATTATTTTCATAATTCTCTAATAGTCTAAAAACAGAAACGTGACAGAAGCCATATTTATTTGTTACTGAAATTTTTTAGCATCCAGTTATCCTGTTTAACATAATATAAGAATGTAAATAACATTGATAGTATTTTATTTAATGTCATTATAATTGTATTACAATCAATAATGTAAACAATTCGTAACTTGCATGACAAACAATGGATCCAACACATGTGATTGAATAGCCATAGCCGTTCTATTTAGAACCAAGTTCAAATCAAACATAACTACTCACTGAGCAGTTTGTAGTTGAAATTGTTTTGAAATTGACGTTTAGTAGTAAATAACATTTTACTAATCTACAAGTAATAAGCCTGTTAGCCGCACTGCTCTTCAAAATCCACATGGTCTGACCATCCATTAAGTAGGGTAAGCCTTTTTAAAAGGAAAAATATAGTTTCATATAGATAAAACATTATTAATTTTCTGTGTTTCGAATTTACTTTACCATATTCTAGACTAATTTCAAAAATTTCAAAACTTATTATAAAAATTTTATTTCTTTACTGCATGAATGTAAAGTCTTAGAGAGTATGTTTTCTAGTTAGGAATTTATTATTGAAACTAATTTATATTTCCTCTACAAAAGTTATAAGTTTACATTTCTTGCAATACAAAAGTTTTCTAAGCGATTTCTTTCTGTTTGTTTTCTTATCAATGTTTATCATATCTCTCTAAATGCAAAGTAAACAAAATTATTTTCTACAGAGACAGTTATGAGGCAAACAATCTAACTTTCGAAATAGTTTACTTTAATATTTCAGAAAAATATTATTAGAGGAAAAAAAACAGCGTCAAGGACGAGAATTTATATAAATATTTCGTTAGAGTGTCAGTTAAGTATCCAAACAGGGTAATATTTATTACCGCCTGTAATAATAATGAATTTAAGGAGAGATATTGAAAATAAATATTGAATTTGTGAAATCATTTATAAATATTCAGGTCAAATGAAAAACATTTAGTGTTTTTAAACTTGATTAGAAAGCAAAAATAAAGCAGATTAAAATATTTGTTTAAGGAAAAATTTTAGTTTATTACAGTTTGCTATATCAAAATAATGAAACCTATACCATGAATTTTTAAAATACTGTTTAGTTATCACATCCTTAAAACGAAGTATTTCTTTCAATGTGATAACTTAAAAGCACTTTAAATTTGTAGTCACTAAAATAGCTGTTGTGATCAAATGTGGCAGTGAATTTTGCAGACCAATTTATTTTGCTTTTAGTAAATTCGATAATAATAATTTTATGTCATTGAATATTCTAGTTATGCCATATCGACTCAAATTCCGAAGTTTAATATTGACTACTTTGAAAGTTATTATATTTTAATTATTTCAAAGAGAAAATTTTTAGAAATGTTTTAGTCTCATGCTTTTGCATATGTTTCATACAGATAAAAAGCCATACATATAATTTTTCATATAAAATTTTTTTATCTGAATCAAACATATTGATCTTAGATTAATGATTGGTTGCCATAAGTGCACGCGAAAAAAAAACATTTACTAATAAAATTAGATTCATTTTCTTTAATATTCTATAATAGCTCAACAAAGCTCAACTATAATAGCTTTACAAAGTTCTTTTAATAGTACAAAACTGATATATTTTCCATATTTAAACATGTTTGTATCAATTAATTTATTTTTATTATATATAAATTTAATATACGAAGACATTTCTAAGGAAATTGAATGTTTGAAATGCAATTAGGGATTTCCAAAAATATATAGCAATCAAAATAATTCCATTAAGAACATTTTTTAATTTAAAAAAAAAATGAAATCTGCATTTTGAGTCCCAAAATCAATTTACATCCATTATTGAAAGATGGACAATATAAAACAATGTTTGTTGTCATTCTTAATTATATTTTCGAACAGAATGAGAGAGAAATGCTAAATTTTGAGTAAAAAGTTTCTCGGTTAAAAATTCATTGCTGCTTTGAAAACCATTCGATCCTGACAGGTCTCAGAAGTTTTCTTTTTTTTTTCGTTTACGTAGTACAAAGAAAGTTTCGTAATTTTCCAAACATTCGACCTCAAGATTTTGATTCATCTTCACCTTTTGGTTTTTCGGGAATCCAAAAATGCCATTTTAAAATTATCTGTGTGTGTGAACATGAAAACTCAAATAAGTAAAATAAAAGTAATGAATTATACACCAAGCTAAATATTTTATACAAAAGAACAATTAAATCACTTTTTTATCAGGGATAAATAAATTGATATTTTTAACTGCATAAAATATGAGTTCTAAAAAATACAATTTTTCTTGACTACTGCATTTTACGTAAACATTTTTTTTAAATTCTTATATCAAGTACTTAACCTATTAGCTGTTTCAACCGACAGGAGTAATATAACCATACCCACGTCATCAAACTTCGTTAAATTTCTTCAGAGACATTCAACCACTATTAGGATAAATCTGTTTCTAACATATTTATAGTAAAAGTGTTTTTCTTATATCTGCTAAACTTATGCAGAGCATTTGGATCCTGCTCATATTAAAGTCACATTAAAACATTTAAATTCTGAAGATCTATAAATATCTTTTGAAAATTTTATATTCTAAGTACATATCGAAGTGATAATCAAAGGGTCAGTTATGACTTTAAATTAAATTTTGGTTATGACAGCATTTGCCAACACAAACTGAAAAGCGCATATCTCAGATTTAACGAAAAAATGTAAATATAAAAGGAAAATATTTTGTTTTAGTCTTAAAATTTCCCCTCTTTAATACTAATGATTTTTAAAAACTCTAACAGCCTAAAACTTTAATTTATGTAAGAAATTTTTAAATTAATTGTATTGTTTATTTGTTTATTTTTATAACAAACATGTATATATTTACAGCTTTATTTCTCAGCAAGTTTAGCATGAAATTTATAAAATTGCATTTGATAGGATAACTCTACATAACTAGATTATCACTTTACGTATCAATTACTAAAATGATTTTTTCATTGATTTTCATAAAGGTTATATAAGATCAACTAATGATCTTTATATGAATAAATTACAAATAAATGGAAGTAAATTTAACGTTATAATGTAATAGTTTATACAATTTAATAGTATCCTCATTATTATAAAAGAATGTTTATTTGGTTTAAAATGCTGTGCTACTTTTGTCATGTGGTCTCGACAATTATAGAATTTTTAATACTACTTAATAATAAATTTAACTGAAAATTTTTATTTCAATACTTACAAACAAGATACTTTTTGTCCTGTTATTGTATCCTTTAGTGAGCTAGAAATCTTTATTCTATGAAATGACTAATAAATCGTACGAGAAAAATCTGTTTTACTCCTAAACTCTCTCGTTCATTTATTTCTGAAATGACAAGATATTTTATAAAACAACGGATTTCATATTTTGACAATACAAAGCCAAGGGATTTTATTTTCATAAATAGAACAAGTCATTCCTTCGTCCTATGCCGAAAAAAATGTCAAAATGTTTTGATACAAGAATTGCACTTTCGTAAAGGATTTTTCGAATTTGTTCTAAAACATCAAATTCTGGTGGTCATTTCAAAACATAATTGTCTTTTTCCTAGAATAACGAAGAATTCCTTGTTTACAAATCTTGATGATAAACAATTTGATTGACATTTGATGAAGTTATTCAAATGTTAAAGACGTTTGCGAAATATCAGTTTTAGATAAATATTTTATAGGGAAATCTTATTTCCCAATTGGAAAATTTTTACGTTAGTTTCATTGATTAAGCTTAAAACAACTCTTGTACTAAAAAACGGTTGAAGAAAAATTATAATCTCGAAATAATATTAGATAATTAAAAGCTTTTCAATCTTTAAATCATCCTATACGTTTTTTATTGTTATTATCTTATATGTTAAATAAATAATTATTTTGATTAGATTTTGAAAGTAAATTATTTGGAATTGCATTATGAAAATAACATTTTCATGAAAAGGCAGAAATTTCAGAAGGGCAAAAAATTCTTTATATATTTTATATGTTTGCATTTATTTGTAGCTATAAATATTTACGTAATACCTTAAGATAATTTTGAAGTATAGTTGAAAAGAAATATTTCCTTTTCTTTAAAGTCAAAACAATTGAATTTTTTATATTTCAGAGTACTTTAAAATATTCTTAATAACTTCTGTATGAAAATAGCCAAATGTTTCAATTAAGAATAACGCTTGAAGTCGATCAGTTATTCAAGAGTGTTTCTTCAAATGCGTCTATAGACATTTGTAGTCTTTTATACAAATATTTATTAATTTGTATTAATAATAATTTTCCTAAATTAGTTCTTCCAAAATTAAATATTATTTTTACTTTACCAGCTTTCCAAAATGCTTTTGTTACGTATGTTATTGTATGTTTTCATGTTAAACTTGTGAACTAATAGTAGCAATACTTTTTCACAATTCTTTTTCAAAATAATTATATTTATCAGATCTTGAAAATGTTTTCACATATGTTCTTAAAGATAAAAAAAATAGATCTTAGATTAGTAGGATTGTAAAACAAATATTAAATAAAAGTAAATAGGCATATTTTGAATTATAACAATATTTTAATGCAGTAATACGTAGAAGAAAAAAGACATGGTGAAATAGTTTTGCCATAAGGTCTTCTTTACACCACCACACATTTATCTCTGCACCAAAAACTTCTATAAATTCCTCGACTCTTTTTCAAAAGATAATCACCGATGAGGATGGCAATTGATATATATTCAAAAGAAATTTCTGTCTCTTGATGGATCTTACTTTTTTCTTCAACTTGTGTAGATTTCTGAATTTAGATCAGTGTGTTAACATTGCTCCATAGTCAGTGACCATATGACTTCCGAATATCTTAATCTATCTCTCAGTAAATGATTCATATTTTACTAAATGGTTAAAAAAGTGAAGATGTGCATAATCTTGCAGCAGAGGGGTATGTATAATTATCCTAAGCATTATGAACTGTGGTACTAAAATATTTGCAGTAAGAAGTGTCACCAATTACGGTGATGACTTTAAAATTAATGCTGCTACTAATTTCTCTATTGCCAAACCACTTTGGGGCTGTCATATTTAAATCCCTATAAACTATGTGTTTTCTTTTTTACGTACATTCAACACGTATGACGACTCACTTTCATTGGCAAATGAAATCTCCCTCTGCACTCTCCTATAATATGTAGACTCGGGATTCATTATTTCCTGAGACCACTGCAGTGTGAATTTCTGTAGACTACGTTTTACACTTAATTTTCTGTACTATTTCTAAGCATATATTTTACACTTACTTATGCACTGAACTTAATGTGATATTGAAATATTAAAAGATGAACTGGAGGTATTTTAAATGTTTTTTTAAATGTTCTCTTTACCAGAGCAAAACAATTATACTTGGCTAAATACTAAACTCACTTTCTACTGCAAATTTGTTATTTTAACCCATATTGTACCACACACACTAAATATTTCTGTAAGCTATTAAAACTTAATCCATATCATTAATATGGTGTAACTAAGTATATAAAACCAAAATTTTGAATTTTTTTTTAAATTTTTATGTAATTGGCTGTCCTATAAATAGGACAACGGTCAATTACACTACTAAAACTTAACAAATAACACTTACATTGCATTAGGCTGATTCATAGATAAAATTTGGGGAAACGGTTAAAACAAAGTCCAACATTACATTTTAAGCATACTGTTGTAGGTTTTCTCTTGCAGCTATTGAACTTGCAGTAAGAGAGTAACTGGCAGAAAACTGGAGATCTTGGTTCTGGAAACTGGAAACTTCAGTTTTCTGATTAGAATAGACATCTATTTACCCCTTCTTGTGTCCAGGTGTGTGAACAGGTGTTTGAACTGGTTTTCGTTGAAAGATAAAAAAAAGAATGTGCGCTATCAATGCAACATCGAATTCATAGAAAAATAATCAGAATTGGACCGTCGTCTTAATTTTAGGGCACCTTTTTTATACTTACAAAATACACATGTAAAATATATTTTTCAACAAAAACTTTCAGCTACATTATTAGTTCTGTTTTTAAACTAAAAGTAACCTCCACAATGTTTAAAAAATAATAATAATAAATATAAAATTAAAGATTAAAAAATGACAAATTTTAAGAGGTTGCTGAAAATAAATTTTACAATACAATATAATTTGATTTCTCAGTTTTTTAGTTACTATGCTAAAGTGTGTCTATTTTAAAGGTGTTAAAATAAAATCCACTCAGAAAATATTTATAATTTTATTTTTAAATGGAATTTTATTTGCTGTCCTGTTTATAGGACAGCGGACCAATATGGGTTAAATTCTGTTACTCTTGTGCATGTGTTACACAAGGGATAATGATTTTCTTGGACTAAAGTATTGATTTGTTTCTGTCATATTCGTTGCTTAAAACATGAACAACAGTTATTCTTATATTTTAGAGAATCTAAATACATAAACATAGTACGAGACATCGAAATTCCCGATATGTTTATTAGTGTTATATTTCTGTTGAGTATGTCGCCATTGGTATATATGAGGAAATAGGTTGAATTGGATATCAAATTTAATTCAAAATGTAAAGTCGAACAAAGAAGAAAATAAAAAATCTGTATAAGATTACATGAGTTCAACTGACTTCATTTACAAATATTATAGGATATTTCACGAAATTAAAAACTATAAATCTTCAGAAACATACACTAAATTCATTGTCATTCCCCAACGAGCTTATAAAATGTGTTTTGGGTGTTGTTGACATCATCAGTAAACTATTTACTCATATTATCCGTACTAAATAGAGGTATTCGTAATAAATTTGATTTTACAAAATCTTATTTTCATTTTAATAAGATGAGAGTCATTACTATTAAAATATTTTTAAGTCCTAAAATTTAAAAAAGATAAGCCCATGTTTGATATAATGTATTTCAACAGTCTGGGAAATAATATTTGATTCAAAGTTGCTGAGACACAAAAGATTATTATTTTATGTGGTATATATAAAACTAATATAGATGACACTGTACACTGTATCTATAATATGAGTGTTCTTAGTCACTGTAAAGAATGGTTGCATCATGAAGGTTATTTAGACAAGTAACTATGACTTAAAACAAATTTCAAACAACCACAATCATTTATACCAGAAGAAAGATTTGATACTAAGACTCTCGTATCTATTGGAATTTCATACCCGTTTGAACATACATCCGATATAAAACAATATGATTAATACAAGTTTTGATTAAGAAATATATAACTACACGTTTCAGCACAAAGCAATATTACCACAATGTTATATAAAGTAAAATTAGGAAACATAAGAATATAAGCCTTGCATGGTTACATTTAATATTGCATAAAAATAAATCATCATTCACTAAAAAACGATTACGTAAAGGAAAGTAATATTTTCGCTATTATTAGATGAAATATGTAGGTTCATAAAATTATGTAACAAAATATAGTGGGCTGAGATTGCTGTGCTATTTCTGACATGTTCTCATTTTACGGCCTTTTGAATTCAGAACTTTAATTAAAATCCTCAAGTATATCCCATTATAGCATTTAATGTTAAACTCTTAAAATATGATGAGGGTTTTAATTGTAAAACGAAATATACTTAAAACTAAACTAAATTAAAATTAAATCTATAGGACAGTTTTAAAAGTTTTTAAGTAAATTATATGACGACTTTAATTTTATGCGTTTCTTTCCAAATTAAAATATTCCTTTCTCTTTTCCTTTTTACTTAAGTAGCTTAAACTCCGTTTGATTATAGAACGTGAGTTGTTCCTGGAGTAATTTGTTCTATAGACAAAAACCCTTTTTAAAATATTAAAGGGCTATAAATATGCGAAGTAACTTACAAAATAAAAAATCAAACAGAAATAAAAACAGAAATATCACTAAAAGTTAGCTTTTTGGCTGTCTAAGAAGTCTGTAAAATATTTGGCGAAGTGAAAATAGCTGATATTGAATAAAAAGAATAAACGGAATTTAAGGCAAAGTAAGATTTCAATAAAAATTGGTTAAAATTATTTACGTTAACAGTTTATTAAAGTTAATAAAAATAAATATATAAATAAAAAATCAAACCGAAATAAAAACAGAAATATCACTAAAAGTTAGCTTTTTGGCTGTCTAAGAAGTCTGTAAAATATTTGGCGAAGTGAAAATAGCTGATATTGAATAAAAAGAATAAACGGAATTTAAGGCAAAGTAAGATTTCAATAAAAATTGGTTAAAATTATTTACGTTAACAGTTTATTAAAGTTAATAAAAATAAATATATAAATAAAAAATCAAACCGAAATAAAAACAGAAATATCACTAAAAGTTAGCTTTTTGGCTGTCTGAGAAGTCTGTAAAATATTTGGCGAAGTGAAAATAGCTCATATTGAATAAAAAGAATAAACGGAATTAAAGGCAAAGTAAGATTTCAATAAAAATTGGTTAAAATTATTTACGTTAACAGTTTATTAAAGTTAATAAAAATAAATATGTAAATAAAAAATCAAACAGAAATAAAAACAGAAATATCACTAAAAGTTAGATTTGTTGGCTGTCTAAGAAGACTGTAAAATATTTGGCGAAGTGAAAATAGCTCATATTGAATAAAAAGAATAAACGGAATTTAAGGCAAAGTAAGATTTCAATAAAAATTGGTTAAAATTATTTACGTTAACAGTTTATTAAAGTTAATAAAAATAAATATGTAAATAAAAAATCAAACAGAAATAAAAACAGAAATATCACTAAAAGTTAGATTTGTTGGCTGTCTAAGAAGACTGTAAAATATTTGGCGAAGTGAAAATAGCTCATATTGAATAAAAAGAATAAACGGAATTTAAGGCAAAGTAAGATTTCAATAAAAATTGGTTAAAATTATTTACGTTAACAGTTTATTAAAGTTAATATTAAGGAACAACTTCCCCAAAAAGTTAAAATTTAACTGTTAACGATGATAGGTGTTTTGAGATACGTTGCATGTTCATCGAGGTTTCATTCTGAATTAAATGAATGGAGATAACTTGTCATAATCAAAACTTAGGTAATATTATTTCCTAAATCCGTAATTAAGACAGCCCGAATAAAGATACTGTTGAGTCAAATTGATTTCAGATTAAAATTAGTTTTATTTCTAATTTTTTCTATTCTTTAAGACTATTAAGATATTCCTCAGGGATTAAAAATAAATTATTATATAATAGCAAGTTTGATTTGCTACGGTAATATAATATTACTTTTAAACAAATTTATTTTTCGTGATAACTCTCTAAATTGTCACAGTAGTTCGATATTGACAATTTATAATTTCTATCAGATATTAAAACATTATTCAGTTTTTATAATATGTCTTATATTAAATTTGCTCAAATTTTTTATTGTAAAATATAAGTTAATATTATTACTGATTACTATATTGATTAGCAAAGTTAACAGATCTTCATATATATAGAATAAAAATTTTACAGAAATATATATTTTTGTTGGTTATAATAATTTATATAAAATTATATATAATTTATATATATATATATTATATATATATATATATATATATATAATTATATATATATATATATAATATAAGATATATATATAAATTATATATTTATATATATATAATTTGTATTTTTTGATTATAATATATTTAATATATTCATATGTAACGAAAAAATAACCAAGAATTATAATTAAAATTATTCTATATAAAAATGCTATAAATTATCGTACATATAAATGAAAGTGATATTTATATCTCAAATTTATTAAATCGAATAGATAAGCAGACGATTTAAATAATATATATAATAAAATAATAAATATATTTAAATGAATATATAATGAAGAATATATTTTTCGCCTATTTATTATGTGATGAATTGCATTTATCTCCTGCTTTTCTGGAAAACGCGTACAACTTGGGATGACGTCACATGAGAAACTGTTCTTTCATATAGCGAAAATTTTAACTTTCGTTTGCGTTTAGAAAATAAAGCTTGAATAATACATAAACTCGAAAAAGTGAAGGAATATTTCGAATTAAATTTACAAAACTTATTATAAACATTTATTTTATATGATAGTTTTTGATATTTACGAAAACGCGCAACGCCTCTTTTATATATAATTACGCCAGGCAAATTGCTAATAATGATTCACTAACCAGTTTTAAATAAGATGTAAGGGAATAAAAAACACAGAAATAAGCCTTTATAAATGACGGTTTGAAGTATGTTACCTCATGAATACAAAATATCCAAGATAGACAGTTTTCTGTATGTCTCTAGAAATATCTTCAAAAACATCGGTTTTTCTTAATCTTAATATTTTTTCAATCTAATTTAACATATTTCTCATATTTGATAGCATACGTTTCATTCTAGCAGTAAGATAATAAAAAATATATATATATGAAATGGTTTTTTCTTTACAATCATTTGGGGTTTCAATTTATCGTCAACCTCGCAATGAAACGCAATCAAAAATTCACTAAATTCAATCTAACTTCGTTTATTCATCGACATATCAAAGCATCATCATGACAGCTTTTACGAAACTCTATGTGAAACTCCTCGAAAGAACTCCGAAACTGTGATGGAACTGTAGATATTTGGTTAAATAGTAGTCTAATTCACCATTACTTGAAGACTTTATGATGCAACTTACGAGTTAAAACTCTATTTTATATGAAACTCTTTTTAGGTATGGAACTGGAAGGATGTCTGCTAGCGAACATTTAAGAATAATCGCTAAGGGTCCATTAGAAGAATTACCTGGAAAATAGAAACATAAACTGAAAGTGATAAAAATATCATTACATATATATGTATATATACGCCTTTGGTTTAATGACATTTTAAGAGCATTATATCAAGACCTGGTTTTTATGTGCTTCTTTCCAAAACAACGTCTTCCCTTTTCGGTCTTGCTTAATTCAGTAAATTACAAACTAATTAGTTTAAACAACATGATTTCTCATTTGTGATAGCAAAATAATCTTATATTAAACTGAATTAAAGAGGTATAAAAAATAAGGTCACAAAGATAAACGAAGAAAATTCTTTACAAATCATTTGGGGTTTCAACTTAATTTATCGTCACACTCGCAAAAATTTGAAACATTTAGAAATTCATACTAAATTTAATTTTTTCAAGTGATACCAAAAGAACACAATACAAATGACATTCTATAGATAATCCCCTAAGCAGTGATACTTTGGAGCCCTGTGGTTAATCTTTGAAAGACGGGTACTAATTATATTTGGACTTCGGACAATTTTTAATAAATATTCAAGATAGTTAATTACACCAGTACTTACAACTTAAAGCAGATATCGTAGGTTTACCAACATTCATTTCAGCATATGTACTTGAAACCTCATATTGGGATTCAGACTAAATAATTCCTTCCAAATTGGCCATTCTATAGCTTTGTTAATCTAAATGTAACATTATTTTTATTATATAACTTCTTCAAAAAGAGTAAAGAATATTACTTTGAAATTTAAATATTCCATAGAGATATAGGTGATATCCTTTAAAATAATGCTTAAAACAAAAAGAAGCTAAATAAAATTTAACCGTTGGTTTTATGATATTTTAAGTTAATTATATCAAGACATGGTTTTTATGCGATTCTTCCGAGCTCAAAATGCTCCTCTGTCCGTTTTCTCTAGCTAAGTAACTTACGCGGTGATTAGATTAAAGAACGTGAGTTGTTTTGTGAGTGGTTTATTTTACGGAGAAGGCTATTTTTATTAACATTGTACAGCTATAAATATACTAAGCAATTTACAAACATTTCAAAGTGAACTTTCGGAAAAGCTCTGTTCTCTATGAGGCGACAGTTTTGTTTTTAATAGCTGATTTATTAAAAAGAAATTTTGTGGTAAAATAAATTATTTCCTTCTGAAAGAAAACATATTTATCCATTTCAATATAATTTAAATATCCTAAGCAGTTAAAATATGAAATATAATTCCTCACCAAAATTTAGCATATATATGTATATATATGTATATATATTTATATATATATATATATATATATATATATATATATATATATATATATATATATATATATATATATATATATATATATATATATATATAAATATATATATAATATTTATTTATATATATTTATATATATATATATATATATATATATTCTCAAAACACATAAAGCTTTCTACCAGTTTCAACTAAATAAGTAGCACCATCCATCAAAAGTAATGCACTTTAATGATTTTTCTTCATTCTAAAATCTTCACAAATGTTAAATGTACTATTTACTAGAGTATATGTCGATAAGGTAGTATGTAAAGATTAATGTCATCCTATACAGCTGAGTTAGATTAAAAGTAATGAATGCATGTTCTCATTTCCGTTATTCCAATTGTAAATATATCAAACAAAAAACTTTGTAGCTTGTGATCCCATTATGATCCCATCATGAAACTTTGAGGATTAATTAACAATAATATGAGCAATTTTTGAGATTTTTTTCAAAATTTTAAAAACTTGGCTTTTTGAGAAATTTAAATTTTAAATTTTAATTTAAATTTAAATTTTTTAAATAATTTTCAAGTCACTATGTGTTATATATCATATGAAAGCCCATTAAAAAAGTTTTAAAATAACACCTTGCACATATCTCTAGCTTAATTAGGTGAGTAACAAGTGTAATTTAAAGGTATGCTGATAGTGTATTTTTTAGACAAATCTGGCAAATTTAAAGCCTTATAACTCCCAAACCAATTATTATTTGAACATAAGATTTGGGGATTTTTTTATAACCATAAAGTCACTTACTATACCAAATTTAATTAAAATTGGAGGGGGTCAGGTAGAAACCTTGCGTTGATTTGGTATGGAATTAATTACCCATATATATATATATATATATATATATATATATATATATATATATATATATGGGTGTGTGATATTAAAATACCTTATTTACGTATTTTAATATTAATTTAACTTTTGTTCATAAAGTACGTTCAGGGTTTGAGCGGCAATTCTGATTTTTCCCTCCAGACTTAGTCCAGCCTATGTCTGGACCACTTTAGCCAATAGTTATCGCTTTCTCTTTAAACATGGGTATTTTGTATCACATGTTCAATTATGCTTATGGATTATTCTTAATATTTTTACCTTAGGAATCCCTACTTCTAAAGTGTATGTGCGGGATACATTGTCTGTGTGCCAGAAGTTGTAAAGGTGTTTGCATGTTGTATGAAATTCATGTTTTTTTCCAGAAATAAACTGTGTTGTGATTAGGAATGAGCCCATATTACACACACAGACACACACACACACACACACACACACACACACACACACACACACACACACACACACACACACATATATATATATATATATATATATATATATATATATATATATATATATATATATATATATAAGAGACATATAATATAGCTGGATATTTAACATACTTCTTTAAATTAATGTGAGAAATTTTAAAAAAAGTTCATTTTAAAAATGACTGTTACAATTATCAATCCATCAAAATTCAGGAATTTTAAACATTTTTAATAAACTGAGCCATAAAAGTCATTTATTCTGTATAATATATTTAAACTTTTTATATTTTTACTCTATATCTTGTAAACTACTTCGAAACATTTTATTGTTTCCACATTGTTTAGGAAATTTAATTTTAAAAAACTTCATTTTTGCATCTTTGGTATCAAACGATCACAGGTTTTTCTCGGATTTTATTATTAACACTTAATATTACAATACAATAGTTTAAACTTTATATACATATTGGATATATATATATATATATATATATCTATGTATATATCTATTTATATATCTATGTATATATCTATGTATATATCTATTTATATATCTATGTATATATCTATTTATATATCTATGTATATATCTATTTATATATATATATATATATATATATATATATATATATATATATATATATTTATATATATATATATATATATATATATATATATATATATATATATATATATATATATATATATACATATTGGATATATATATATATATATATTATCAAACATACTGCATGCTAAATAGTTAGTTTCCTTTTATTAAGAAGTAAAATACACTTTATAATTTTGTTTTAAATTATACTGTTGCATCTTTACTTGCACTGTCCGATTTATAATGAAGTTTTGACGTTTGGACTGACGGTGATTTTTAGATATTTACTACAAATATTTCTCTAAAAACCTAGAGTTTTTCTTGCACTGTAATACTTAGCTACAAATTGCTTTTTTACTTAATTATACCTATTAATAGAGGTATTATAAATGAGATAAATTGTAGTGTTCATATTTAAATGTAATTACTCAATCTGACCGAGTATGAATCAATTGCGACATGCTTGATTGTTACGTTTGTACGTACGAACAAAGAAAGCTTAATATGGATGATTTAACTATTATTTCATTATTTTTAGGTGTCTTATGACAAATTCCGCTTCAATGTATGTATGTTTGCAACACGCATAACTCAAAACTGATTAGCTAGCTGTACAGGAGTAAAATGTTTAATTTTGATCTGTTATAACATGTAATTTAATACCTCCCCTTTAGATTGTAATATTTCCTTTATGGTACAGAAATTTTCAGTATAATGCATATTAACACCGTCTAACCAAAAAATTAAGTGCGATTACCAGTAACATTTTACATTTATCACTTTTATTACACCTACATTTTTTACTAATGTCTGCTCTTTATATATCAATAACTCTGAATATTTTCTCTCCAGATCAGCTGACAATACAGACAGATATCTTTATGTCATCCAAGGCGTTGAAGCTGTTATCCATTCAGCACTACCTGAAGGGAACGTATCGTTTAAGGAAAGCTACGGACTCGAGATTAATTGTTCATGTTGGCTTTCGTAAATTAGACGCAGTTCCGAGCGGAAGACCCTGAAGTTTTGTCTACCACCTCCAGAAGAAACATTTGAATTTGTAGCCACAAACCTATTTTATTTGCCCCAGCTGCCATCAATGAACACGGTGTATCTTTGTTGGAAAATTTTCAGTATTCGGACCCAACTCACAACCCTCTGGTTACGAAATTGCTGCCTATATCTATTGAGCTACGGTGGCTTATAGTACTTGGCTACAACAATAAAAAAGACAATATCAACACTTTCAGTTGCAGCTAAAACAATGCTTTACAAGTTCATTTTTAAACACATGAAACACAAAATGTAAAACAAAAATAAAAGTATGGAAATCTATTGTTTTCAGACATTTTTGTAAAGCTTTATTGTTTTATTAATTATTTATGTAGAGTAGAAGAAGCATTGTAACTGTTAAAAATTTCGGATAATAATGAAAGAAATATGCAATGAAAAAAACTCAGTATAGCTTATATTGACATAGCCGGTTACCACAAGGTGGCAGTATTTAAGCTTGAATCTGTAACTTTGAAAAACCTCATATACAACCTTCAAATGTACTAGCAGATTTTAATTATTCTTCATACTAAGTTTTAAAAATATGTATAATTTAAAATGTGAAGAAATAAACCAAATGAAATCAAAGAGTTTGATAATAAATGCGTGAACTAATCAAAGATAAATTCAGAGAAAAACTTCAAACTTAATTTTTTTAATTCCTTTTCATACAATTGAGATAAAACAGTTAATGCACAAAGAAAATGAATAACTCCACATTTTTTCTTCACAATGATTCCCTGTTCAAACTTTCGCTGGTTAGCAAAACTAAATATGCATAAAGTCTTGTAAAAACATACAGATTATTTATCACACCATACAAAAAAAGAAATTCTATGAATTTTTTACAACATTTTTACATTGTAACATTTTACATTTTGCATTATTTTTAAATGTAGAGAATGTATTTACAAATTACCGTAGTCATACAAAATATTGCTAAGCAAATATTTATAAAACTGTTCAAAATTGATGTAGTCTATTTTGATCATTTTTAAAAAGATTTATATTGCCATAAAATATTTATATATTGAAAAAATATTTTCGAACACTCTACATACGACAGTCCTATTTTAAGAAATTATATAAAAAATTTATTTTTGAAAACCTCTCTATGTGTTATATGTATTAAGATCATAAGATGATGACTCATATTTGAGTGGTTTAAAGATTTCCATTAAACCAATTTCGTTTGCATTAATGTAGAGAAATTGAGACCCTAATTGAGTATTTTTAAAAATATTTTTCCTAATTCACTTCTAGAAATTTAATTTAGTTATATGCATTTCTTAATGATTAAGGATTTTTTTTTAATTCTGTCTTCCTAATAGGTATCTAAAATTTGTAAATCGTAATTATTTTTTCGAAATTTAAGTTAATTTTAAAATTTCTTAATAACAATTATTTTCCACATATTCATGCATATGAAATAAACAACTTGTTAACCCTAATGAACGATTTACTGTATGTTAAAATTGGTTTGTTTCACTATGATTTTGAATTCTTCATGTTGTTCATGTTCGCATGTTTCTTCATGTTCGTATGTGCCCTTACCAACTGTATGTGCACAGATTTTACCGGTTTTACATAGTTATTTTTTCTTCATGATGTTGAATGCACTTTGGTATATATCCAGATCTTCATCGTCTTTCTCTAACTGATTCACGAATGCAGTTTTCAATTCGTCGATCATGGACTGGGAGCAGAACTGGCGAAGGTACTGACTTCGGCTGACTATTTCTGTAAGTATCACTTGAGCCGACTCACCGCACGTTTTCAAAACTTTCTCAGACAAGCAGGCAATTTTATAAGATTCCGTCCTACAACAAAATGAAAATATATGAGAAATTCTAATATATTTCTTCAATAAAAATAATTTTGCATTATCAAAGAATTTTTAATTAAAACAAATAGTATCTTAAGCGTTTTAATTATTTTCTGTGACTAATTTAAGTGAAAGTGTCTTAAGAAATGTAATATATATATATATATATATATATATATATATATATATATATATATATATATATTATATATATATATATATATATATATATATATATATATATATATATATATATATATATATATATATATATATATATAAATATATATATATATATATATATATATATATATACATATATGTATGTATGTATGTATATATATATAATATATATATATATATATATATATATATATATATATATATATATATATATATATATATATATATATATATATATATATATATATATATATATATAATATATATATATATATATTATATATATATATATATATATATATATATATATATATATATATATATATATGTATGTATGTGTGTGTGTGTGTGTGTAATAATATCAATATCTAAGCCCTAAAGTCTATCCAAAATTATCCCTTTTCCCCATTCATTATTCTAAATTTTAATTTCTCCTCTTTATATTAACCATATTTCTCAGATATCCAATTTCAACGAGGATGTTTTCATTCGTTCAGGAGAACCCCGAAATTATTTCTTTGAATCTCAAAGCAAAAATTGTTATTGGCAGTTATTAAACTTTAGCAGATGGCTCTAATCAAAGGTTATTTTCGCTAAGCAATTAACTGTTGCCTCCCACTACACGAAACCTTACACGGTATTTGGTCGTCTCTCGCAAAAGGTTGGCATTAGAAAGAGAGCGTTTTGACACCGTCCGGTTCAGATGAATCTGGATTTTGTCCTATTTTGAGGAGATGAAATGAAATAATATATATATATATATATAATATATATATTATATAATATATATATATATATATATATATATATATATATATATATATATATATATATATATATATATATATATATATATATATATATATATATATATATATATTATATATATATATATATATATATATATATATATATATATATATATATATATATATATATATATATATATATATATTTATATATATATATTATATATATATATATATATATATATTATATATATATATATATATATATATATATATATATATAATATATATATATATATATATATATATATATATATATATATATATATATATATATATATATATATATATATTATATATATATATATATATATATATATATATTATAATATATATATATATATATATATATATATATATATATATATATATATATATATATATATATATATATATATATTTATTATATATATATATATATATATATATATATATATATATATATATATGTATATATATATATATGTATATATACATATATATATATATATATGTGTGTGTGTGTGTGTGTGTGTGGTTAAAACGGTAAGGGAGAATCTGTGTAAAAATGCATATTATTTTATACCTAAAACGACTACTTTTAAAATAAACGACATTTTTTAAAATAAAATATTACCTATATACCTTTCATAGCAAGCAAAAATCTAGCTTCCTCTATCCAGTATTCTAAAAAAAAAGAGGAAATCGTAGGAAAATATCCATTTCTCCTAGCTGGAAATTTCGCATGAAATTACTTACTACGTAATTCCCAAAATTATTTAAAAACCTTAAAGTACCTAAAATCCTTAGTCCACAATGAGACATATCGTTGGAATAAGTCAAACGTTAGTGTTAAGGGAATAGTGGATTTTATAAAACGTGTTATAAAATATTAGTTTCTACACTTATAAACTGACGAATAAGTAAATTGATGATTTTAAAGATTTTTCTTTAAATGGAGTATAGTTATAGAAAAATTCCTTCTTTCGAATATTTTTGTATATTTTAAAAGGTTTCTTGTTATTAACACATACCTAGATTTTTAAAATATGTTTAGTAAATATTTCTATAATACATTTAAAGAAATATGTATATTTCTTTTGAATGTCTACTTCCTTTAGGTTATTAAATTCAATTTAAAAGTAAGAATTCTGAATTTTCAACAAAATTTCACTGTATAACCATAAAGATGGTTTGTTATATACTAACTTTATAATCTAAATAGAAAATAATACACAAAAATATTTGTAAAAAATTAAAAGACATATTAAAAAGAGTAAATTAAAATTAATACACAAAACATATTTTAAGAAATAAAAACATTTTTATAATAACATTTAAACGTATTAATAATGAAATTATCAAAATATTTCATACCTATTTTTTAAGCTAATCTATTTTCAAAAATATTAAATAGTATTTATTTAATTATATTTCAATGAATCAGTGTGCACATTCTATATTAATAACTTTCCAACACACTTTGTAACAAGCAACATCCTAACCGTTCACCGTTCTCAAATGAGCATTAATATTAATTCATCATTAATAATATAATATTCATTATGATACAATCAGAGCAATTCATTATTTTTTTATACTGCTTCTAACTCTTGTGATAAACCAATTTGTATTTTTCCATAGCTGATTTCTTTCTGTAATTTGGAGTAAACATAATTCATTGTTCAGTTTCGTTTACGTAGCTTCTAACATGAAATATTCAAGGTATTTTTATGAAAATATATATCATCATTCTTTGATGTAAATATAGAATTAATAAATTTTTATAAAGGAATGCTGTTATAATGTTTGTCGCAAGAAATGTGTTGAAGATAAATGCTACAACATTATAACAACTTTTTTTCTATAATGCAGTGTCCTTTAGAGTATAGACAAGTTTATTATAACTACATAAAATTCAATATTTGTGTTCAATTAACTACTAATAACGAAAGGGAAATAGACAAAAAAATGAACACCATATCTGAATTATCTTTAAATTTTTCAATATTCAATCAAAATTTTAGAGGGATATAAATTTCACAAAATTAAATTGCTAAGTTTATTATATAACTAAGTTTATATGTAATTGCTAAGTTTATATATAATATAGCCAAGTTTATATTAACTAAAGAAAATTCAATATTTGTGTTCAATTAACTACTAATAACGAAAGGGAAATAGACAAAAAAATGAACACCATATCTGAATTATCTTTAAATTTTTCAATATTCAATCAAAATTTTAGAGGGATATAAATTTCACAAAATTAAATTGCTAAGTTTATTATATAACTAAGTTTATATGTAATTGCTAAGTTTATATATAATATAGCCAAGTTTATATTAACTAAAGAAAATTCAATATTTGTGTTCAATTAACTACTAATAGCAAAAGGGAAATAGACAAAAAAAATGAGCACCATATCTGAATTATCTTTAAATGTTTCAATATTCAATCAAATTTTTAGAGGGATATAAATTTCACAAAATTAAATTGCTAAGTTTATTATATAACTAAGTTTATATGTAATTGCTAAGTTTATATATAATATAGCCAAGTTTATTATAACTAAAGAAAATTCAATATTTGTGTTCAATTAATTACAAATAACGAAAGGGAAATAGACAAAAAAAATGAGCACCATATCTGAATTATCTTTAAATGTTTCAATATTCAATCAAAATTTTAGAGGGATATAAATTTCACAAAATTAAATTGCTAAGTTTATTATATAACTAAGTTTATATGTAATTGCTAAGTTTATATATAATATAGCCAAGTTTATTATAACTAAAGAAAATTCAATATTTGTGTTCAATTAACTACTAATAGCAAAAGGGAAATAGACAAAAAAAATGAGCACCATATCTGAATTATCTTTAAATGTTTCAATATTCAATCAAATTTTTAGAGGGTTATATATTTCACAAAATTAAATTGCTAAGTTTATTATATAACTAAGTTTATATGTAATTGCTAAGTTTATATATAATATAGCCAAGTTTATTATAACTAAAGAAAATTCAATATTTGTGTTCAATTAATTACAAATAACGAAAGGGAAATAGACAAAAAAAATTAACACATATCTAAATTATCTTTAAATGTTTCAATATTCAATCAAAATTTTAGAGGGATATAAATTTCATAAAAGTAAATTGTTACTTGTTATGCTTATGAAGATGTATGGTTATCTTTGCCTAGGGTAAAACAATTAACAAACAAAACCAGATTCTAATTACTGTAATTGATATAGTATGAAAGATATTATCTTCTCAATAAAAATCAGACACTATTATTTATAATATATGCAAAATAAATTATACCTAAGAACATAAATTGAAATTAAAGATTTAACATATGTAATAAGAGATAAAAATATAAAAGAAACGTTAAAAGTTCTGAGCATTATAAAATTGAAGATTATGATTTTATATGAAAATTTCTACCCATAAAAATAAAAAAAATATCGTTCATTTAAAATTCAAACACATACAGAAGTTTATTAATGATATAAAAAATGAACACAAAGATAAAAAAAAATATTAAAAGATAACCAAACTGTCTTCAATTTTTCAGCAGTAAAAAAATTAAACTTCTTGCTTTACATTTAAAATTTAAGCTGAAATTCTCTAGAGACAATGCAATTTTTCTTTTTATGTCATTCATGCAATTTTTCCTTTTTGTATTGAATTGTTTCTAAAGGGATTGATAATACAATAGGAAGTATTTCAGCTATCTGATATTAAAAAATAAGTAAATAAATGAGCTTATAATTTTATCTACCACTAAAATCATTTGTCTATGTCCCTAAAAATAAATTTACTTAGAAAAGATAACTACTGCTGAAGTTTATGAACCTAATTCTAAACTAAGAAATTAAAAAGTAAATTTAAATTGCATAATAATTTTTTTTTGGTACTTATAAGTCACAAACTAGGTTGTGCGTAAAGTATAAAATTATTAATGAAATTAATAATTAAATTTATAATTTGTAATTTTTATTATTTTCTAATTCAACTTACTAAATATTGATGTTTCAACAAATTTAAAAATGTAAAGTAATAATTCAAATAATAATTAACAAGAAACCGAAGATTATTAAATTTTTGGTTAAAGTTTTTGTTCTATTACCCATGATGCTTCCTTAATGTCTCAAAAACGATGTATAAATTTATTTCTAATCCTTGGTTACTAA
>CM063501.1:64868382-64883382 GCA_032207245.1 Pardosa pseudoannulata
CATACGAATTTTCGAGGAATTCAATAACAGTGTAATGCTCGTTATTTTTCCCGCAGTCATCCAAATGGTCCGTAAAGCACTCGAAATAATTCAATTGGCCCCTGAAAATAAAATACATGCAAGCAAAAACAGCTATTTTTCATCATTTTACAAATAAATTAAATAATTTATTCCAATGCATTATGCAGATAAGACATCTATCAGAACGTCATTTAGAGATTAAATGCACAAGTATTCGATCTTGGCTACAAAGCTATTACTCTTTTAACATGACCCGAGGAGCACATGAAGATTAATGAGTACTGTGAACGCGAGTGAAATTACCCCCGCTGAGTCCTCCGGCTATGAGTCCGATGCTTTTGCCAACTGAGTTATCACGGTTGAAGCACACACTTATGACAAAATTTATATTGTGAGTCACTTACACCCCAAAGAACCTAAACAACATTAGTTCAAATTTCTAAAGTAATACTTGGTGATTCGTTCATTACATTTTGTTAAGTAAATAATATTGTTAAACTCAACATTCAGGGGTGGTTCGGGAATCTGTGTAATCAATATACCACTCTCCTGAGAAAATTAAAAAGAATTATGATAAACTTATATCATAAATACAGGGAAATGGTTTGTAATACATGAGTAACAATTACCTCCTTACTGGCAATGAATGTGTGCTTTTCTTCAAAACAATCTTTAAAGATGGTTTTTAAAGATGATTTTACGAAATTTTATATCCATTTATACAAAATTTACAGAAGTTAGGTAGGTTTTTAAGAGGAATATCACAATGCATATTAAATTTACAAAATTGAATTCACGAAAAGTTATGGGTATATAAATGAATATTTCTGTTAGTGCATGTTAGGAAAATATACCCATACTTCTAATATATAACATTCTACCTAATATTACAGGATGTCTTATTAAATAAAAGTGCTTAAGTGTATAGTACAAAAGTTTAAAATTTTATCCTCGTTATATTGAGGTGTATTTCAGTCTCTGAAAGTAGATCCAGAAAAAGAACGATTGTTCATATATTGGTAAACTAAAAAATTTAAAAGTTTGATTTTTTTTATTTTAAATGCTCATTTTATTAATAAACAATGTAGAGAGAAAATTTCTAAAACAATAATTACACATATTTTAACTTTTGTAATTAAAATATGTGTATTTTACACATATTTTAACAGTGCTATAAATTAATTTCACAGTACTAGTCCAAACTAACGCATATAAAGTTAAAAACTAAACTGATACATATTAACGAATGATAGTTTCAACTATGTTTTTACTGTGTATATATTGTATTTAAATAGTGCATAGAATACAGAGGTATTTATTGTATTTTTTTCCAGAAAAAGATCCAGAAAAAGAACGATTGTTCATATATTGATAAACTAAAAAATTTAAAAATTTGAATTTTTTTTATTTTAAATGCTCATTTTATTAATATACAATGTAGAGAGAAAATTTCTAAAACAATAATTACACAGATTTTAACTTTTCAGTGCTATAAATTAATTTCACAGTACTAGTCCAAACTAACGCATATAAAGTTAAAAACTAAACTGATAATATTAACGAATGACTAGTTTCAACTATGTTTTTACTGTGTATGTCTTGTATTTAAATAGTGCATAGAATACAGAGGTATTTATTGTATTTTTTTTCCAGAAAAAGATCCAGAAAAAGAACGATTGTTCATATATTGGTAAACTGAAAAATTTAAAAATTTGAATTTTTTTATTTTAAATGCTCATTTTATTAATAAACAATGTAGAGAGAAATTTTCTAAAACAATAATTACACATATTTTAACTTTTCAGTGCTATAAATTAATTTCACAGTACTAGTCCAAAATAATGCATATAAAGTTAAAAACTAAACTGATAATATTAACGAATGACTAGTTTCAACTATGTTTTTACTGTGTATGTCTTGTATTTAAATAGTGCATAGAATACAGAGGTATTTATTGAATTTTTTTTTCCAGAAAAAGATCCAGAAAAAGAACGATTGTTCATATATTGGTAAACTGAATAATTTAAAAATTTGAATTTTTTTTATTTTAAATGCTCATTTTATTAATATACAATGAAGAGAGAAAATTTCTAAAACAATAATTACACAGATTTTAACTTTTCAGTGCTATAAATTAATTTCACAGTACAAGTCCAAAATAATGCATATAAAGTTAAAAACTAAACTGATACATATTAACGAATGACTAGTTTCAACTATGTTTTTACTGTGTATGTCTTGTATTTAAATAGTGCATAGAATACAGAGGTATTTATTGTTATCTTTTTCAAAAAACAAACGGTATATCAAGTAACTTACGGGCAAATATCTTTTAATTCTTCACTGTTTGGAACCACATTAACGTCGTCTATCTTCTCACGGGGAACATAATGTAGGCATTTTGTGTAAGGACTAATCGTATCGCATTCATCCTCTTCTGCGAAAACTCCTAAAATTAAATAGAAGAAAAAAAATTTAAAAAATACACTTTCCTAATTTTCACTTATGTTAATCTCTGTAATTATTATAAGTATTACGTACCAGTGACTTATACTAGGCCATGTTAATATAATACAAAGAGTTCAGACCAGGGTTGGAAAACAATCATGATTTATTTTTTAAAAATCAGATTTATTTGATTTAAATCAGATTTTTTGGATTTAAATCGGATTTTTTTATTTTTTTCTGAATACTAATTTTAATCGTTGTTTTTATATTTTTTGCAATATACATAGAACAGTTTGTTATAAGAAGTCACAACTTTTCTATCTAGTATATTCTGCACACTGATTACCTAAACTTAAATATATGAATTTTAATCTAAATACATTCTATTATTTTGTAATTGGATAGTGCAAACTCAATAAGATGTCAATTAAAAGAAAAAATTAAATATTCTTTTAACGCAAACTATTTATTTAAAAAAACAAATCACAATTATTTTAATATTTTTTTAAGTACCGAATTATGGATTTAATTGTTTCAATAAAAACACTCGCTTTGATGCTTTATCCACTCCTCATTGGTTACGAAGGCTAGAATGAACAATACCAAAAGAAGAAAAAAACTGTCTTTCCATTCCAGCAGACGAAGATACGGCTGTTGATATTTGATAGACAAACTGGATTTCAAGTTCTGTAATACTCTCTTTACCTCCCATTAGATAAAATGAATTCAACCAGTCATAATCAATCATTGTACTACCCCTGCTACATATTTTCTGATAACAACCCCTAAATTCTTGGAAAGGACATGCTATCTATTGACACTTATTTAATTATTGTTATTACTGTGCTGACTGATTCCCAGTTCTCCTGTCTTTGGAATATAGGTTTTAAAAGAAGTGAAAAAAAAATAATTTAAATCAATGATTTTTTTAAAAAAAATGAACTGATTTAAATCAAGATTTAAATCATGATTTAAATCAACTGATTTAAATCATGCCAACCCTGGTTCAGACAAATAAGATACAAATGAGACATAAAGTTTTGCAGACTTTTTTATTTATATCTTTAATTATTTACAATCTGGTGAAGCACATAAAATCTATGCAATCTTAATATGAAGTCGATGGAATAGGGAAAAAAATGGTGGTGCTACAGCCACAGTTTACAGTGCTGCAATTTTGGAGTATTGAGCTGCTGAGGTATTAGAATTGGCTAGAAAAGCTAGCAAAGATCTGAATGTAACGAGAATAACTCCAAGATATTTACAACTTGCTACAACTTGCTGATTTACTTATCAAAGCAACCAAAGCTGATGACGCTTTTATCAGATGCAAGAGTTGAAATTTTTCTGCCTCTGCTCAAGTTCTCCGTTCTCTTCCTATTTTTCTCTGAAGGGGGATCAAATCTGCCGAGTGAAGTATCCGAAAAAAAAACTCTTCTTGCCAAGGCCAACAACTACTGACCCACATCAGGCACCCCTCCTGTCCAACGGAGTCGAAGGTGGGGGGGGGGCACTGACATCGCCCTTGTCCCTCGGTCAATAGTTTAACTCAAGTTACAATAAGTAAGCTAATTTTTACAGCTGTTTAACTTTCGAGATTATTGTCAAAATACTTTATTTCATATTTTTTTATAATCAACTTCATTCGTAATTACAGATTCATTTACATGGAATTTATTAATTTGAATATCAATGTTTGCAATTAAGGAAAAAATGTCCTTAAACTATTCGTTTACACAGCTTTTTTTGTATATAATAATACATTATTAAGTTGTATAAAATTTTTCAGTTTTTTTTATATTTTCAACATAGAAAGATTATAATAACGACACTGCGTATACAAAAGATATTTAAAATAATGTAACCTGCAATCATGGATTTTTGCTCAGGTTTTATGAAAAAAAATATTTTCTTCCAAACTACTTAAACTGACACTCAAAGAAACAAAATTGAGAGAGTAAAAAGTTTGAGGAGTTGCACATCGATTTTTCTATAAATTCTAATGCATAAACTTTCAAGTATACATAAGCGAGAAAATCAAACTGCATAGAAAAAAAAGAGTTGTAACATTTAAAATATTTTTTATAACTTCTACACAATATTTATTTTATGTGAGGGAAATATTTAGGTTGAATACATACAAATAATACCATGTTATTAACTAATTTTAGTGTAGAATTTCAGGCCATTAACGGATGGCGATTATATTAGTTCGAAAAAACGGATTTGTATAAATTAGGTTGTTTTCATTATGAAAATGATTACAAAAAAGCTATTTCTATATCCCTCTTTAAATAAACTATGTCACTTTACTTCCCTTTCATGAAAATTTTATTCTTAAATAAATTTGTTTATTTAACCATTTCTTCCATTGTTTACTGAATTGTAGTTGAGAATATTAGATTGCATGAACTCCCTGGGTCCTCCTACAGCCGATTTTGTACAAGAAGTTTTGTTCTTAAATTGTCAGAGACATAACTTAATTTTGTCGACAATATAAAACATTAGGGTGTAAGATTCATATGTAATGAAATGACGCCATTGCAGTAATTATCTTAAAAGATTTATAAAATCGGTTTAAATATCTTGATTTCAGTGCAAGACTGTAAACTTAAGAAACAAAACTGCAATTTTAAATATATTTTGAACTATTGCTTGAATAGTCAATAAACATTACTCTGTTTATTTACACACACACACACACACACACACACACACACACACACACATATATATATATATATATATATATATATATATATATATATACACATATGTATATATATACATATATACATACATACATATACATATATATATATATATACATATATATATTTATATATATACATATATACATATATATATATATATATACATATATATATATATATATATATATGTATATATATATGTATATATCAAAATTATTTAACTTTAATATTTCTTAAAAAACCTCCTATCTTCCATTTTAATTCATCTAAATATCTTTATCAGTCTCAACATGGTGTGTTCACGGGTGTATTTTCCACTTAACATTCCTTTCTGTCATAAAACTGTAAACTCTCTGTCTATGCAGCAGTTTCGCAGGTGTATAACATGTGTTCGTGTTTATGTTGTGGGAAAATTCTTGTATAAGTATATACTTGTGTATGATACATATATGGCTTTTGATTATGTATCGTCCAGAAGGGCAGATGTGTCGTATATATCTGAAATAAAGTTTTAAGTATATATATATATAATATATAGCCCGACTATTCTCATATATATATATAGCTTTATCCTTGTGAAGGAGTTTATATATATATATATATTATATATATATATATATATATATATATAATATATATATATATATATATATATACATATATACAGATATTTAATACCTTATTATATATCTAAAAAATCTAGTCCAAGAAGACTGCAAGAATACAAATATTTATACAGACATGGGATAACTATTCTGTCGAAATAAAAATACCTTAAAATCTTTATCATGAATTCTGTGCAATACTTGACAATTTCTTTAAAATATTTCATACAGTTTCATTTTTAAGATATCAAAAAGCAAAGAATAAATGTTTCACCCGTTGGGGATTTTCGATTTTCTCTAAAAGTGCTACAGGAGTACAAATAGTATATTTTATTAAAATTATATACAGTGATAAAAGAAGTTAAAAATAGTATATAAAGTATAAACATTAAAGAGCAATACTTATCCTAAAAGATACACTTATTGCCTACAACATAAAATGAATTGACGAAACTTACCCAATAAAAATAGAGAGAAAATTGAAACTTTCAGAAATCTCATCTTGAAGTCTCTGTTCACTGATCGAAAGAGTTTGTATCAATAAAATGAATTTAAAGAGTGTTTGTCGATAAACTGAAAGATTCCTATATCGAGAAAGGAAATACGTCACGGCCCAGGCAAGTTGAGCTCCGATAAGCTTTCGTCAAACACGAGCCTACAAACATTAATGAGTCTGCAGTTAAAATTAGCTTTGTATTTGAATGTGATCGTGTATATTTACGGTATACAAGAGGTCGAGTTTAAGTGACAGACCTTGAGACCATTAACCTTTATTGCATGCTCTGGAACAAACCGGTAAAATACAGAAACAGTTTAAGATACTACTGCAGTTTTAACGTTTCATTATCTGCCATATGACTGCCTAATTTTAAGAATGTCTTCAGACTAAAAACTTTTTATATGTAAAAGTTTTTATATGTAAAATTATTTTTCTTATTTTATAGTCATCCGAAATATATTCTTACAAGAATAACAATTAAGAATATATAAAACAGATAAAAACTTATGTCTAACGCTATACAAGAGGTCGAGTATAAGTGACAGACCTTGAGACCATTAACCTTTATTGCAGGCTCTGGAACAAACCGGTAAAATACAGAAACAGTTTAGAATACTACTGCAGTTTTAACGTTTCATTATCTGCCATATGACTGCCTAATTTTAAGAATGTCTTCAGACTAAAAACTTTTTATATGTAGAAGTTTTTACATGTAAAATAATTTTTTATAGTCATCCGAAATATATTCTTACAAGAATAATAACTAAGAATATATAAAACAGATAAAAACTTCGTCTAACGCTATACAAGAGGTCGAGTTTAAGTGACAGACCATGAGACTATTAACCTTTATTGCAGGGTCTGGAACAATCCGGTAAAATACAGAAACAGTTTTGGATACTACTACATGTTTAACATTTCATTATCTGTCATATGACTGCCTTATTTTAAGGATATCTTCATTCTAAAAGATTTTTATATGTTAAAAGTTTTATATTTAAATTTATTTTTCTCTTTTACAGTCATGCGAAATATATTATTACAAGAATAATAAGTAAGAATGTCTAAAACTGAGGAAACTTATGTCTAACGCTGATAATCCCCTATATAATAATTATAATAATTAGCCTAACTTATCTGTCCGTCTGTCCTCGAATTTAAGAAGAGGTTGGACCTGGAATGGATAGAGACATCCATATAGGATTTCTGATGAGTTAGAGTTAAAAACGTTCGAAATTCACCCCTTTCCCCCTTTTCAACCATTTAATGCCATTATTGCAAGCCCTATTTTACCCGGTTAGGAGCAGGCAATAAAATGTATTAATTTATCACATAATAAATAGGTAAAAATAACATTTTTATAGCATTATGACGTCATTTTATTGTTTCTTATTTTAAATTATTTAAATATCGTCTGCATTATTTTCATACATTTTATTAATGAACTTGAATGAATGAAATCGCCTTTAGAGCAGCTATTGGGGGTTTCTCCAACAGCAGAGCACTGTGACCAGAGGTCTATTATACCCAAACCCAGAAGAATAAAGACAGGACCAAGAACGCCTAAGAGAAAAGGCCAGAAGCTGAGGCAAATGTCAGCAGACAACTGACAGGGATGTCCTGCAGCTCCCATGGCTCAAGAATGTGGCGACCAAGGTGTTCAAACCTAAGAGCCGAGAAATACTCGCAATCACACAAAATGTGGTGAGCAGTCTCTTCCTCAAGACGCCAGCCACAACATAAAGGATCAGAACTAGTCCCCATAATGCTGAAGTTCTTATTGAAGGGAAGGGACCAGTAAGAAAACCAACTGCCTTCCTCAAGCCATTCCTATGAAGCGACAAGAGCTCCTTATTTCGCAAGTGGGGCAGTTACGATTAACCCTCTAAGCGGTTCGCAAGTACAATTCCACCAAACCGATGACGTCTTCAAAACGTACTGTTTTCGACCTTCAAAAACGCTCTGTAAAGGATGTAATGTATATTTTTGCCAGTGCTTTCCCTCATGGAGTTTTGCGATAGGAGGATCAGATCGATTGTTAGGAACTGCACCCCTCTTTGACTAATATTTATTGAGAGATGCACCCCTACCTCCTGAGGCACAAAGACGCTGATAGCTTTTCCTGGCTTTGTAAATCTCTATTTCGAAGTATTTTGTTTGCGGTAATAGATGTATCTCTAATTGCACCACTTAAATATCTTGGATGACTTTCGTAACAAAATATAAATAAATTTCTCAAAGAATATTTTATTTGTACTTTTAGAATTCATTATTTCTTATGGGATGATTTTCGACACTTGACGAGCTTTATGTGTATTAAAAATTAACAATCTATCACACCTCTTTATATATCTATTTATAACCGGAAGTAAAGGAACAATAACGAGGGTGGATTTCCCGTATTCCATTCTAGTTGACAAAGGGTGAAGGAAAAAAATCAAAGAACGTTTTGGCCACTGACACAGTAGACCTTTAGCGTATTGTTGGAGACTTTTTTTCCTCGATGTGTGTTCCACTCGGAGGGTTAAGCTCTTTAGCTTGCCTATGACTATTCCTAATAATCCACTTGGAATACTGAAGGCGAATAAAATGCCTAAAAACAGAATTCCTAATAGACCCCGGAGCAATACGAAGGATAGGCTCAGGTCCAGTATCAATAAACTTAGATATTACTTTAATAATTGTGTTTTGTGTTTGGCTTACATAATACATTAGGTACATATGTGATAGTTTGATATATAATCATCGATTATTTTTTGTTGGAAGATAATACTCAGCCAAAAAAAAAACATTTTTTTACCTGCCTCATAGGGTTCTTTACAATTTTGAAAAATTGAAAGTTTTACTCATCCCGTCATATGATGGGCTATATGCTAGTTCATGAATATTCGACTAGTATATGAATTTCTAATATTTACATATTGAAAACATAACTGTCGTTAGTAAACTGTATTTTTATATTGATAATACTTACTTACACAATATATGATATTGACTTACAAAATATATGATATTGTGTAAGAAAAAGAACTTGACACTATGGGCTTTTAATGGATAGTTAGAATAAACTGGTAAAATACAAAAATAGTTTTAAACATCTATCAAAGAATAACTCGATCTGCATTCAAGATACATGGCTAAAGGGTTTATTTATTCAAGAACAATCTTGCTATGTTCATTAAGTTTATCTTAATCTAAAATAATTAAATTTAATTAGTTAATCTATTATAATTAAGTTTAATTAGTTACTTTTTTATCTTCATAAGAAAACTTATTTTGGAAATAGTACATAAGAGTACATAATTTATTTCTATCTATGGAAACATATCAAGTGCTGATGATATGTTGCTAAAACACAATATGCAATTTTTATATCCATAATAATGCTATTTATATTATCTTTATCATTACATTTATGATTATGTATATTTATGTTACATGAATTATGTACGTAAAGGATCTTCAGACCACGAACCTTTAGTAGAGAGTTCGAACAGACCACAAAAACATGAATTGTCTGCTACATTTTATTAGAGAAAAATTCATTGTAAAATCATGCCTAATATTTAATCATTTTCTTTGTTTAAACTTTAGATTAAAAATTATTTTTAAAAAATATTTCTCATATATACGTTAAATTTCTTGAATCTGTCATTTTTGTTATTTTTTTAGCTTTTTTACTTTATTTTTTAATTCTGCATTGGCTTTCTTCAAAAATCATGTAATTTTATCCTTAAAATGTGTGTATTTTACACAAAGAAATGTGCTTTTCTGTTTACAAAATCTTTTAATAACGCTTTTAGTTTACAGAGTGTTATCTTATATAAAAATATTCTATTCTCTAAAGATTAAAGCTTTTCTACTTTAATATAACTTCAATACATGATAGAAAATAGTTATACATATACTGGTTAATAAATTCTCAATTTTCTATATTTAAAATATTTTGTAGTCACCCTGTTAAAAAAGCAGCTAATAACGGTATAGAATAAAACTTTTTTTTTTAATTTGCACTAATATAATTTTAAATGATTTTCTCTCCAAGAAGGCCCTTTATGCCATAATTGCGATTATTTTAAATGCTGTATTATTCCTGATGTTATTAGATGAAACAGAAAATAAAAAGCAAAATAATAATGCATTTTACCAAGAAATTTAAATAAATTCATAACTGTCCGATCAATTATCGGAATTTTTTTTAACTATGTGATTTTTTGGGGTATCATTTTACTCTTTGAGAGAAACTTATATAGGATTATATCTTACAAAGTTTGCTTTAAATATTTATTAATCGCATGTAGGGGCAGTAAAAAGACAAAATCGGAGGTAAACTAATTTCATTTCATATGATAAAACTAACAAAACTGTAATATCAATATTTTTAAAACATAGCTATGTAGCATATACAGGGTGTTTCATATCGAATGGGACAGAAATAATAGCGCAGTGTGACTGCCGTAATGGATTTATTCAGCCAAAACAAATTTATTCTGCAACTGCAATTATACAAGTTTTATTTGGCAACAGGGAAAAATTGTCGAATGACGAACTCGCCGCTAGAAGTGCTGTTAAACAAAATGTCGTCCATGCAGGAGAGAGAACACTGCGTTTTCGGATATGCCAAAACTCCTCGGTAACTGTTGTAAAAGACATTTTTGCACGAAATTTCGTAAAGAGCCACCGCATCGGCATAACATAAGCAGGTGGATGAAGCAGTTCCAGGATACCGGCTGCTCATACAAGAACTCCATCACAGGGGATATGCTATCAAGAGTGTGGGAGTAGCTTGATTACCGTGTAGACATTTGTCGTGTCACCAGAGGGGCACATATTGAACACCTGTAGAAACTTGAATAAATGTAGTTTTGAGGAAAATTAGAATTTTCTAAATATATTAATTACAACGTTCACAATCATGTTTTCTTTTTGTCCCATTCAATATGAAACAGCCTGTATTTATGTTATGTAAAATTATATCGTATTGTTTACTTCAGCTGTCATATAATTTATGTAGATAAAAAGGGGACTTAAGGAAAAACGTAACAATAATTTATGAATGAAACAGAAAGTGACAGGATATATAATCGAATATTAAAATCTAATTGGTACGGGTGGAATCCTTCAGAAAGTCAAGATGTACTTATCACTCCATTCCATTCTATATGATTTGAGACACATGGGTATTTAACAAATTCAAGCATATCCACATCTGACAAAATAACTCAATTATAATAGAATGAACATTGCAAGAAATTGGATAAGAAGTAATCCACGATAGAGTTTTGTAGCATTTACCTATTTTATTGGACCTATTAGTTACAAGGCTTGCTCACATAGTGAAGTATTCTAGTGGAAGTAGTTTTGAGGTAAATTTAAATTTTTTAAATATATTAATTACAACGTTCACAATCATGTTTTCTTTTTGTCCCATTCAATACAAAACACCCTGTATTTATGTTATGTAAAATTATATCGTATTGCTTAATTCAGCTGTCATATAATTTATGTAGATAAAAAGGGGACTTAAGGAAAAACTGAACAATAATGTTTATGACTGAAACAGAAAGTGACAGGATATATAATCGAATATTAAAATCTAATTGCTACACGTGGAATCCTTCAGAAAGTCAAGATGTATTTATCACTCCATTCCATTCTATATGATTTGAGACACATAGGTATTTAACAAATTCAAGCATATCCACATCTCACAAAATAACTCAATTATAATAGAATGAACATTGCAAGAAATTGGATAAGAAGTAATCCACGATAGAGTTTTGTAGTATTTACCTATTTTATTGGACCTATTAGATACAAGTCTTGCTCACATAGTGAAGTATTCTAGTAGAAGTAGTTTTGAGGTAAATTTGAATTTTCTAAATATATTAATTACAACGTTCACAATCATGTTTTCTTTTTGTCCCATTCAATATGAAACACGATGTATTTATGTTATGTAAAATTATATCGTATTGTTTACTTCAGCTGTCATATAATTTATGTAGATAAAAAGGGGACTTAAGGAAAAACTTAACAATAATGTTTATGACTGAAACAGAAAGTGACAGGATATATAATCGAATATTAAAATCTAATTGCTACACGTGGAATCCTTCAGAAAGTCAAGATGTATTTATCACTCCATTCCATTCTATATGATTTGAGACACATGGGTATTTAACAAATTCAAACATATCCACATCTGATAAAATAACTCAATTATAATAGAATGAACATTGCAAGAAATTGGATAAGAAGTAATCCACGATAGAGTTTGTAGTATTTACCTATTTTATTGGACCTATTAGTTACAAGGCTTGCTCACATAGTGAAGTATTCTAGTAGAAGTAGTTTTGAGGTAAATTTGAATTTCCTAAATATATTAATTACAACGTTCACAATCATGTTTTCTTTTTGTCCCATCTAATATGTAACACCCTGTATTTATGCTATGTAATATTATATCGTATTGTTTACTTCAACTGTCATATAATTTATGTAGATAAAAAGGGGACTTAAAGAAAAACATAACAATAATGTTTATCACTGAAACAGAAAGTGACAGGATATATAATCGAATATTAAAATCTAATCGGTACGGGTGGAATCCTTCAGAAAGTCAAGATGATTTATCACTCCATTCCATTCTATAAGATTTGAGATACATGGGTATTTAACAAATTCAAGCATATCCACATCTGATAAAATAACTCAATTATAATAGAATGAACATTGGATAAGAAGTAATCCACGATAGAGTTTGTAGTATTTGCCTATTTTATTGGACCTATTAGTTACAAGGCTTGCTCACATAGTGAAGTATTCTAGTAGAAGTTGTTTTGAGGTAAATTTGAATTTTCTAAATATATTAATTACAACGTTCACAATCATGTTTTCTTTTTGTCCCATTCAATATGAAACACCCTGTATTTATGTTATGTAAAATTATATCGTATTCTTTACTTCAGCTGTCATATAATTTATGTAGATAAAAAGGGGACTTAAGGAAAAACTTAACAATAATGTTTATGACTGAAACAGAAAGTGACAGGATATATAATCGAATATTAAAATCTAATTGCTACACGTGGAATCCTTCAGAAAGTCAAGATGTATTTATCACTCCATTCCATTCTATATGATTTGAGACACATGGGTATTTAACAAATTCAAACATATCCACATCTGAAAAAATAACTCAATTATAATAGTATGAACATTGCAAGAAATTGGATAAGAAGTAATCCACGATAGAGTTTGTAGTATTTACCTATTTTATTGGAACTATTAGTTACAAGGCTTGCTCACATAGTGAAGTATTCTAGTAGAAGTAGTTTTGAGGTAAATTTGAATTTCCTAAATATATTAATTACAACGTTCACAATCATGTTTTCTTTTTGTCCCATCTAATATGTAACACCCTGTATTTATGCTATGTAATATTATATCGTATTGTTTACTTCAACTGTCATATAATTTATGTAGATAAAAAGGGGACTTAAAGAAAAACATAACAATAATGTTTATCACTGAAACAGAAAGTGACAGGATATATAATCGAATATTAAAATCTAATTGGTACGGGTGGAATCCTTCAGAAAGTCAAGATGTACTTATCACTCCATTCCATTCTATATGATTTGAGACACATGGGTATTTAACAAATTCAAGCATATCCACATCTGACAAAATAACTCAATTATAATAGAATGAACATTGCAAGAAATTGGATAAGAAGTAATCCACGATAGAGTTTTGTAGCATTTACCTATTTTATTGGACCTATTAGTTACAAGGCTTGCTCACATAGTGAAGTATTCTAGTGGAAGTAGTTTTGAGGTAAATTTAAATTTTTTAAATATATTAATTACAACGTTCACAATCATGTTTTCTTTTTGTCCCATTCAATACAAAACACCCTGTATTTATGTTATGTAAAATTATATCGTATTGCTTAATTCAGCTGTCATATAATTTATGTAGATAAAAAGGGGACTTAAGGAAAAACTGAACAATAATGTTTATGACTGAAACAGAAAGTGACAGGATATATAATCGAATATTAAAATCTAATTGCTACACGTGGAATCCTTCAGAAAGTCAAGATGTATTTATCACTCCATTCCATTCTATATGATTTGAGACACATAGGTATTTAACAAATTCAAGCATATTCACATCTGACAAAATAACTCAATTATTATAGAATGAACATTTCAAGAAATTGGATAAGAAGTAATCCACGATAGAGTTTTGTAGTATTTACCTATTTTATTGGACCTATTTGTTACAATGATTGCTCACATAGTGAAGTATTCTAGTAGAAGTAGTTTTGAGGTAAATTTGAATTTTCTAAATATATTAATTACAACGTTCACAATCATGTTTTCTTTTTGTCCCATTCAATATGAAACACCCTGTATTTATGTTATGTAAAATTATATCGTATTCTTTACTTCAGCTGTCATATAATTTATGTAGATAAAAAGGGGACTTAAGGAAAAACTTAACAATAATGTTTATGATTGAAACAGAAAGTGACAGGATATATAATCGAATATTAAAATCGAATTGCTACACGTGGAATCCTTCAGAAAGTCAAGATGTACTTATCGCTCCATCCCATTCTAAATGATTTGAAACACATTGGTATTTAACAAATTCAAGCATATTCACATCTGACAAAATAACTCAATTATTATAGAATGAA
>CM063501.1:64888382-64890882 GCA_032207245.1 Pardosa pseudoannulata
TTTGTTCTATATTTGAATATTTTAAATATAGATCAGTGGCATTTTACTACAATTAATATTAAAGACGATATAAAGCAAACTTGGGTTATTAATTGAAGTAACAACAACAATGTACTACATCACATTATGTCGTATCCCCTCACTTCCGGAAACTGCATTGCTTAGACTTATTTGTCTGTTTTTTTTATTTTAATTATAAAGTCGAAATGCTGTGGCTTAGACCTCTGCTTAACGCAATGCTGCCGGACGGTCAGACCGAACGAGCAATCAAACACCCTACACTCGACCTTCGGGTGGGTGGCTGCTTACTGGTAATATAAACAGTTTGAGTCAATATATATATATATATATATATATATATATATATATATATATGTATATATGTATGTATATATATATATATATATATATATATATATGTATATATATATATATATATATATATATATATGTGTGTGTGTGTGTGTGTGTGTGTGTGTGTGTAATCCAGGAATTATACAACTGCTGAACCAGGTGGAAACTAATCAGCTTAGCAGTAATTTGGTAAGACACAATCTGGCCACTTTGAAGAGAACGGCACAAGTCTAAATAAAACTTTATTTTAGAGCTACTAAATAGACATCTTTACTAGTCAATGATAGAAAAAATAAAGACACAATTGCTCTGTTTGAACAAAAAAGCAAATAAGAGGGAAGACAAAAAGAATTTTCCCAAGTTACAACAAACTTAATCAGCGAATTAATGTGTTAAGATCAAGAAACACGCGGAGGCATTTGCTGGTGACATCTGGAAAACGTGTTGAATAGACAGAAAATTTACATCAATAGGACAGAAAGCTTTGGGAAATGTATTGAATCAATTTTAAGTCGTGGATACTCCTTTGATTAAGACATTTAGAAGCTATGAAAATGATTTTAATGAATTAGAATAATAGAGAGGAGGTTTTTAAAGAAATATTAAAGTTAAATAATTTTGATATATTACATATATTCATATAGATGTTATTTTCAAAAGAAAATAATTTTGCATAGTTAATATATTGCTAAAGTTGTTATATCAAATAAGGATTAGTTTCGAATTCTTCACCACAAAGAGCGTAGATGTCTTTTTTCATAACCTCAAATATAAAAAAATTACCTTAAAAAATAATTTAGAAATAGAATTCCAATAAGTAAATAATTTTAATATATGCCTAAAAATAAATGAACCACTTCGTTAAATGTCAATAAAGCAATATACTAGTATATCACAATCAAGAAAAATAAAATTGCTATACAAATGCCCTTTACTTACGGATCTAGGTTTCTTACAAAGAAACAATTTGCTATCAATAGTTGCAAGTCTCTAATCCTTGACGGATGTAACTAACGTAGACGAATGTACACGGACGTTATTAAATACTTCCGGAGGAAGTTCTTAATTATACTATAAAATCACCTACTAAAATATCACTCAGAATTCACTCTACATTTCTCTCTGAGTAGTGTTTTACAGAATCCTTTTTTGAAGCTCTCAAAATGTTGATGACTTTGTTCCTTTTTGTGTTAATTCAAGGTAAGTAATATCATTTTTTGAAAGAATTGCAATTTGCTTCCCAGTTAAAGAGTATGTATTGGTAACTAACATAAAATTCCTCTAAGCTTAATGTTACGAGAAATTAAGTTATATGTGTACAAATAAGATTATCTGTATTGCTTTATAGTAGTTTCAAAAAATTATAATGTGTAATTCTACTTAATTAAAACCAAAAATACTTAGAGTTAATACTTTGTTTTCTCATAGTTTATTGATGTAACGAAATGTAACTTATTTTAAATATTTTTTATACATATTTATTAAGAATTGATAATGCTTATTAAAACAACTAAATAAAAATAACGTTCCAAAGGATGGTAATAATGGTCTGGAGAAGCAACTTACTAAGGTAAGATAAGTGTCAACCGTTCAAGATCATTATGAAACTATGTTTAATTCTTAATGTACAGTGTTTTGAAAAAGGCCGGCCAAAGAATCAATTTTTTTATGTAAAAACACAATTTAGAACGTTGTCTTGCCAAGTAAATTACAAAAATACAAAAATAATCAAACTTTTTATTGCAATTGTGGATTTTGTTGAGATTGCAGAAAATAGTCGAATATAGCTTACAATACTATGTAAATGATAAATATCAATAAAACGATTTTTTTTCACATTGTAATTTTTAATTCTCGTTAGCATTCGAGTGTGAATAATTATAGCAACGAAAAGTACAACACCGCTCGAATTAACTCGAGTGTTCACAGTTTGATCCGTTTAGCGCGCTCGAGTTAACTCGAGCATGCAAGTTAAGGGGTTAATTATGTACTAGAGATAGTATCAACTTTCTCATAAGAAAGTACCATTAAGATCCAAGGTTCAAAATACTTCATTGCACTAACGTTGCCAATAGTAATTTTTTAAATCATGGAGAAGATTCTATAAACTATAATTTTTTGGGATTTAACATCTGTATGGCCTCAA
>CM063501.1:64895882-64908382 GCA_032207245.1 Pardosa pseudoannulata
ATATACTTTATATAGAACACTTTTCGTTATATTTCGTGCAGATTACTGTTTAAATGAAGGTTCATACCTACTTTCTATAATTGTCCTAGTTAAATAATTTCGTCCATTTACAATTTATCGATTTTAACTTATCTCTCACAACATCATATAATTTATATTGAAATTTTTCCTCAAATAGAGTATATATTGCAATCAAAATGTGAGATACAGAATTAGATGTTAGTTACTAAGTACAAAGTTTCATCATTATTCATCTAATCATTTTTAAGTTATGCATAACAGAGTTAAAATAAGTTGTCGATTTTTTTTCGTTTTTTTGTTTGTAGAATTCAATAAAATGAGGATGAGCAAAACAAGATGTTATAATAATCGTATATCAGATTAAGAACTCAACATTTACGGCTTTATCGTTTTTAAATTAACCCATTGTATGTGCTGGTACATTTCGCTGCTGATTGTACAGGAAGAGGGCATTTTGCACGTAAATTTAGTTAATTTTATTTAAATCTCAATAGATCGAAAATTATTTAATTTTTAACCAACTTTTGGTATTTTATATTGAAATATATAAACAAATATATAAATAGAAATATATAAATAACAACCATAAGATTTTTGAAAACAAAAAATATATATATTTAGTGGATAAATTTATAATAGCATGGTAAATAAGAAAATTCAAATAGAAATAGTAGTATATAGTTTTCATTTTTTCGAATTATGTTATATATAAACATTTTTACGTTATATAAAAATCAAAGACAAGAACATTCGGTTTCGTGTTCATGTATATACCATTATTTTTGTACCCACAAGCAAACCATGTTATTACACTAACCCGTACTAGTACGTGACCCGTGCTCAAATATCAATCTTCAGAAAACGTACTAGTACGTGTCCCGCATACAATGTGTTAAGAACAATAGCGATAATAACGTTATAGTGAAACTTTTTGTTTTATACACAGATAGCAATTAAAAGGAGAATTTCTGAACTATAAGTTTTATTAGAGTTAAATATATCGATATTCTAAGACTAATAGTGTTTGACTTGTGTGATATATATAAGTACAACTGTCAAGAACAAATTAGTCATAACTAGTTCAGTAAAGGGTAAAAAGGATATTTAAAAATTCAAACCAAAAATGTCTTTCGACGTATAATACTGACTTAATATTAACCCATATTGGACCGCTGTCCTATAAATAGGACAGCAAATAGAACTCCATTTAATAATAAAGTTATAAATATTTTTTGAGTGTATTTTATTTTAGCACCTATAAAATAAACTCACTTTAGTATAGAAACAAAAAAAAATGAGAAATCAAATTATATTGTATTGTAAAATTTATTTTCAGCAACCCTTTAAAAATTGTCATTTTATAATCTTTAATTTCATATTTATTATTATTATCTTTTTTAAACATTGTGGAGGTTACTTGTAGTTTAAATATAGAGCTAATAATGTAGCTCAAAATTTTTGTCCAAAATAATACTTTCAAGTGTATTTTGTAACTATAAACAAGGTGTCCTAAAATTAGGACAAGCTTAATGAAATGTAAGTGATATTTGTTAAATTTTAGTAGTGCATTGGACCGTTGTCCTATTTATAGGACAGCTAATTTCTTTAACAATTAAAAATATTTTTTCCAAGTTTTGGTTTAATATGCTTAGTTACTCCATATTAATGATAGGGATAAAGTTTTAAAAGCTTTCAGAAATATTTAGTATATATGGTCCAATATGGGTTAAAACAGGTGGAAGCTCGATCAGATGTGGTCTTTTACTTTGTACAAAAAAGTCAAAAGACTGAAAAGCCTAAGTCTCACAATATTACAGTAACTGATACAAGTATTTTCCTTTTCTGACAGCATATTCCGACAATGTTGACTGCTTCAGATCCATGAACAATGAAGTGAGCGGATGCAATGAAAACGCTTCTGATGTGCGAGAAGAGTATGTTCAGTCAGGCTTTGCCTTTCAAAGCACCCGGGAATTGGAGGAGGGAGAAGAGAATACAAAATTCTATCACATTTATGCCGAAGAATTCTGCTTGTAAGATTATTTAAATTTTCAGAAATTTCCAAACTATCGACATAATATTATATCCTGCCAAACATGTAAACTTGTCATTTATTTCGTTGAAATAATTATATGTTTCAGCTTAGTAAATTTACTTCCTATACAACTAAAATTTAAATTTCTTCCTGGAAAATACTCAGCTAGGCATTCTATCTTCTCCAACACTATTTATTTCCTAATATTCCACATTTCTTGATGCAAGACCTTCCATGCTCTTTTTTCTTTTGTATTTTTGTGTTTAAAACCAGTGATTTTCAAAATGTTATGTTCTTATTCTAATACTATTCTTGTAGACAAAGACATGAATTAGTGCCGTGGCATCAAATAGCAGCATCTCTATATCCAAGGTAGTAAATTGTTAGGCATGTAGGACACTGATTTTAGTTGATCATGACACACAAAAATTATAAAATTATTATTATTCTGTATCAATATACGTTTGAAAAAGTACAAAATTGTGTTTAAAATAAATCAAATTTTATACATAAGTTTGCAAAATTTATAAAGAGACATCAACGTCCGTGACATTATAATGGAGAATCCCCTATATAATAATAGACTAAATTATCTGTTCGTCTCTCCTCGAATTCATGAAAAGGTGGACCTGGAATGGATAGAGGTATCCATATTGGATACTTCATAAGTTAGGGTTAGCAAAATTCAAAGCAAGTAAAGTGTTCGAAATCCACCCCTTCACCCCTTTTCGAGTGTTTAATGTCGTTATTTCAATCTCTATTTTCCCCGGTTAAGTGCAGGCGATTAAATTTTTCACGTTATAAATAGGTAAGTCACTTTTTACTCAGCCCCTGCCGAAACCATACTGAAAGTTATAAATAGGTAAAAATAAAAAAAATTTCTAGCATTAATACGTTATTCTTTTAACATTCTCATTTAATCATTTCTTATTTTAAATTATTTAAATATCGACTGCATTATTTTCGCACTTTTTATCACTGAACTACTAATATTAGGTAATTAATTTTAGTAAATAATAAGTTAGGGTTAGCAAAGTTCGAAATCCACCCCTTCTCTTCTTTTCTACCATTTAATGCCATCATTTCAAGCCTTATTTTTCCCGTTTAAGAGCAGGTGATTAAAGTTATCAATTTGTCACAGAATAAATAGCTAAAAATAAGAGATTTGAAAAAAAATTTCAATTTTACAACTCCTCTTCAACTTCCACTCAAAATACGTGTTCTGCAAAGATCGGTCGATTTACTTGAAAAATTGAAATAAAAAATAAGTATCTAACGTGTTCTGCAAAGATCGGTCGATTTACTTAAAAATTGGAAAAAGAATTTACCAAGTATCTAAAAATTTATTATTTAATTTTATTTAATTTTATTTAATTTATTAAAAATTTATTATTAAAAGTATTTAAAATAATCAAATTTTGAAAAGTTTTTCCTCAAAATGTTGTTTTTGATTAAGAATCAATTTGTTGAGTTACGATCCCCTCGCCATATTTCAAACGCCACGCTGCAAGCACGCCATGCACGCAAGCCGCAAGCACGCCAATTTCGCCAAATGTGGTTGAAGCACCAACAAGATCCATGATTAGAAACAGGAGAATGGGCTAAGAAGAGGAGTTGAATAAGAAAAAATTCTAGCAATATGACGTCATTACTTTATCGTCTCCATTATTTTCACACCTTTTATCACTGAATTTATATATTACGTAAATAGCTTTATTTTATATTTGGCTTAAATAATAGATTAGGTGCATATATGATAATTTTAAATTTAAATATGGATTATTTTTGTTGCAATGAAAATTTTATCACCGGTATTAACAACAAATTTAATCTACCTGGAGGGTGTAGTGGAAATCATAGTTTCTTTCCATTACTACCATTAATTACTTTAGAAAAAAAGGGGAAGAACTTAATGATAATTTCGACGTAGCAAAGAAAACTGTGAATTATCTTTCTAAATGAATTCGACTTGATTCTAAACTGTATTCACACTATCGGGAGACTTTAGAGGAGTATGAAGATAAACAAATTATTGAGCGTGTACCTGATAATTCTTAGCCAATAAACAAACCACTTTTTTACTTGCCTCATGGAGTACTTTACAATTGTGGAAAATTGAAAATTTTACTGATCCAATGATATGATGGACTATATGCTAGTGTTTAATAAAGGAATGTAATACTGTTGTAGATCTCGATTTTTTGAAAACTTCTCTGTGATCATAGTCCGGAAGATTTGATATTTTTTCTGTTCTTTCTTTGGACAAGTGTCTAAAAAGTTCAAAGAGACATTCTTGATGACTGTTCCATTGGGATCGATCCACTTTGGTTGTACTATCATCATAATATACTGAATCTCTGGTATAGTATCAGGGATTACACCGAATAGACCAAAGTGTTTTACATTGTTTTCAACTTCTTAATATAATTATTTGCTATAAATCTCCAAAATACTCTTTTTGTTTTGTATCTTTAAATTGTAAAACATAAAATCTGCCTTTAGAATTTGCTTTTGTGCGAGATTAAGAAATTTATATGATTTTCCTTCTTATATGTGTTTACTATTCCGTTAAGGCTCTAAATCTCCTTTTATTATGAATGATTCTTTAATATCTTTTGAAGAATTTAATAAGGATCTACAACATTTTAGTTACGCTGTTTGAATTTTGTGACAGCTCCACAATAATTTTTTTATGAATGGAAAATTTCAATTTTTATTTGAAACAATCCTGACACTTATATGAAATAGTTATAGAATAATCCAATACTTATATAAAATAGTCTTTAAATTTGTGTTACAAATTATTAACTTGAAAATTTCTTAAATACTTTTTTGTAACTTGTTTTGTGCTTGTACTCATTTACAACAATATTAAGTGGAAATTAAGACGAAAGCATGTTTATCAGGGGAATTTTGTGACAGATCCACAATAATTTTTTTTTTTTTATGAATGGAAAATTTCAATTTTTATTTGAAACACTGTCCTAAACAAAATATGACAGCATACTATATTATTTTTCAAATAATAAAATAAAAATATACTTATATAAAATAGTCTTTGAATTTGTTTACAAATTATTAACTTGAAAATTTGTTAATAATTTTTTGTAACTTGTTTTGTGTTTGTACTCATTTAATTAATTCTATATTTTGTTAATTTTTATACATCTTAAGACGAGATGACGTTTGTCAAGAGAATTTTGTGACAGCTCCACAGTAATATTTGTATGAATAGAAACTTTCAATTTTTATTTAAAACTGTCCTAAACAAAATATGACAGAATACTATATTATTTTTCAAATAATAAAATGAAAATATACTTATATGAAATAACCTTTTTATTTGTGTCTCAAACAATTAACTTGAAAATTTGCTAAATACTTTTTGTAGCTTGTTTTGGGCTTGTACTCATTTAATTAATTATATATTTTGCTAATTTTCTATACATATTAATACGAGATGACATTTGTCAAGAGGATTTTGTGAGAGCTCCGCAAATTATTTTTATGAATAGAAAATTTCAATATTTATTTTAAAAATCCTGAAGAAAATATGACAGTAGACTAATTTTTTTAAATAATGAAATTAATATATATTTATATGAAATAGCCTTTAAATTTGTGTTACAATCTATTAACTTCAAAATTTGTTAAATACTTTTATATAACTTATTTTGTGCTTGTACTCATTTAACTAATTCTATATTTTGTTAATTTTGTATACATCTTAAGACGAGATGACGTTTGTCAAGAGAATTTTGTGACAGCTCCACAATTACTTATTTATGAATAGAAAATTTCAATTTTTATTTAAAAGAATCCTGAACAAAATATGACAGTAGACTAATTTTTTTTTAAATAATGAAATGGAATTATAGGAAATAGCATTTAAATTTTTGTAACAAACTATTAACTTCAAAATTTGTTAAATACTTTTTTGTAACTTTATTTTTACTTGAACTCATTTAACTAATTTTATATATTTTTAATTTTCTATATATCTTACAGACTAGGTAAAGTTCGCCAACAGAATTTTGTGACACCTCCGCGATAATTTTTTTATCAATAGAAAATTTCAATTTTTATTTGAAACAATCCAGAAAAATATGACAATAGACTAATTTTTTTTTAAATAATGAAAGGAAAATATACTTATATTAAATACCCTTTAAATTTGTGTCACAAACTGTGAACTTCAAAATTTGTTAAATACTATTTTGTAACTTGTTTTGTTCTTGTACTCATTTAACTCATTGTTAATTTTGTATACATCTTAAGATGAGATCACGTTTGTCAAGAGAATTTTATGACAGCTTCGAAATATTTTTTTATGAATAGAAAATTTCAATTTTTATTTAAAACAATCCTGAACAAAATATGACAGTAGACTAAATTTTTTTAAATAATGAAATGAAAATATACTTATATGAAATAGCCTTTAAATTTGTGTCACAAACTATTAACTTGAAAATTTATTAAATACATTTTATAACTTGTTTTATGCTTGTACTCATTTAACTTACGCTATATTTTTTTTAATTTTCTATATATCTTAAAACGAGATCACGTTTCTCAAGAAAAATTGTGACAGCTCCGCAATATTTTTTATGTATAGAAAACTTCAATATTTGTTAAATACATTTATGTAACTTAATTTTTACTTGTACACATTTAACTAATTATATATTTTGTTAATTTTCTATACATCTTAAGACGAGATCATGTTTGACAAGAGAATTTTGTGACAGCCCCGCAATATTTTTTTTATGTATAGAAAACTTCAATATTTGTTAAATACTTTTATGTGACTTACTTTTTACTTTTACCTATTTTACTAATTTTATATTTTGTTAATTTTCTGTACATCTCTTTTTAGGATGAATGTTTATCCGTTCCTTTGCGTTGGTAAGAAGATGCAAGAAACATGCGATTCTGGAGCATATGATGCTTACGTCGATTTTATTACAAGAATACGACTCACAGATAATCTTTGCTTTGACATTATATTGAAGTCTTTTAAGAAAGGATACACAGAATTCTTATCAAATGAAAACAAGACTTCTGAAATTCAGATCTTTAATGACATTCTTAGAGTAAACATCGATTAAATGTGTTAAGCATAAATTATAACGACGGCATTGAAGATAAACTACATAAGAATAATATCCTTTACTGAAAATAAAATTAGTTAAAACTTCACTTTTCTTTTGTTTTCTAATGTTTCTGTTACAAAAACGTAAGATGTGAATAATATTTATTTATATTATCTGAATAAAACCCCGTTTGTAACACACATTTATTAATTTATTTGTAGCAATATTTATTACAATATTTATGGCATGAAACAGAATCGCTTAAAATGGAGTATACTTAATATCTATATGACGTACCTCATTTCGTATTTACCTTTAAAATACATATGAACACAAGTATATCTCATAAACAATGAAGCATTAAAGCTCTAGATCTCTGAACTTTATTTTCTAATGTTTGTTATTTAATGTTTCTATTACAAAATATAATATTAAATAATATTTATTTATATTATCTGAATAAAACACTGTTTGTAACGCACACTTATGGCAATATTTAAGACATGAAGCAGAATCGCTTCAAATGGGATATACTTAATATCTAAACGACGTACTTCATTTCATATTTACCTTTAAAATAGGTATGAACATAAGTATCTCTCTTAAACAATGAAAAAATTAATGTTCTAGATCTCTGAACTTTATTTTTTAATAATTGTTTTTAATGTTTCTATTACAAAAATATAAGATATAAATAATATTTATTTATATTATCTGAATAAAGCACCGTTTGTAACGCACATTTATTGCAATATTTATCGCACTATTTATGACAATATTTATGGCATGAAACAGAATAGCTGCAAATGGGATATATTCAATATCTATACGACGTACCTCATTTCGTATTCATCTTTAATTTACATATGAAAATAAGTATCTCTCTTAAACACTGAAGCATTAAAGTTTTTGAACTCAGGATTTCTTATATTAAAGTTGTGACAATTTAGTAAACAAATGAATTGGTATATAGTCTAAAAGTTTTAATTAAAAAAATAGTAAATACACTGGTATGCATAATTTTAAATATGAAATCAAGTTTTATGATAATTTCGGATATAATTGATTTGTTTAAATAAAATGTTATAGAGAGTGAACTCGCAACATATAATTTTGATGAGAAAAATGAATATATTATAGACATATATTGTTGAAAATATGCGTAATCAGATCCAAAATAGAGAAACCTAGATGCATTGCATCTTCAGTTATATCTATTTAGTTGTGGGCACGTACAGAACATTTACATATATAACCCTATTAGGTTTATTCAAGTTATTTACAACACTTAGGGGAAAAACTTCCTCACGTTTTAATGTACAATAAACTTGGAATCATATGAGAGTTTTCAGCACTCAAAACATGATTTATTAAACATGATTTTATATTCAGTGTCTAGTGGTATCATATAGCTTATAGTCCAAGAAAACCATAAATGATCTTTGGAAAAACACGCGCGGTATAATCTGCAAAAGTAATATTCTACAAATTAACGAGAAATATGAACATAATGTTCAAAGATTACATCCTTAAAAAACTTGCTGTTACAGGTACTTAATATCAAACAGACGGAGCTAAAATTGTCGGTCGAATATAATAGCATATATACTCTATTTCTTTACCCTTTGGGGACAGAAATTTCTCTAAGTCTAAACTAAAAAATTTTAATTCTAACATAAAAACAAGTATCGTGCAAGAAGTTAAGTTTGACTCATGAATATGAGATTAATTGGAATGAATTCAAAGTCATAAATAAAACACTTAACTAACTTTATTCAAAATCAATAGTTGGTAAAACCTCCACGAGAGGCAATTACAGCTTGAACCCTCTGGGGCATACTTTCCACAAGTCTTTGTATTACAGCTAGGGGTATTGTTTTCTACTAGGCTTGGAGTAGACATACAAGTTCCTTCACCGATTTTGGACTGGTAGTGCACCCTATAATTCGGCTATACAACTCGTCCCAGAGATTCTCGATATGACTCAGGCGTGGACTCTGGGCAGGCCAGTCCATTCAATGAACTCCGTTGGCACCATACCAAGCCTTGATTAACCTCGAAACATGACAACTGGCATTGTTGTCCTGAAAGTAACAGGGGTCCAATCCGTAAAACTGCCACAACGTAGGAAGCACATTGCCATCCAAAATAGTGCAGCAGGCATCGGCGTTGAGCTTACCATGAATGGGTGCAAAGAGTCCTATTCCGTACCAGGAAAAACGCCCCCAGACCCTAATTCTACCTCCTCCTAACTTGACTGTTGGCACAATGCAATTCTGGAAAGAGACGTTTTGCCTGGCAGACGCCAGAACCAGACCCTGCCATCCGAATTTTGCCATCGCAAAGTGTGAACCTCAATTCGTCGCTCCAAAGAACCCGTTTCCACTGATCTACGGTCCAATTCCTATGTTCTTTGCACCACATTAACCAAGCAGCGCGGTTAGACTTTGTGATCAAAGGCTTGTGAGCAGCAGCACGACCATGAACACCAAGCAGATGTGCTTAATTATGGATGGTATTCATTGAAACCATACTCCCGGATGCCTGATGAAACTCGTCGCGAAAGAAGACCACCGGTTGGGTGCGGTTCTTCCGAATTTCTCTGGACAGCATTCAACGGTCTCTATCTCCCAGTTTCATTGGTCTGCCGACTCGGGGCACATTCCGACAATCACTACTCACCTTCCACTTCTTAATCACATAGGCCACTGTCGATTTTGGGTACTTCAGATCGCTATATATGTCTCTAAAAAATCGGCCACATTTGTGATACCCGATAATTATACCTTTCTCGAAATCAGAGAGCTCTGAATTGAGCGGCATCTTGCATGCGACTAGTGCCGATGCTGTTTCCTACACGATGTATACCCCCAAAGGCCGTGAGGAATCGAAGATGTTATCATTTGCATAAGTGTCCAAATACTTATTGGTAGATGGTGTATATAAGAGATTTTTTATAAATTCATATACAATATTACTCTTCGCATTAGAAAGCGAATATGGAAACAAAGAGTAATATTTCGTAAATAATTGCATAGATTGATAAATGTGGTTGCGAACCATTTGGCAGGAAATAAATGCTAAAACAGTTAAAAATATATTATTTCGGATGAATAAAGCTTTAAAGAAATACAGTTTGATCAAAATGATGTAATAGCTTCAAACAATGTATTAAAGTTGTTATTATTTTTTAAAAGTTGAACAAACTGCAATTTTAAACAAACACCTTTGGATAAAGTCATTGATAAAAATCTAGAAAATGAAACTAAATGAGAGAATTACTTTATGGCTGATACCATAAGCAAATGTACACCAAACGTTTAGTCTCATATTATTAGTGTAACTGATTCTATTTATTATCATTACAACTTATATCAAAAAAGTTAAATAATACCCAGAGGACGAATGAAGTGTGTACCTTGAAACCGCATCTGAAATGTGTTTAAAGGTTATGTTAAATCAGGGCTTACTATTGCTTTTCTTACAGAATAATGAATTTGATGACGAACAACTGGAAAATATCAAGGATTATGACATTTATTCTTAATCACACTGCTTGTAAGTTAACAATAGTTTAGTCGCGTCTCTATTCAGAACGATAGATATCACTTTAGATTCACTTCTGATTTTGGACGGAGCAGTTCATTTCCTCTCTGTTCATAGTGAGAAAGAAAATATACAAAAATAGTTTTCATTGCATACTCATTCTTTTAAACACTTGATGATCAGAGTTGCTATTATTTGATCCAAAATAGTATTATCATCATCTTCTAATTCTTTCCAATTAAATTATTTCGTCTTTGAATTAGCTTCATCAATCAAGCTACCATCGTCTAGGACACCAAAAATTTATAAATGTTTTAGCGGTTAAGGATTTTTTATATTAAAATACTATATTGCATAAGCATAATCAAACACTAAAAAGACCAACCTACCGATAACACCACGTGCAGTATACCAGGTGTAAAAACGGGCTGAATCAGCCAGCAATCACGCCGGGGTCAAAACGACTGATTTTATGTTTCAGAAGCAATAACTTTCAGGAAACCCGAGCAAGGATTTAAGTATTTAATAAATTGAGGGCTATAAAACCAGGTCAGTTATAAGGATTCATATCAATACAAGTTCATGGGGAAGAATAGTTACAGTGAAGCAACTGAAAAATGGCAGGGTATGACTAACGCGTGACTACTGAAGGATTAAATTTCTTTTAATTTTGTGATTACTGCAATCAATCAAACAGCATAACATTATATATCGTCAAATATGAAAATTTCTGAAAAATTCTCCGTCAGTTCTTGCTGTCAATCTATTTTTCTTCCCTTACACTTCGAAATATATACTTGCTCCATGAAAGGGTTGAAATAAGAATTTCAGAATTAAATCTCAAAAATTTGCAATCAGTATTATTTTTCTTCATAGGTAATGAATATTTATGAAGAAATTTTATTGCCATTCACTAAACGTGTTCAATTATAAATATCAATAATATATATACAGCGAAAAATACATTACAGACTAGAGCATTGATTGTCACGATTTTGACTCTGGATTCAATCAGCCTGAAGTTTCTTTCACGTGCGAAACCATTGGGACCTACTTACTCATAATACAGTGATGAAAACATTAAATTTACTCGAGTGTGGTGTGAAAATATTGCTTGGACAAGCTGAGCATTATTGAAATGAAATTATTGTTTAGAAAGGACAGTAACATGCCAGTGAAGTATTTCAGAAACCTTCCTTCATTTATGAATTTGTCCCTTAACCTTAGTCTAAGTGGTTTGCACGTACAATTTCGCCAAACCGATGATGTTTCCAAAGCGGTTGTCACGTACAATTTTCGACCTCCAAAAACGCTTCGAAAATGAATGTAATGTACATATCTTCAATGCTTTCCCCCATGGAGTTTTGCGGTACAGGGTCAGGTCGATTGTTTAGGAACTGCACCCCTTTTTGACGGACATTTATCGTGGGATGCACCCCTACCCCCTGAGAAACAAAGACGCTGATAGATTTTCATGGCTTTGTAAATCTCTATTTCGAAGTATTTCGTTTGCGGTAACAGATATATCTCTAATTGCACCACTTAAATATCTTGGATGACTTTCGTAAAAAATATAAATAAGTCTCTCGAAGAATAATTTTATTTGTACTTTTAGAATCCATTATTTCTTACTGGATGATCGTCGAGATTGACGACCTTTATGTGAATTAAAAATTAACAATCTGTAATATCTATTTATATATCTATTTATAACCGGGAGTAAAGGGACAATAACGAGGGTGGGTTTCTCGCAATCCATTCTAGTCTAAAGGGGTGAAGGAAAAAATTATAGAACGCTTTAGCCA
>CM063501.1:64910882-64923382 GCA_032207245.1 Pardosa pseudoannulata
ATTAAATTATAATTTGTATTTTTCCTACCCATATCAGAAACTCTTGCAAATATACATATCATCTGTTTAACCATCATTCATTGTATATGGTTCAATATTCTCTAAAATAAATAAACATGCATTCAGAGATGATGAAAGATGTATGTAAAAAATAATAAATAATTCAAACATAGAAAAACATTGTAAGATACTCAAATTGTTCAAGAAATAAAACGATTGTTTTCATTTTCAGTGTTTGGTAAATTTCTCAATTATTTAAATATTTATTTCACATGGTATCTAAAAACTACAGGGTGTTTCAAAAATGACCGGTTTATTTGAAAAATATACCCATCTAAACGGACTACTAAACGGACAGTGAGAGAAATACAGAGTTTATTGCAATATGCTTGGGACAACAATAAATTTTCAAGCAGACAAACTTTCAAAATTAGTTACAATATTCCACAACAGATGGCGCTGTCGTATGGAAAAATGTAAACTACAATGTTATTTTGTGGGGTCTTTTGAAATACCAGGTGTAAAGCCACTATCCAGAAACAATTGAATTACTGCAGCAATACATCTTTTCTGCATATGAAGCTATCCCTCCTGAGACGTTTACATGGGTTTCAGATAATTTCGTTCTGGTTATAAGCGATATTATTACTGAGCCTTGTGGATGTCTGGTTTCTAGTTTATTAAATATTCTAGTTTAGATTTTTTCAGATTGCAGCGCCATCTGTTGTGGAACATTGCAATTAATTTTGAAAGTTTGTCTGCCTGAAAATTTAATTTTGTCCCTAGCATATTGCAATAAACTGTGTATTTCTATCAGTGTCCGTTTAGTTTTTATTGATTTTTCAAATATACCTGTCATTTTTAAAACACTCTGTACTTTCAAATATTTTCATGGTTTATTTTTTTAATTAATTGTACATGTTATCCTTTAAGCTAAGTGCATATCAGTCTATTTGCATTAGTAAGAAAATCCCGGAAGCGTATATTGAAATTATAACGAAAACACTCTTTGTATATAAAATTTACATAGTGTGATAAAAGCATTTAATAACAGAAATAAGGAATTTTTATCAAAACAAATCAAACAAATCCTTAGAAATTCTTGAATTTTACTGTCTTTGAAATAAAGAAGCATTAGTTGAGTTTGGCAAGTATTAAAAGGGTGGCTCTGAAACAGAAGAGTCTGAACAAATTAAATTATTTATTTAACAAACAAAACTTGTAAATTGTTTTCTTTTTACTGAATTTATTACATTTTAAACATTATAACCCTTTGCACTCGAGACCGTTTCTGTGCGGATTTACCAGCAACTCGAAGCGTTTCAAAGCTCTTTTGGTGAATTTTTTACCTATAATTTAAAATGATTTCACACATAAAGTAACGCATAAAACTTTTATATTTGGATATTTAATGTATCTTTACATCTTTACGAAGATAATTACTTAACCCTTAATTTGACAAAATGTTTTTTCAAATATTTTTTAATTTTAATTTCTGTTATTTACTTATGTCTGTATAGACATTAGGATCTCTGTAAAAAACAAAAAAATATATCATTTTCCATTTTTTAGATAATTAAGGTACTCTGTGGCGAACACGAACAATTATGTTATATAGTAGTTATAAATATACAAGTCCGGTGTAGCGGATTTAGCGAAATTAAAGGTTAAGCATTAGTCTTTGTAATTTTGCTTTGTATGATATTTGATGTAACAATTGCCGAGATGCAAGCCTGGCTTGTGGGGATATGTTTCCCAATAATATGCCGTTTGATGTCTTTTGCCAGGATTTTTTTGTTTGAGAGAAGACTTTGCAATCATTTCTAATTCCTGTTAGAACGGCGGATGTTTTCGAATTTTGACGTTGAAGTCGAAGCTCGGACATATTTCATTACTACGTTCCATGGTAATAGGGATAAGAAATTTCAATTTTTCTGTTCCTTCTGCCAAGACTGTCAAATTCGAATTTCTGTTGAAAATGCAGTAAGCTTCATGGTACTGCACTAATCTCAGAAAATCTTACGTAATTTTGAAAGGGATAATATGTCGTCTTTGTGAGATTATATACGCAGTTCTTAGGACAAAAAGAACAATAAGAAGATAAGAACGATATCAGAAACATAAACAAGATATCTCAATCACCAAATAAAGAAACACAGATAGTTTAAACAACGCATCGAATTTCGGCACCAAACAAAGTGGTGAGCGATAGTCAACTCTCGAGTTCCGGAGTTAAAACATGTGGTGAGCGAGACTCACTTCTCAAGTGCAAAGGGTTAAAATTTTTTATAAACACTTTTTAGTATTGTATTAAACTAAAATACAGAATTAGAAGAAAGTTCACAATGAATAAATAACTCCTTTGCTGGGAAGCAAACATATTTAGCCTTTTAACAGACTCTTTTTATTTAAAATCCACCTAAATTTTGAGTTGCTTTTTATGACCCGAAGAAAGGTCAGGTGTGCCGCCCGCACAACAAACAAGATGAGGCAAGAAGTAGATCCATGGTAACCTGTAAAAAGTCCTAGTAGCAGCATTTTTCAATGTTACATGGAACTGATAAACAGAGTACTACAAGTACATAGTTCTCAAGAGATGTCAGATTTACAGAGGGAGTTTCCATTAACTCTAGATTTACCTGGCCTTTCTGCAAAGTCAATATAGAGAAAAGATAACTGGATTTTCCCCCTTTCAAGAGCAGGATGATGAAGATTCACTAGGGAATAGGCAAAAAGTAATCTGCTTGACAAAACGACGAAATTTCTTAAGATGAAATTTTTTGGGAAATACCAGTACGAGTCAGAGATTGCTCAAGTAAGATGACTGATTTTTCAAGTTTGAAAGAATTTTGATTTAAACAAAAACAACGCCTTAGTAAACCGATCTCTCAATCAGTCATCTTGCATTTAATATTATAACAAAGAAGGATTATATAATTCTGTTTTTCATTAAAGTCTTGCCTTAAAGTTCACCTAATTACATGTTTTTTAATACAGAACTTAAAAATTTCCCTTTATTAGTAAATGTTTTTATTTGGAGTATAACTTCTTTAACTTTGTTGAGTAGATATAATTGTAAAATAATATTTAAAACCACTGACAATTTACTTGTCTTGAGATAACTATAGAAATACCTTAAAAGGGTCTTGAAAATATTAAAATTCAGACATTGAAAAGTATATATTTATACTGAGATTCTGAGGATTCAAGTAAAATTTATATCATACTTTAAACCATCTATGTTGAAGGTATAGAAATTGTTGCAGTATACACAGATGCTGCCCATTGCTGAAGAAAACAATTTATTGTTCTAGGTATTAAACTGCTAAACAAGATAATATTGCAGCGTAAGAACACATATTATGTAAAGAGGCGTTATACAGATGAGTTTGACAATATCAAACAAACATGAGAAGTAATTGTTTTATACTATCCTATAGCCCGTCATACCGCTGGATCAGTACAATTTTCAACTTTCCAAAATTGTAAATTGCCCTATGAGGCAGGTAAAAAAATGGTTTGTTTTTTGGCTTTATATATATATATAAAAAAAATAATCGATGATTACACATAATATATCACATATACCTAATATATTATAAGCCAAATATAAAAATATAAGCATTTACGTCTATTTTAAGTCAAGGACAATTAAACTATATAGCTATAAAAATACGTTTATATATAAAAATATAAGCCAGAATATATATGAAAATATTGTTATATATATAGTGTATATATATATAGTATATATATATATATATATATTATATAATATATATATATATGTATATATATATATATGTATATATAAATATGTATTATATATATGTATATATATAACAATATATATATAAATATATATATATATATATATATATATATATATATATATATATATATATATATATATATATATATATATATATATATATATATATATATGTAATATATCCAAATTACTATACCTAAAAAAATGTGTCTGAAATCCTCATTTTTTAATACCAAATTACCCAGCCGTAAAATGTAAGGGGTTTAGTAAAGAGTAAACGTATATAAAAGAGTGTTCAACGACTTAAATTATTTTTCTCTGTCGTTCAAAACCTATGCTGGAATAAATGCTAATTTTCAGTCCACTGATCTCATTTTAAAGCTTCTCCCAAGAATACAGTTTCGCTTCTTCAAAGACTAAATTTCTACCTGTGTGGTTTTCAAGCTAGTATAAAGGATCAAATTTTACTCTTGACTTCAAAAAATTCTGAATAATCTTAAGTCTATTTCGAACAATTTAAATAATAAAGGCTAAAATCCCGTATAATCGGAGATCCATAATATTGCCGGTTACATACATACATACACACACACACATCCTTGCGCACAGGAGATTTTGAAACTTACTTAAGTACCAAATAAATGCGTATATATATATATATATATATATATATATATAATATATATATATATATATATATATATATATATAATATTATATATTCTATATATTAATATATACGTACTATTTATTTATATATTTATATATTATATTTATATATATAAATTATATATATATTATATATAATATATATATATATATATATGTATATATACGTATATATATATAATATATATATTACTTATACTTTCGAATAACTGTAAACAGTTACTTAGGTTCCGACATAAAGAAAGTACAGAAAAGAAGACTTTTATTAACTCATTATCTTGAAGTTTAAGGACCGATCTCACCAAAGTCATTTAACGGCTAACCGCGATTAACCCTCTGACTGCTCAATTTGCAAACCGAGATCTCTTTAAAAATTGCGTATTTTTAAAAATTGCGTACATATATATATATATATACATATATATATATATATATATATACATATATATATACATATATATATAATATACATATATATATATAATATATATATATATATATATATATATATATATATATATATATATATATATATATATATATATATATATATATATATATATATATATATATATATATATATATATATATATATATATATATATATATATAATATATATATATATATATATATATATATATATATATATATATATATATATATATATATATATATATATATATATATATATATATATATATATATATATATATATATATATATATATATATATATATATATAATATATATATATATATATATATATATATATATATATATATATATATATATATATATATATATATATATATATAGTATATATATATATATATAATATATATATATATATTATATATATATATATATATATATATATATATATATATATATATATATATATATATATATATATATATATATATATATATATATATATATATATATATATATATATATATATATATTATATATAAAAATATATATGTATATATGTATATATATATATATATATATATATATATATATATATATTATATATAATATATATATATATATATATATATATATATATATATATATATATATATATATTATATATATATATATATATATATATATATATATATATATATATATATATATATATATATATATATATATATATTTATATATATAATATATATATATATATATATATATATATATATATATATATATATATATTATATATATATATATATATATATATATATGTATATATATATATATATATATATATATATATATATATATATATATATATATATATATATATATATATATATATATATATATATATATATATAAACTGGAGAGTTGAAATACAATTTTTTTCCTAGAAAAGATTTTTTATATTGATTTTTATCATGAGAAACTAAGCTTTCCGAAAAACTACTTTCAGATGTTATCGGATAAAAAAATTATATTTTTAATAAATTTCAACTGAAACACAGTAATTTCTAGTTATTACATACTATCTATAATACTATTATCTAATATAACTATAGTTCTAGCCATATAATTCTATTTATTACCTAATTAAATGTCTAATACTGTATATAATATATTCCACTGGTTAAAAGGTGAAAAGGTGGAATGTGCTTCTTAATAAAGGAAGAAAAACATATGATCGGGGAAATCGCGGGATGAGCAGTCAGAGGGTTAATCTCTATTTAAATGGAAAATTGCTTCCTATCTTTGGTTGCCGACATAGGTTAACATCTGTTAGCCGTTAATTGATTTTGGTAACACCCACCCTTAGCTTACCACTCAAACTTTGAATTCTTTTCTGAATTAAATACGTTTGCAGATTAATTTCGAAATCAACCGAAGAACAATAATGGTGATAAATAGTTTATAGTATATGCATCAATTACTCGAAAATATAGTGCCGATTAAAAGAGCACTGAGTTTAGAGACAGGGGGATAGTTAGGTCAGGACCTTTTATTTTAAACCTTTTTCTAACAGCTACGAAGATCCCTGTGTAAAGTGAAATTCAAACCTTATGTATGTTAATAAATTATTTAGTAAAGTTAGTAAATTTGGTAAAATATTCTGTATTGGTATCGTATAAAACTTAAATGTCAAATAAAGATTAGTTTAAGGTATGTTATTTACCTGAATCCAAATGCATTTTTTTGACTTGAATGATGATTATATTAAATTTATTCCTAACGTAGCATACTAATCTTCGGTCAGAATAAAAACTTAAGTACTAAATGGATTCGCATATTACTGGCTTCAAAGAGTGGTCAAGTTTCGGATAATTGAAACTTACTCTTAAGTACTAAATGGATTTGCATATTACTGACTTCAAAGAATGATCAACTTTTGGATAACTGTAAACAGTTACTTAGGTTCCGATTTAAACATAGTTCAGAAAAAATATTTTTATTAACTCATTATCTTAAAATTTTAATTTATCATTCAAAATTCCTAAACTTAATATGTTTTCAAATTAATATCAAAAGCAATGGAAGAACAATATTGCTGATAAATATTTTAGAGCAAATGCATGAATCATTCTAAAATATAGTGCTTATTAAAACTAGAGCACTGAGTTTACAGAACGAGTGATAGTTAAGTCAGGACCTTTTATTTTAAACCTTTTTCGAACAAATACGAAGATCCACGTGTAAAGTGAGATTCACACTTTCGTTATATTAATAAATTGCTTAGTAAATTTAATAACTTTGGTAAAATATACTGTATTCATGCAGTATAAAAATTTAAATATGAAATAAATATTAGTTTAAAGTATATTATTTACCTGAATTCAAATGCACTTTCTTTGACGTCAGTGATAATTATATTACATTTATTCCTAACATAGCATACTAGTATTCAATCAGAATAAAAACTAAAATCCTGATTTGGAGTGTCTGTAAGGAATGAAAGCTAAATAATAATTCAGTCTGGACTATGGATCTCATGTTTATGATTATCACAATAAAATATATTCGATTGGTATTAAAAGATTTCTAGTTAAACTATAAGATGAAAGTTAAAATTTTGAGTTCAAATACGTGCTCAATAGTATATATTCAAGTTTCATTTTATAAAAATAATCAATATTTCTATATGTTTCTATATCTATACATCCCTGTTATTATTATTTCAATATTTTTATACATGATAAAAAAACTTTATTAAAAGGCTCATATATGAACATTTATGATAAATTTCATGTATACATGAAATTTATAAGTAATTATGCATGAATAAATATTGGTAACAAAAAGAAGTTTTAGAAAAAATAACTTAAAATAATATTGCATTTAAAATAAGGAATAATCAGTATTTCTCTATATATCTATTTATATACATCAATGTTATTATTACTTCAATATATTTATACATGGTAAAACAACTTTATTAAAAGGCTCATATATGAACATTTGTGATAAATTTCACGTATACATGAAATTTATCATAAATAATTATGCATAAATATGTAATGGTAGCAGATAGAAATTTTAGAAACGTAACTTAAAATAATATTGCATTTAAAATTAGGAATAATCAATATTTCTCTATGTATCTATTTCTATACATACATGTTATTATTACTTCAATATTTTTATACATAGTAACACAACTTTATTAAAAGGCTCATATATGAGCATTTATTATAAATTTCATGTATATATGAAATTTATCATATATAAATTTATTATGATATATAATATTTTATTATATATTAATTTATCATGAATAAATACTGGTAGTAGAAAGAAGTTTTAGAAAAAGTAACTTAAAATAATATTGAATTTAAGATTAGATTTACACACTAAGAAGAACTTATTTTTAATGTCATATTATTCATACGGGAAGTAGAATATAAATTTCTCCTTAAAGATGCAATATGTTACTCGAATATGGTGCAAAATACAGGATGAAATTTAACCTACATATGATCTTGCGCCTTATTTAGGTGCGTGGGCTGGAACAATTAATAAGAAAATGAATCCATTTCAAAATGTCATTCATTTACGCACGTAAAATGATTTCCTCAAGAAAAAAATCCTTTTATTATCTCCAAGAGTTTGTTTCGTAAACGGAAGTTTTAAACTGATCCTTAAACGCACGTTGTTTCCGTAGGAAATCAAGAGTTATACTATAAAAATAACGCACAAAAGTCTAATGTCCTCTCAACTTACAGTTATTTCTCACTAAAGATTTCAAGAATTGCTTCAGAAGCTGTCAAAATGTTTATGAAATTGTTTATTTTGGTTCTTATTCAAGGTAAGAGAACCTTCTTTGAACGTCGTATTCTGATTCTAAACTGTAGTGTTTTCATAAAAGTTTAACAGAAAACGTGTCTGGATAATATCAGTGAAAACATATTTTCAGTTACTGAATAATTGGTATGAATTGATATTTCAAAAACTTATCAAGTAGTCACCCTATAATTATGGTAAATACTGTTTTCTAGAATTGTTTTTAAAATTTCTAAATATTCATAAAGTTGTTTATGTTATGATCTAGGAAGGTAACAAAGAACTTATTTTAGTGAATTTCAATCCGTTCATAAGCTATCCGTTCATAAACTTGTCTGGATAATATCAGTAAAAAACATATTTTCATTTATACAGTTTACTGAATAATTGATATGAAATGATATTTTAAAAGCTATAAAGCAGTCACCCTATAATAATTCATAAATATTGTTTTGTAGAATTGTTTTTAAGATTTCTACATATTCATAAAGCTGTTTGTGTTATCTTAGAATTTAAGAAAGAACTTATTTCGATTGATTGCAATCCGTTCATAAGCTATCCAGTTATCCATTCATAAACTTTTTTTGGATAATATCAGTGAAAAACATGCTTTCATTTATACAGTTTACTGAATAATTGGTATGAAATGATATTTCAAAAGGTTATCAAGTAGTCACCCTATAATTATTCGTAAATACTGTTTTCTAGAATTGTTTTTAAAATTTATAAATATTCATAAAGTTTTTTATGTTATGAACTAGGATGGTAACAAAGAACTTATTTTAGTGAATTTCAATCCGTTCATAAGCTATCCGTTCATAAACTTGTCTGGTTAATATCAGTAAGAACATATTTTCATTTATACAATTTACTGAATAATTGGTATGAAATGATATTTCAAAAGCTTATCAAGTAGTCACCCCATAATTATTCGTAAATACTGTTTTCTAGAATTGTTTTTAAGATTTCTAAGTACTCATAAAGCTGATTATGTTATGATCTTAGAAGGTAAGAAAGAACTTATTTCGATTATTGCAATCCGTTCATAAACTTGTCTGGATAATATCAGTGAAAAACATATTTTCATTTATACAGTTTACTGAATAATTGATATGAAATGATATTTGAAAAGATTATCAAGTAGTCACCCTATAATTATTAGTAAATACTGCTTTCTAGAATTGTTTTTTAAGATTTCTAAATATTTAACTTGTGATCTTAGAAGATAAAGACGAACAAATTTCAAATGATTAGAAGCCGTGCATAATTTTCTATGACTCATTATCCTATCAAGACAAATTGCGAATTTTTGAAATTCTGCATTTTGAGTATCTTTATGAATAAGCACGTGGAAGGAAAATACAGGTTAAAACACGTGACAGCAACATAAATCTATCGAAGTGTGATTGGGTTAAAAAGTCCCAGCGCATGTTTTATCAATTTAGAATCATACTGTATTCATTATATTGAAGGAGTACGAATGACTGAAAGATACACTTACAAGTTTTTTAGGTATGTAGAGCATATTTCCTTATACAAAATCTATTTAAAAATGAAAATTTAAAATAAAGTAATTACCAAATTAAGAATTTTTTTTTATTTTGTTTGTCTTAAGAAGGTAAATGTGTGATATCTAAATGTATGTTGAACAATGGATGTTTAAAATTGAATTAATCAAACATTATCCATATAAACATTACAAATATAGCTATCTTCTGGTTCTTCCAATTTGTAAATATGAAAAAAAAATTTCGCTCATAAAACTGTTTAATTTTAGAAAGGTAGGGTTAGAAATTGTTAGTGAAAGAGTTTTGTTAAAATTAAATGTAAATTAATATATTTTTGTATTTATAATAATTTAGTTCCACATATAGAATATGCCAGATTTAAAATGTGTCTTCTATAACTTAAGATGTAACGACACATTATGTTAACGACATTTTTTATATTTTCCAATCGTTGGGCATGTATTTAATTTTTCAGCAGATACTTAAACCGAATTTGTGATGGCTAGATGTATTGCATATATATATATATATATATATATATATATATATATTATATATATATATATATATATATATATATATATATATATTATATATATATATATATATATATATATATATATATATATATATATATATATATATATAATATATATATATATATATATATATATATATATATATATATATATATATATATATATATATATATATATATATATATATATATATATATATATATATATATATATATATATATATATATATATATATATATATATATATATATATATATATATATATATATATATATATATATATATATATATATATATATATATATATATATATACAGTCAAACCTATCTATCTCGAAACCTGCTTATCTCGAAAACCTGTCTATGTCAAATTTTTCCAATTTCCCTACATTTTCAATAAAAATTTAACATATTTTCCCAACCTATCTCAAATTATTTTTTCCCAAACCTGTCTATCTCGAATTTTCTTAAGAAACACAACATTCCAGTTTAGAGCATTATTGCGTTGACAACCGCACAAGTTCCCATTTCCAGGAAATACACTTCTAGTTTTCTCTCTCGGGGGGGGGGTCATTTGGTCAGGTACTGGGTTGGAATTGTACTAAAAATGCACAGTTGGAGAACATCATCTAAAAGTAACCGAAGAGCAACCGGCCAAGGAAACTGATGAAAACCCGAAAGAATGGATAATTATCACAGAGAAACTGAATACTGACACTTCATTTAAAGATTTTATAGAAGTAGATAAATTAGTGGTAACGAGCGGAACATTATTAACTGATTGAGAAATTTTAAAAAACGTTCTGGGAATTTCTGATGATGAAGAGATATCATAACAAAGAGGACAACATGGATGTAAAAAGAGTTGTTAAGGAAAAAAAAGCAGAAAAAGTCATTGAAACACTAAGAATTTTTCTTGAATACCAAGAAAATATTTATCAGGATTGTTTCGCCACTGTGTCAAAACTACAAAAAATGGTCCAGTCTAAAAGAGTTTTGCACCGAAAACTCCTAACGGATTACTTTATGTAAGGTATGTAAATAAAATTAAAAGCTCTTCAAATTTTCAACCTTTTGTATTGTGTAAAGAAATTTTCTTAGTATATTTTCATAAAACCTGCGTATCTCGAAACCTGGTTATCTCAAATTTTTTATTTCCTCCCAAGAGATTCGACATAGACAGGTTTGACTGTACATATATATATATATATATATATATATATATATATATATATATATATATATATATATTTGTTCATGTATATATGTATATAATGCCACAGTAAGTATTATAGCAAATAAATCTCCTTGGAATTTCTATTTTTACATAAATGTAAGCCTTCTTTATGATGTCGTTTAATAAAATAATAGTTCCTCACTAATGAGGACAGCCTGAAACACTTAAAATTGTTTACAATTCATAATTCCATGTTAGGTGTCTATAATAAATTGGATTTAAAATCGCCATAAATTTTATTATAAAATTATAAGTAACAATTTTAAATTCAGTTATGACAAAATAAACTATATATATATACAAATTGAAATTATTTTGGGTGCTAAAAAGTAAACTAAAGGCAAAAGTATAAGTTTATGTATTTTATTGTTTTTAACCTTGCGTGGGATCAAATGCCCCAATTTTAGAATGTCCGACTTTAGTTCGGGCAAGAGAAATATCGGTGTTTCTATTCCGTGAAGCCTGAACACAGTTCTTCAAATGCATACTATGTAATTTACTATTTTCTCAATAAA
>CM063501.1:64928382-64935882 GCA_032207245.1 Pardosa pseudoannulata
ATTTATGTTACGCATCATCTAGGCTACATCAAGGTAAAAAAAAGAATGCTCCGCATCATATTCCGGTATTAAAGTATTCACTTAAATAAATTACATTGAAATAGTAAATTTTGTCCATTTTTAATTTTTATTACATGCGTACAATTTATTACTGATTCAACTTTAATAAAAAATTTAAACAGAAAAAAATATATGGTTTATTTAAGAATCAAAATCTGCAACTTATAAATTTTGTTTGAAATTCATTTTTAATGTTTATCAACTTTCACTCATACATACCGATTATCACCTCTCCAGTGAATGTCTTTTGTAAATAAAAACTTAAGCACATACGAGCGTATCTGAAAATGTGCATAGGAGATTTGGCATGTCTAGAATTTAAAAAGATAATATTTAGTGATAAAATGTATATTAATATTTTTGACACATGTCGTTATTCTGGGTGGGGTGCAAAATTATTCTTGCAAGTCAAATGCTCCAAATGCCCTAATTTTGCAACTTCCACACACTGATTCTTCCCTAATATTTGTTTCCTGCAAGCCAAATGCGGAATAACAAATGCACGTGGATCACGAATTTTGCAACTTTTACACACTGATTCTTCCCTTACATTTGTTTTGAGTTCTGATAGCTTTCATACGGGTTATTAACACACTATTTGTTTCTTTTCCAGAATAAAAACAGGCTTGCTGTACACAAAATGGCGTCTTAGAATAATAAACCTAATATAACACACTTTATACAATAGATTAATAATATTATAGAAATGCATATAGAGTTTCTGATTTTTCAGTTAAAAATTCTGTACCTAACAACATAAGTTAACCAACATTATTTTGCATATTCTATGTCATTGATAGATGAATACATTTAAAACCTAATTTTAAATTAAAAAGCAAATCAAGGAATATTTGAGGTTTTGGGTTAAGGAGTAATGGATAACTGAGTAAGGTCTAAATACCGTAATATTTTTACTACTTTATATTATTGATTTAATTTTGAAGACCATGTTTTCAAGGTTTTAGAAGTTATTTATTTATGGGATTTATCTACTAAATGGAAATTTTCCTTCCTTTTTTCCCCTGTTTGTTTTTCAAAAATTCCATTCACTAAAAGTTCTAAGACTTTTTGTATTGAATATATAAGTATTTAATGTTATACAGGTTTTATATAATGCATTGAATACCTTGCAATGAATTAACAAAAACATACAATTTAATTGTTTTTTACTATAAATGTGTTTAAAGTTTAATTTTAAAAAATTATTTTATATAAATTTTAAGATATCAAAATATCTATGCACATTTTGAGGTAGAAAATTTTAATAAATATCACTAAAACATTATGCAAAATAGTCAATAATTGAAAATATATAAGAACTGTTAAAAAGTTAAGAAGATCTTTAAAGATAAAATTTTACTTAAAATATACATATACATATATACATACAAACAGCTTATACATTTAAAATTATACACTCAAACAGTTTATACATTTATGAATATTCTTTAAACTGGATTGTAAAATAAAAAGACTTTACAATGTTTACTCTAAAATTTAAATTAAAAAAATAAATGATATCATGTATTTCATGTATTTGAAGACTGTTTATATATAATTTATGTTATCGTTTATGTTAGATTTCCTTTTTTAAATATACCAGTTAAAGGAACTAGAACTTGCTACTGAAGCTCTAGTTAGCAATAAGATTTCACCCATACACTGGTTCCTAAATGGGAACAGTGTATGGGTGCATTACCTTTGTAGCCATATTTTTCAATATTAAAATAAAAGCATAAAATATTTACTGAAATATATTTGCATAACAAAAGTGGCATAGTGGCAAAGAACATGGAAAAACTATGCTATTGCAAAATTTGTAAAGTAAAATATTGTAAAGTAACTAAAGAATAAATAATACGAACATTCGAATGTTTAAAAATCTTTTGTGATAAGAAAATGAATTAAATTATGAAAATGACTTATACTCTCCTGGTAACTATTAAAGACATTCAATTTTACAGAGCTATGTTTTTAATACATTATCTCAAACAAATAACCCATATTGTCCTTTTTTACAGCAATTGATATAATTAGTAAATTAGGTTTAAGTTGATTTTATACAAATTTATCGATAAACATTTTTCAAACCAGTTTATAAGTTGTTGTATGGTTTATTCAAACATAAATTTCTTGTCTTAATACTAATTAATTTAATATAGTACTAAAAAAACCTTCCAGTTGATTGAAACAATTTTGATTCAGGTATTCATTGAGTTATCTTTTAAATTTATTTTTGTTAATCAAATAATGGAAATTGTAGGATTTGTGTCGTACTTCTGAGGTAGGAAAAATTTGATTCTGAAGTGATCTCATATTCTGATGTTTAAGCAATAAGAATCACTATCGTAACTCAATCTTATTTTTAATTTTTCTATCACTACAGATTACGAAAACAATTTTGAATGCTTCAAATCCATGGTGGACGAATGGTATGTTTGTAAAGGAGTCGCTTCAGTTGTGATCGAGAATTTCAGAAAGTCTAGTTATGATTTTCAAAGCAATAATTTTGGAGATCTCTACACAGTAGACCAAGAAAATATAAAAGAATATCAAACATTGGCTGAAGCACACTGCTTGTAAGTTAATTGAAAATCTATCCATTTTCATGCTTATTGAAATTTTATTGTTGAAATTACAGCAGCACATCAATTATAACTTTTCACAATTGCTATGCTATGTATGCTATTTATTTTTCTGCTATTTAAATGAGTATTTATAGTATAAATGAATTATGAAAAATATTCTTTATTAAGTAATAAAATCATTTTCTTTATCAATGGTTTTTTTACGTTTTAAGAACTGATTTTTGTAAATTTGATGCAATTAGTGTTTATATCGTCACGTAGATGAGATGAACTGAACTTGGTGAATTGAATGATAAACGCTCAACACCAGTTCAAGATTTTATTACCCCGCAATTGAAGGAAATCCTGCTTATATACACTTTTAGAACCTTCCAGACTTGGAAGGCCCGCAGAAAATTAGCAACTAAATTTACATAAATTTGCATAATCAAATTAAATTAACATAAATTAAATCCAAATTAAAATCAATTTTAATGGCAGCTTGCCTCGCTTGCTTCCGAATTCGGAACCTCCCGTTCACGAGTCCGCCGCTATACCGACTGCGCCACGGCGTCCTTGCTGAAAGGAACGATTTTAGCTACAATTATCTCTTCCTCCCATTTGAGAAGAATACAAGAACTTGGATTGAAAATAGTCAGTCATGAAGAAGTAACACTTTTAAGGTTTTTACTCGAATTAGAGCGATTATAACAAGATGTTAACTGATAACAAATTTCCAAGTGGCGTCCTGTTTAGCTATTTTAGATTCTATTTTTAAAATTATATTATTACTATTTCAACAGATACTCAAAAGAAAAAGACGGATTTTCCTTCCATATTTTCAACAAGTAAATGAATAATTTGGCAATTAAAACTTACCTTAAGTGGAGACAAAATATTTCAATTTCTGATTTTTAAGGAGGGGTGAATACTACATTGCTAAGACATATGATAAAGTATATTAGTCCTTGTACAGAGCAAAAAATATATATTAGTATCCCAGACATTTTTGTGTTCAGATTTCATCGGAATAGCATCTATGCTATATATTTATATTTATTAATTTATAAGTAATTTATAAAGACCGTTGTAATGTTTACTGTAAAAAGGACAATTCAACAACGAACACATCAGCACAGGATAATGGAAAAAGTATAGGGTTGCCTAAGTAAAAAGAAGGAAGCAGTCTCTTCGACATTGGCAATTTTTTTAGGCGTAGCACGTGGATTGCTTCTTTTACGTTTTAATTTTTTATATATTTTTTTCATATTTCCTTGTCATTTGTTCTATATTTGAACATTGTAATATAGATCAGTGGTATTATACTGTAATTAAAGATGATATAAAGCAACTTTGGGTTATAAATGACTTTGAAATAACAACAGCAATGTACTACACCTCAACATTTACCATTTTATTAAACCTTTGTGCAACACGGACGATAAATAAAACTTTAAGAATGTTAAATTTAGTTTTGTGCACTGTAGGAGCAAACTGTATTATTTACAATTTGCAAGGTGGCAACTATCAACAAAAAATTATAGCTCACTGTGTAAAATAACAGCATTTTTTTACTATTTTTCAGATCTGCAAAGCGATGATACAAAAGATTAAATGATCATAATTCTTAAAAATCTGACTACTTTTGCAGTGTATACTTTTTCATATTTTTACCTTTAAATATATACTAATTATATTCTATGTCTCATTTAGGTTGAATGCGCAAACATTCGCTTGCATAGGAATGAAGATGCAGGAAACATGCGGACATGGGGCGTATGAGACGTTTGTTGAAATCATGACGAGAGGACGTTTCGCAAGTGAATTTTGCGATGATTACGCTTTGGAGCACTTTATGGAAGGCTTCTTAGACTACTTATCTGTAGAGAACAAGCCCACGGAAATAGATATAATTCATGATGTATTTGGTGTAGAAATTAAATGAAAAAACACATATGGCATGAACTATATCTGTGACAATGATGAACATGAAATGAATTAATTACGGAAAAAAACTTTATTCACTAATAAATCGAATATATTTTTACCCAATTTAAATGAGTATTTATAGTATAAATGAAATATGAAAAATATTCTTTATTAAGTAATAAAATCATTACTTTCTTTAGCAGATTTCAATGATTTTTTTTCTTTTAAGATTTGATTTTTGTAAATGTAATGTATTTAGTTTTTATACAACCCCACCTTCACATTTCAGAAGAATACAAGAACTTGGGTTGAAAATAGTATGTCATGAAGAAGTAACACTTTTAAAGTTGTTACTTGAATTTGATCGTTAAGGCAATATGTTGGTTAACTGATAACAAATTCCCAAGGGACGTCCTATTTAGCTATTCTTCATTCTATTTTTAAAATTATACTATCGATATTTCAACAGATATTCAACAGGAACAAGACGGATATCCCTTCCATATTTTTAATAAGTAAATGAATTATTTGACAATTAATCCTTATATTAAAAGGGAACACACTATTTCAATTTCTAAATTTTATGGAGGGGATGAATATTGCTAAGACATATGACAAAGTACATTGTTCCTTGTACAAAGTAAAGAAAATATTACTATCCCATAATTTTTTGTGTTCAGATTTCATCGGAATTTTAAAATTATATTATCGATATTTCAACAGATTTTCAACAGGAACAAGACGGATATATATTTCCATATTTTTAATAAGTAAATGAATTATATGACAATTAATACTTATATTAAAAGGGCGCACACTATTTCAATTTCTAAATATTAGGGAGGGGACGAATATTACATTGCTAAGACATATGACAAAGTATATTGTTCCTGGTACAAATAAAGAAATAATTACTATCCCATAATTTTTTGTGTTCAGATTTCATCGGAATTTTAAAATTACTATCGATATTTCAACAGATATTCAACAGGAACAAGATGGATATCCCTTCCATATTTTTAATAAGCAAATGAATTATTTGACAATTAATCCTTATTTTAAAAGGGCGCACACTATTTCAATTTCTAATTTTTAGGAAGGGGACGAATATTACATTGCTAAGACATATGACAAAGTGCATTGTTCGTTGTACGCAGTAAAGAAAATATTGCTATCTCATAAATTTTTATGTTCATAATTAATCGGAATTAACTATTTTGTCAATGCCTTAATCTATTTTGGCCAGTTTCATATTTACTTATCTACGTATGTATAAAGAATATGTAGTCTTAAAATTAGAATACATATTTTAAACACACCTGAAATGTTTTAGATTAATTTAAATAGATAATAACTTAAAAAGATTTTAAAATTTAAAAGTTACAGTATTAAATCAGCTCAAAATATTCAAGAAAATTATGGAATTTTAAATGAAAAACACATATACAAATTTTACACAAATCTAATATATTTTATCTTAGTACATAGAATACGGCTATATATATGTTCCAAAATATTATACACACTTTTACAAAAGTCTTACTATTAGCTAATGTTGAATGTTACAAAAATACAGCTCAAGATATTTCAGCAAGTTGTGGATTTTTGAATGAAAACACACACACACACACACACACATATATATATATATATATATATATATATATATATTAAACAAATCTAATATATTTAACTTAGTACATGTAATAATGCTATACATATGTTCCAAAATATTATACACACTTTTACAAAAATCTTACTTTTAACTACCGTTGAATATCACAAAATATATATACACTTGTCTTGCAAACACTAGTTTATTTTGAGGCATTTTTTTTTTTTTTTTTTTTTTTTGTATATGTAACACCTTAGGACACCATCTCTGCACAACATTGTATGCCACTTCTCGAATATAGAATTTCTTTTTCTAGTGAATCACAAAATGACAATAACGCCACCTATCGGCAAGAACCTGAACAACTACTATTAAACTTTTATTACAATATTTGATTTCAGATTTTATTTGTAACTGCCACAAGCATTCTGTGAATTTCTTACTTGATTTAATTCCAGATATTATTTACATTTTTCTTAATTTAAGATTTTATTATAATTATTTTTTAACTAAATATTTCATTTTAGCATAATTACAAAAAAAATCTGCTTCACAACAAATTATATGTAACACTGTTGTAAAATCTAGTTGTACATTTTTACTTTAAAATTACAAGTTTTACTTTATATATAGAAATCGTTTAATATAAATGATATTCACACTATTGTTCCCTACCATACGGTAGTACTTTACAAGAGTACAGGAGAAAACATTTATATGCTATAAAGTTTTTTAAAGAAATATTTATATAATTTAAAATGTCAGAATAGCAGATAATAACGAAATATATCTCAGCTTGCACTTATTAATTATAATTATTATTACAATCTGCATTCTCTATAGCAAAGTTTCAAGGCTATAAGGCTGACTGTAGACCCCAGATGGTGGTACTGTAAATTACTACAACTGAAACAATTAAAACAATTTTTTTAAGTTCATTGAAAAAAAACAAAAATGTATTACTTAAAAAGAAAAAAATTAATTTTTATTATTTATTACTTCTTGGTTTAAAGTAAAGAAATATTGTAAATAAAAATAAATCTGGCTTGTAATGAAATATCTATATAACAAAAATAGCTCATACCGGATAAGGATGCTATGATAAGATCATTACCTTGAGAAATTAAATTAATATTTGAACTTCCAAAATAATTCGCAAAGGATAATACTGATATGCCTCATACAATAAAAATTCAAAAATATATAGAATTTAAGAAAAATACAACAAAATTTTACAGTGTACGCCTAATACACGCCTAAACCTATGTATATATATATAAATATATATATATATATATATATATATATATATATATATATATATATATA
>CM063501.1:64938382-64958382 GCA_032207245.1 Pardosa pseudoannulata
TCGAAATAAACCGATATAAACCGATATTTTTTTCCATTCAGTTCTGGTTTTCGCTCCAACCAAAATAAAGTTGTTGTCCGGTTTTTGGTTTTCAAATAAGTTTTGGTTCGAAGCCAGGAGTAGAACAGTCAAAAGATATTAATAGAGCTGAACTCTACTCTTCTCAGCAGGGACAAGAGTTGTGTTCAGTACTTTTCCTATAGGACTCTTTCTAGTCATCCGAAGCCCAAAGGATAGTAAAGACCCCTTTCGAAATAAGTTTTATTTGAAGATCGCTATTGATGCAGTGCTCGGTATAAAAGGACACACTATACAATTTTTAAATTTACATTTTATATATTTTTCGAAATTTTTAGTTTTTTTCACTGAACATAGAAAGCAAAATAAAACACAAAGGTTAACACATAAATATCGCAAAGAAAAAGTCGGTATTTGTTCGGTATTTGGTTTTTAATTGTTTTGGTTCGAAGCCAGGAGTAGAACAGTCAAAAGCTATTACTACCGCTGAACGATACTCTTCTCAGCAGGAGTAAAAGTTGTTTTCCTATCGTACTCTTTCTAGTCATCTGGAGACCAAATGGTGGTAAAGATCCCTTTCCAAATAAAGGTTTTATTTGAAGATCGCTATTCATGCAGTGCTCGGTATAAAAGGACACACTATACAATTTTTAAATTTATATTTTATATATTTTTCCAAATTTTTAGTTTTTTTCACTGAACAAAGAAAGCGAAATAAAACACAAAGGTTAACACATAAATATCGCAAAGAAAAAGTCGGTATTTTTTCGGTATTTGGTTTTTAATTGTTTTGGTTCGAAGCCAGGAGTAGAACAGTCAAAAGCTATTACTACCGCTGAACGATACTCTTCTCAGCAGGAGTAAAAGTTGTTTTCCTATCGTACTCTTTCTAGTCATCTGAAGACCAAATTGTGGTAAAGATCCCTTTCCAAATAAAGGTTTTATTTGAAGATCGCTATTGATGCAGTGCTCGGTATAAAAGGACACACTATACAATTTTTAAATTTACATTTTATATATTTTTCCAAATTTTTAGTTTTTTTCACTGAACAAAGAAAGCGAAATAAAACACAAAGGTTAACACATAAATATCGCAAAGAAAAAGTCGGTATTTTTTCGGTATTTGGTTTTTAATTGTTTTGGTTCGAAGCCAGGAGTAGAACAGTCAAAAGCTATTACTACCGCTGAACGATACTCTTCTCAGCAGGAGTAAAAGTTGTTTTCCTATCGTACTCTTTCTAGTCATCTGAAGACCAAATTGTGGTAAAGATCCCTTTCCAAATAAAGGTTTTATTTGAAGATCGCTATTGATGCAGTGCTCGGTATAAAAGGACACACTATACAATTTTTAAATTTACATTTTATATATTTTTCCAAATTTTTAGTTTTTTTCACTGAACAAATAAAGCAAAATAAAACACGAAGGTTAACACATAAATATCGCAAAGAAAAAGTCGGTATTTTTTCGGTATTTGGTTTTTAATTGTTTTGGTTCGAAGCCAGGAGTAGAACAGTCAAAAGCTATCACTAGTGCTGAACGATACTCTTCTCAGCAGGAGTAAGAGTTGTGTTCCTATCGTACTCTTTCTAGTCATCTGGAGACCAAATGGTGGTAAAGATCCCTTTCCAAATAAAGGTTTTATTTGAAGATCGCTATTCATGCAGTGCTCGGTATAAAAGGACACACTATACAATTTTTAAATTTATATTTTATATATTTTTCCAAATTTTTAGTTTTTTTCACTGAACAAAGAAAGCGAAATAAAACACAAAGGTTAACACATAAATATCGCAAAGAAAAAGTCGGTATTTTTTCGGTATTTGGTTTTTAATTGTTTTGGTTCGAAGCCAGGAGTAGAACAGTCAAAAGCTATTACTACCGCTGAACGATACTCTTCTCAGCAGGAGTAAGAGTTGTGTTCCTATCGTACTCTTTCTAGTCATCTGGAGACCAAATGGTGGTAAAGATCCCTTTCCAAATAAAGGTTTTATTTGAAGATCGCTATTCATGCAGTGCTCGGTATAAAAGGACACACTATACAATTTTTAAATTTACATTTTATATATTTTTCCAAATTTTTATTTTTTTTTCACTGAACAAAGAAAGCGAAATAAAACACAAAGGTTAACACATAAATATCGCAAACAAAAAGTCGGTGTAAATCCAAAAAAATGAAGCATAAATAACAGAACAACAGGAAAATTGAAAAGGAAAAGGGGAAGCTAATAATATAGGCCTAGGACTTTGGGGGTACCTCATCCACATATAAAAAGGAATATTGAACAGGGTAGAGAAAACGTGGTTGGTTCCTTATTTGGAACTAAATGGCATTGGAATTTAATAGGGCATACTCCCACGTAGTATGCACTAAACTAGAATTGCGTGTTTTTTTTGTTTTTGTTTTTTTTTTCAATTAAGTTTTGGTTTGAAGCCAGGAGTAGAACAGTCAAAACTATTACTAGCGCTGAAATCTACTCTTGTCAGCAGGGACAAGAGTTGTGTTCAGTGTTTTTCCTATCGTACTCTTTCTTGTCATGCTGCGACCAAATGGTTGTAAACATCCCTTTCCAAATAAGGGTTTTATTTGAAGATCGGAATTGATACAGTGCTCGATATAAAAGTGGTATTAGCACACTATACAATTTTTAAATTTAAATTTTATATATTTTTTTAGATTTTTAGTTTTATTTCACTGAACAAAGAAAGCAAAATAAAACACGGAGGTTAATAAAAAAAAATTGCAAACAAAAAAGTCACTGTAAATTCCAGAAATGAAAGAAAAAATAACGGAACGACAGGCAAATTGAAGAGGAAAAGGAGAAGCTATTAAGATAGGCTTAGGACTTTGGGGGTACGTCATCCACATAACCAAGGGATAGTGAACAGGGTAGAGAAAACGTGATTGGTTGATTGGTTGGAGCTAAATGGCACTGTATCTCATTAGGATATACTGGAACGTAGTATCACTGTCTCTGTGTTTTTTCGGTCTTTGCTTTTCAATTAAGTTTTGGTTCGAAGCCAGGAGTAGAGCAGTCAAAAGCTATTACTAGCGCTGAACTCTACTCTTCTCAGCATGGACAAGAGTTGTGTTCAGTGCTTTTCTTATCGTACTCTCTCTAGTCATCTGGAGAAAAAAGGGTGGTATAGATCCCTTTCCAAATAAGGGTTTTATTTGAAGATTGGTATTGTACAGTGCTCGGTGTAAAAGGGGCATTAGCAAACTAAACAATTTTTAAATTTATATTTTATATATTTTTCAAGATTTTCAGCTTTTTCCACTGAACGAAGAAAGCAAATTTTAATACAAGCAGATGTTAATACAAAATGTTCGCATACAAAAAAGTCAGTATAAATCCCAGATGTGAAAAAAAAGAACGGAAAGACAGGAAAATTGAATATGAAAAGAGGAAGATAATAAGATAGATCTAGGACTTTGGGGATACGTCACCCACATAATCGAGGGATAGTGAACAGGGTAACCAGAAAACGTGGTTGGTTCATTGAAGCTAAATAGCACTGGATTTCATTAGGACATACTGTCACGCAGTATCACTGTCTTTAGAATTGTGATAGCCTTGTTCATTTAAAGAAGTCATACCCTTCAGGAATCATTTAAAATTAGATAATACTTTAAACTTATTTTACAAGCAAATCATTGGAATGCAAAGTATACTTTTACGTCAAAAGATGTGATCATAACGTGAACTAGATGTAAATTTCAGTCATGACCTCGTCTGATTGTGCTTACGTCTTATTTTTAGGTGCGTTAAAAGGTTAAGCGGGAAATGAAATATCATCCAAATGTCATGCATTTACGTATCTTAATAATTTCCGCAAGAACAAAAAAACTTTTCATTATCGTCAATAGTCTGCATCTTAAACGGATGTTGTTAAACATATTCTTAAACGGATGTTACTTCCACGTTAAGATAACAGTTATACTATAAAATACAAAGTATTTAGCATCCATTCTGCATTTCTTCGTCACTAGTGTTTTCAAGAATTTTATTAGTAGCTTTCAAAATGCTTATTACTTTGTTTATATTAATGTTGGTGCAAGGTAAGGTTTTTTTCTGAACAGCTATATTCCATTTTTATGTTGTAATGCTTTTGTGGCTGTAAAAATAATGTTACGTTGACCTAGTGTTTGAGGAAGAAGAAATTAAAACTCATTAAAAACACATAGACAAATATGTCTTAATTAAATGGTTTTATATATTAAATGCCTCAGGAATATAACTGGAATACAACTTATCATTTGTAGATATCGAAAACCCCTCAACTCGATGTAGGCCTACTAAAAAATGGCGTTAATTTTCCTTTTTCTTGTGTAGCGCCAAAAATGTCTATATCGCAAGCAGCGGAGACCAGTAGTGTTCACCCTCTTCTCTCCTCTGGTAACAACCTTGTCCTCTAAAAAAATCCGACTGCCTAATCGGAGAAAAAAACAGGGATCCATTCAATAACGGTTTGGTTAGGTTTTGGAGCGCTACGGTCTACTTTTTGCAACACGAGGGCTAATGAGACCGGGACCTACTGCTTAAAGCCGATTCCGAACGGCTACGAACATCCATGCCTTAGTGGGATTCGAACCCACGAACTTCAGTTCCGAAGGCCAGCACCCTAACCAATCGGCCATCGTTCGGCCCATTCGAGAACGGAAGGGTCAGAATACCGCCAAACCAACGGGACCTTCAATTGGTTGGGAGAAGTCCGAAGTTTCTTTCTAGTTCAAACCGGTCCTGTCCTGTATGTCTTTGGCCGAATGATGACCGATTGGTTAGGGTGCTGACCTTTGGTACCGGAGTTCGTGGGTTCGAATCCCACTGTGGCATGGATGTACGTAGCCGTTCGGAATCCGCTTTAAGCTGTAGGTCCCGGTCTCATTAGTCCTCGTGTTGCAAAAAAGTAGACCGTATCACTCCAAACCGAACCTGTATGTCTTAGACGAAGGCTTACGAGATGGGGTAAAAAAAGCTGAACCAGATGCAGCTTATTGTTACAGTGGTACATAGCAGAAAATTAATATGAATTAAATCCGTAAATTCTTTTAATTCATTCCTACATTTAATTCAACTTATGTTCTGAATTTATGGTATAAAATAGTATTTCAAATCTTCTATAGCATTCATTCTATGTCATGTTATCAATTCGTTATTAATGATATTTTAAATATTTCTAGAATTCCTCAAAATATTTATGACTGTCGAATAATGGACATTATATATTTTTTTACGAAAACTACATATTTCAGTATATATAAGTGGCAAAAAAAGTTCAAAAGATATTTTGAAATATTAATATAAAATCATAAAAAATTACTTTATATTTTTTATTCACCATTATTACTTAAATTACACGATAACGGACAATTAAATGGGTGATCATTGACTATGTATTTATGCATTTGATGTATGTTTATTCTTAAATATACCCACAAGAATAACACTTCGATGGTTTAAAAACATAGAGTAATACTAGTTTGTATATAGTTATATGTCTTTCATAATTGAAATCATACTCATTAAAAAATTTTAACCCTTAATTTGACAAGATGTTTTTTCAAATATTTTTTTTAATTTTAATTTCTGTTATTTTCCCATGTCTGCATAGACATTAGAATCTCTGTAAAATAAACAAAAAAATATATCATTTTCCCTTTTTGAGATAATTAATGTCCGCTACACTGACAATTATGTTTTATAGTAGTTATAAATATGCATGTCCGGTGTAGCGGGCTTAGCCAAATTAAGAGTTAAAAGCTTGTAAATATGTAAAACATAGTGTGCGCTATAAGTTTTTAAAGAATTTGGTTTTATGCCTATTCTTAACCCCTTCCGGTAAAATGAAGAGTCTAGCTCGTCATTAGTTTTTCATTCCATACCGCACAATGACGAGTTACACTCGTCATGCGATGAAAGTTACTGTTAAATATGATAATTAATTTAGTTTAAAATTTCTAGTGTACTGAATTTGGCAACATTTTTATCACTTGTGAAAATGACAAGTTACTATTGCATATTGTTTACTTAGAATTTCTTGGTACAAGTCATTGCCAAATTAATGAGTCAGAATAAAAGAAGACCTACTAAGAAATGCCGTGTGTGTTACAAGAATCAAATTAAAAGTGAGACTACTTGGCGGTGTAAACAATTAAGAATTCCTTTGCACTTTGTTTTGAAAAGTACCACTAGCTTGAAGACTATTATCTGTACATCTTATTAATGTTTTGCTTTGATATTTTCTTAATTTTACTTTTTCTGATATTATTTAACACTATGTAAAAAGTGGATTTTAATTAAGAATATGTAAGAATTGTAAAATGAAACAAGTTTTTTAAATACAAATTAAATGGTTATTTCATGCACAGTTTTTCATTATTAAATCATACCGGAAGGGGTTAAATAATATAAATGCTCATGATCATTTTACTAAACTTAATTCATTTTCGTTGTAATATTTAATAATATGTACCTTTAAGAAATACGCTTAATTTACATTTAGGTTTAGTATTCAGCGATGTGGAAGATAAGAATAATCCTATGTCATGCTTTGCATTAATGGAAAAAGAAGACAAAGCGAATTTTACTGATGTCTTACCTAATGGTGAAGATATCCTGCATCACTGTCCGTAAGTATTGTATTTAAATGCTAATTTTTAAAATTTCATATATCTCTTAAGTTTCGCTTTTCAAAATTTTAAGATTTATTTCCACGAATTCCGAAGTATCTATTCTGAGGTAGCACATTGTGTTTGAAAGGATCTTTTATGTCTCCATCTGTAAGTAAACACTAGTTTTATTCTAATAGCCGCTTTGTTCCCAGACTTTGTTCTGAGCAGGGCCTGATTTCCTACAGGGCAAACGGGGCAAGCGCCCGGGAACACAGTCAAAAGGGGGCAAAAAAACTAACTGCCATTTCAAGTTAAAAATATGATGCGTATGTCTAAAATTCACTTAATTATCATATCAAATTATCGATATATATAAAATTATCGATAATATCTTGTCTTAGTTTTTGTCTTATTCAGTATCATTAGAGAGCTTGTTCACTAATGTAAGTGTTGGCAAAAAATGTAGAACACGTAGCTACATTCTGTTTTAGGTAGGAAAATTCTTCGGGTAAGGACTTACAAAATTCTAGTATACGCTTTACTCTCAATAATTTTTTGTTTGTAACTTTTTTTTATAATTTTAATTATTTCATAATTTTTCATTTTATTTTAAACTAATCTTATTTCACTAAATACATTAGTGAGTCAATTTTAAAGGCTCTGCAGGTCATAGTTTAAGTATCAGATTTGACAATCACCCTGTTGCCTACCTGTGTACACAGAATAAACGATAAATGGGTTTGCTTAGATAATCTGAAGATTAAATAAATTAATTTTGAAATACATTCTAATTGAATACGTTGGATAATAACTGTAAAGATGACACTGAAGATGAGTAATTAAATTAATTTTGAAATACATTCTGTGTTATTTAATAAATCGTTCATATTTTCACAAGATTTTAGGGATTTCTATTCTGTTTATAACTAATTTTTTTATTTGTAACGTAATTATTTTTATGCTATAGATGACACTGAAGATGATGAAATAAATTAATTTTGAAATACATTCTAATTGAATACGTTGGATAATAACTGTAAAGATGACACTGAAGATTATGTATTAAATTAATTTTGAAATACAATCTGTGTTATTTAATAAATCGTTCATATTTTCACAAGATTTTAGGGTTTTCTATTCTGTTTATAACTAATTTTTTTATTTGTAACGTAATTATTTTTATGCTATAGATGACACTGAAATTGATGAAATAAATTAATTTTGAAATACTTTCTAATTAAATACGTTGGATAATAACTGTAAAGATGACACTGAAGATGATGAATTAAATTAATTTTGAAATACATTCTGTGTTATTTAATAAATCGTTCATATTTTCACAAGATTTTAGGGATTTCTATTCTGTTTATAACTAATTTTTTTTATTTGTAACGTAATTATTTTTATGCTATAAATGACACTGAAGATGATGAAATAAATTAATTTTGAAATACATTCTAACTGAATATGTTGGATAATAACTGTAAAGATGACACTGAAGATCATGATTTAAATTAATTTTGAAATACATTCTGTGTTATTTAATAAGTCGTTCATATTTTCACAAGATTTTAGGGATTTCTAATCTGCTTATAACTATTTTTTTTATTTGTAACGTAATTATTTTTATGTTATAGATGACACTGAAGATGATGAAATAAATTAATTTTGAAATACATTCAAATTGAATACGTTGTATAATAAGTGTAAAGATGACACTGAAGATGATGATTTAAATTAATTTTGAAATGCATTCTGTGTTATTTAAAAATCGTTCATATTCTTACAGGAGTTTAGAAATTTCTATTCTGTTTTGAACTTATTTTTTGTGTTTTTAATATAATTATTTTTATGCTATTCGCAACATGCATACCAATTTATTTATTTCTACTTCAGTGTCTTTTAAAAATATTGAATTAGTTTCATTTAGTAAATTTCATTAGACATATTGTTCACTAATGTAAGTGCTGGCAAGAAATGTAGAACACGCAGCTACATTCTGTTTTAGGTAGGAAAATTCTTCGGGTAAGGACTTACAAAATTCTATTATACGCTTTACTCTACAGGGTTTTTTTTGTAACTATTTTTATAATTTTACTTATTTCATAATTTTTCATTTTATTTCAAACTAATCCTACTTCACTAAATACATTGGTGAGCCAAATTTAAAGGCTCTGCAAGCCATAGTTTAAGTATGACAACATATGACAATCCCCCTGTAGCCACCACCTGTGTACAACAGAATGAGAGAGGCCCCGGATGAATGGGTTTGCCCTTGGCCCCTCTGCCTGTAAGTCGGGCCCTAGTTCTGAGTAATAAATGTCCTTTTAACCCTTTAGTTGACAGTAGTTTCGAAGCGAAACCAATTATAAATTCTCTGCTTTTGAAAGACATATGATGGATTTTTTAGGTCTTCTAGGTTTATGGCATTTCTTACTCAAAAAAGAGAGTACACAAGGTTCTATACTTTATTTTTTTCATTTGTAATATGCGTAGTTAAACTTACTTTACCTGGGAAAGTCAGTAATATGATTTTTTTTTTAATTTCTAACCCCAATTAAAAAATACCTATCCAAACAAAAACCTTATAAATTGTTTATATTTGGTTTGGTATGGAGTTCTACGGTCCACTGTTTTGCAACATGCTGGCTAATCAGACCAAGACCTTCATCTTAAAGCCGATTCGAAATGGGTACAAACATCTATGCTTGCAGTGGGATTTGAACACTCGAATTCCGGTACCTAAAAGCAGTGCTTTACCATTCGGCCATCGTTCGGCTGTAAATTGTTTAGTTTTTGTTTATAATTCCTCTTTTTATGATAATAATCATTGTTCCCCCAGCATAATTAAACCTTACTCCATACAAGAGGTTGGGTGTTGCACTTTAACCGCATCTCAAATTGCGCCCCAAAACCCAAGAAAAAAATTGCGTTTACATTTATACAGTTCATAGATACCATTTATGAACTAATTTCATTAAATCTCTAATAATTTATATTAGTGACCTTTAAAGGGTTAAGTGAAAGATTCTGTCTATATGAAACTAACTTCTATTAAATGAGAATAATTTTTTTTTTCAGAGATGTTAAAGAGTACATAGATTGCCTCATAAGAACTGTTTCTGATACCGGATTATTTTTTAACCTAGATGATCTCCTTAAAATCAGAAGTTTTTTGAATGATATATGCAACGAAACATCGCAGCTATATAAAGGTAAAAAAAAATGCCTGTTTTCATATTTCATTAAACAGTTATTGACTTTTGTTCATTAATAGTTACAGTAAAATGTTATATTTTATTTATTTATTTAATTATTTTTTTAAAAAATATTAATTTTTTTATTTATTTAATTATTTTATTTATTTAATTATTTATTTATTTTTATTTATTTAATTTAACTTTTACAAATCCGTCAAGATACAACCCTGACAAGTATGCTAAGTATGACAAGTGTGCTAAGTATAAGTTTGGATAATTGTGCGATCCACGATTTCATGTTTGTGAGAAAAAAAACATAAATTTTAATTTAACGTTACGTCAGTAATATCAATCACGTGGGCACACATACACAGGTGTATATGTGTGTATGCGTATGTGTGTAATATATTAAAAAAAACCTTCATCGATCTAAATTATTTTTCTAATTTTAATTCCATTTTGTTAGAAAGAAAATAATATCAGTTCAAGAACACGGTTCAGTTGCACATATTGGACTCTGACCGCATATTTTCCAATTTTGAATAACAAACTGCCCTCTAAAAAGTACAGGAATACTGAATTAACTGTTTTTTGTTGTCTGGGAATGCGCATTTGTCTTTCTTAGGGAAATCGAGCTTCTATCACATTTCTGCGAACCGACATAGCTGGCACGCGTATGCAGCAGAGCTGCTGTATTTTCTGAGTTTTGACATCAATAAAATAATCTTCTCAGTCCACAAAGATGTCCTTCTCATAACCGGAGAGTTGTGGGTTCAAGGCTTCATGAGACAAAATTCCCGCCGTGTTCATTACGTGTTCATCGCCTGTAGCATGGGGTTGCTATGCGGCTCATGATTGCTATCTTCTCCGAGATCCCAAACGATATCTCAGGAGGTAGGCAGCCAAGTTTGGAAGTCTTCTTCTACATCCCTGATTCTAAATTACAAGGATCACTTTGTACATTTGTGCTGTCCTGGGCAGTAATGTTGGCGGATTATATGATGTTCATAATAAAATTATAACAAATTCCGCGGTGTTTTGCACATGCTTAACAGGCAAGTTCCCCGCCGTTATTTTAAAATTATAACAATTTAACCAGGTGTCTATTAAAATGTTATTAATAGAAAATTAATCATCACACAAGGCCAGTTATAAAGTCTTGAACAATATCAGTTTTTTCAAGCAAAAATTTATTAACATTAGCACCGTTGTAGAGATTTTACTCATTAATTTCTTTCTTGTCCTGGTCAGGACAAACTTCAAAAAATAATACATAATAAAGAAGAAGAAATGTTAGCTTATTTAATATTTTTATAGAATGCCAATATGTATCCTTGTAATATTAAAATCCTTTCTTTACATATTTTAATATTAATTTAATAACTTCTGTTCATAAATTACGTTATTGGTGTTTGTGCGGTAATTCTGATTTTTCCCTCCAGACACGATATTGACTGTATTCAGCCTCTGTCTGTACTTCTTTGACCAATAGCAAACGCGTTCTCTTCAGACATGGGTATTTTTTATCACATGATCAAATGTGGTTAGGTATTATTTGTAGTCTTTTTTACCTGAGAAATCCCTACTTAAAAAGTGTGTGGGAACGATGTTCTCAAAGTTTTTGCCTGTTGTATTGATTGATGAATCCTCACCAAGAATAAAATATGCTGTTCTCTTTTGGATGAATCTCTCCCACATTTCATCTATATACATTCAAATCCACAAAGTTACTCGTGGGCTTATTAAGTTGGAAGATTTCCAACTTTACCAAGGCCAAATTTACTCATAGTTCCATCTCTATGGAGTGTGTGGGAACGATGTTCTCGATGTTTTTATCTGTTGTATTGATTGATGAATCGTCACCAGGAATAAAATGTGCTGTTCTCTTTTGGATGAATATCTCCCATATTTCATCCATATACATTCAAATCCACAAAGTTACTCGTGGGCTTATTAAGTTGGAAGATTTCCAACTTTACCAAGGCCAAATTTACTCATAGTTCCATCTCTATGGAGTGTGTGGGAACGATGTTCTCGATGTTTTTGCCTGTTGTATTGATTGATGAATCGTCACCAGGAATAAAATGTGCTATTCTCTTATGGATGAATCTCGCCCATATTTCATCCATAAACAATCAAATTCACAAAGTTACTTATGGGCTTATTTCGTTGGAAGATTTCCAACTTTACTAAGGCCAAATTTACTCATAGTTTCTCCTTTATGAAAATTATGGATTTTCACCACCCCTAAGAAAGAAGTTTAAAATTTCCCAGGATATCCATGCTGGAATTTTCTGAATCCCATCTTAATTTTATCTTTTTTTACCACAGATTACGTAAACAACTTTGACTGCTTTAAATCCATGATGGATAAATGGCATACTTGCAAAAGAATCGCTTCAGACTCGATAGAGGAATTCAGGAATTCTGGTTTTACTTATGATATTACTCATCTTGGGGACTTGTATGCTGTAGAAGAGGAAGATTTAAAAGAATTTCGAACTTTTGCTGAAGAACATTGCTTGTAAGTTTATTTAAATGCATTTTCCGTTACTATAAAACTGGAATTTCCCTCTTCCGAGTCATTCTAATAGTATAATCAAAATGATATCGCAATTCTACGATCATAACAACTTCTCATCTTCATCCTATATTTTGCTTAAAGGCATGAGAAATCTTTAAAATGATGAAATTCCACTAAAATAGTTTATGTAGTTCATTTCAAAATATCATGCAATGCACTGTGAAGACTCTCCTTTGTTCAGAGCTCTCGCCAAAACAGCAGATCGGAAATCCCACCTGTTGACCAGTTAACAATAGCGTGACGTCGCAGAGTCTGCGATGTTGACAGTTGGATTGAATAGGCGTTACGTCCCTGATCGGTCACATTTATGATTCCTAGATTATTTCGGAATCGGGACAGTTAGCGAATGAGAATTCAACTAAAAAAATAGCTGTAACCTTAGCTGGAGTCTTCAGGTAACTGGAATCGTAACTGACCAAAAAACGGTTGTCGGGATAGTAAGTGACCCCCAGGTATAAAAAGCCTAGAATTTTGAGACTCGAGGTTTTTTCGACATTGTTTTACGTAGGTGCTTTGACCTCGTGGAGGATTTTGCGTCTTTAGACCGGAGCCAGCTCTTTAGTGATTTCGTCCGGGAGACTAGTAAAGTTCGCTGATATAAGGAGGCAGGGTCTTGGATAATGAACGGGGGATAGACTGGGTTGCATTGCACCCTGGAAGAGCCTCCCCATTTGTGAGATAATTTAATCTTTTATTTTCCCGACTGTGATCGTCGTGGCAATTCAGTGCCAGCCGAAAATCCTCTGCTTTTCTACTTGTATTGGGGAGAATTAGAATCCCGTTGTATATATAACAGTATTTACTCCAGAAAGAGTAAGGTAATTCCTCAGCTGACCCAGGCTTTCCGCCCATACAGCAGCATTTTACTGAAGACCAGTCGCCACAACAGCAATCACCAACAGCTACAAAGCTGCGCTGACCTACGAGAGGCTCCGTCGTGGCTCGAAATTAATGTAGACGACCCCAGTAAGGATACAATACCACATCGGCAAGATCGAGACTACCAGGGAAGTCTGAAGAGAAGGATCACTCAGGAAACCCCGGGTTCGTGAAACCCGAGTATACCTAAAGGAGGTATACCCCTTGAGGTTGTCAGACGGCTATCATCGGCCTAGGAGGGACACTCCTAGTTTACAGGGGGCGCCACGAGGAGGCTGATAGCTGTCCTAGGTGAGGTACCGTAGTACAACACCCTGAGGCTCAACTCCTCAGCTGTGCCGAAACACATCTGGAGTGTATCACTGCCCCCCCCCTCTATAGCCGTTCGGAATCGGCGTTAAACTGTAGGTCCCGGTCTCATTAGCCCTCGTGTGCAAAACAGTAGACCGTAGCGCTCCAGAAAGAGTAAAAGTAATTTCCAATTTTATCGTGACTGTGATCCTTCTTCACGCTACCTCTTCACTCGTTAACATTGACATCGTATTTTCATAATACACGTATTTTCATAATCAAGTAACAACACGTATTTTCATAATCAAGTCAAATTCTTGCAAATAAGTCATTTTACTTCCTTAAATCATATTACTGACTATACATCTTTGTTATACTGCTTAAAAATCATGTTTTACTTTCATTAATGTGTTTGTTATATAATTATGTTTATTTTTAATAGCGTTAGTTTATTTGTGTTATGAAGTATGTAATTCGGTGAAATATTATGCCATTATAAATAAATCATTTATATATAAATTTTAAGTAAGGTATAAAAAATGCGATACCGAATTATATTTCTCTCCAATTGATAAACTAGACAAAACCTGAAATCTACAATGTACTATCACAACAAATTTATTTATTTTCTAATCAACCTGTTTAATATTTTAATCTGATAATATTTTAATCTCTCATTATTATTAATATATTTATTTTAAAAATATTAATTTCAACATTAAATATGAAAATTATTCAAAGGTATTAATTAATAAATATATCAAAAGTAGTTCCTTGGGTAATATTTTTGGACATTCCTTTTACTTATTATCTAACGACTTTTACTTATACAACAGCTTTTAGGTATTAAAATAAACCGTAGTTGAATCACAACTACGGTTTTCGTCAGCAATCACGAAAAATATACTAAGAAAACAATCATAATAATAATTACGATATACATTTCTCAAATACAAAAGATCTATAAGTTTTGCTTTTAGTGGAAATGGACAATTTTTGTATAGTGTTTTTAAAATTTTTTTTTCTCCTTATATAATAATAGCCTAAGTTATCGGTACATTTGTCCTCGAATTTATGAAGCGGTTGGACCTGGAATGGATAAAGGCATCCATGTTGGAGTTTCGATGAGTTAGGGTTAGCAACATTCGAAATTTACTCCTTCCCCCCTTTTCAAGCCTTTTATGCCGTTATTTCAAGCCTTATTTTCCTCGGTTAGAAGCATTCAATTTATTAATTTATCATATAATAAATAAGTAAAAATAACACTTTTTTCTATCATTATGACTTCATTCCGTTAACAATCTCCTTTAATCATTTCTTATTTAAATTATTTATATATCGTCTGCATTATTTTCATAAGTTTTATCACTGAACTTAGGTATTACGCAAATAATTTTCTTTTATATTTGGCTTAAATAGTGTTGTTAGATTGTTTTCAAAACAAGTACAAGGAAAATGGATACAAATTCAATGTGCCAGAGGTCTTACATCACAACAATGTCATCTAGGGTTTCAAGAGGCTTGCGAGGAATCTGCATTGCTTACAGAACTGTAGCAATATAAGTAAAATCCTTCAATGAAGAACGCCAAATTGTGTCAGACTTGGATCGGCCAGGTCATCTTAGTGTCAACGATGCAGAAGTGCATGCTGTTGCCCGACTAATGGACAGTGATCAATGCGAAACGATTCGTGAGCTTGTCCGAAAGGCAGGATTTGTGCTTACGACTGTGTTGAACATTCTGAAGGAACACCTGAGAATGAGAAAAATTTTGCACTTTCTGCGGAACCACCCTATACTGCATGACTATGCTCGGTCACATACAGGGCAAGCTGTGACTTATTCGTTCGATCGATGGGGATGGGAAGTGCTTTACCATCTAACATACTCCCCAGATCTAAACTCTTGTGACTAAATTCGTATGAGGAAGAAACCACTTCGGGGCTTTCGCTTCAGAACTGTTCCAGAGATTCTTGAGGTAATAGATCATTCCATTTGAACTATCAACAGAACAGGAGCTGCGACTTCCACATTGTTGGAAACGGGTTATACACAATGCTTACGACTATATAGAACTACTGTAAAACATGGTGACATCAATCACTTTTGTATTCCATGGAAATAAATAGTATAAAGTTCTTATTTTTAAAGTTCGATCGATGGGGTCTATGGTCGGAGAACTTTTTTCTTTAAACGTAGAAACTAGTTCATATTTTTACGTTTTTAGATGTGTTTTTTATATTATCATAGATAATTGCACTTAAAAATTTATTCCTGGAGAAGTTTTTATAAAATTTCTAATAAATGAAGAAAATTTAGTAAAAAACTCGGGGTTTTTCAAAAGGTTTAATTTTTTAATAAATTAAATTATTTCAATATTTTTTGATGCAGCAGATTTCTTATACACTGGACTAGTGAATCACTTAAAATCTTTGCTTAATTTACATTTGGTAAAAACTTTTTGGTCCTTCAAAATCATACACATTGAATTTTTAACGAATTTTCATTACCTTTATATCTAACTATGAGTGTAACATCATTAAAATTATCCAAATTCAAACCTTTTAAGTCATTTACTAGTAAATACTATCAAAAGCATTCATAATAATTTTCAACAAAATATTTTAAGAACTTTTTGAGAAATCTCATTTCAAGTTTCAACTTTTTATTAAAAATACCGTTCTGAAAAAAACGCATTTGAAGTTTATGAAAGCAACTTTAAATATTAAAAAATTAAAATACATGTTTAAAATTCCCCACACTTTCTTGCTTCAAAACTTTCTAATTGCCAAGTTGCTAATTAATACAAATACTAGAAAAATGTTTAAAGTAATCTTCATGAAAATTTAAAAAGTTTTGTCCAAAAAATGCTCTTTATTCAGAACTTAGTGTTCCGAAGTAGCTACTTCTGTTTTGTCTTGACAGGTCACTGATGTTTAAACAGCTGCAACCTTTCTTTAAAATACATTAGAGACAAAACAAAAACAGATTTAGAAGCCTAAAAGTTTCCATTCTGCAATAGAGAAATAAAAAACTATGATTTTTAGCAAAAAATGACGTTTTTAACGTAGATGGATACCCTAATAGTGTTTTAGGAATCTATACATAATTCAGTAGGAAGAAACATTCAATTAACAAAATATTTCTTGAAAAATTCGAACATTTCTGCATTAAGTTTTTGTAGTCTATATAAAGTAAAATTAAAAAAAAATACACTCATTTAATACAAAAGTTTAAGGTCTAGAAAATCTGGGACTTACTGCATGCATTTTATTTTTTTTTCTAATTGTTTTTATACCTCATTTTAGGTTGAATGGGCACACATCAGCTTGCATTGGAAAGGAGATGCAGGAGTCATGCGGACAAGGGACCTATGAGATGTACGTTGAAATTATGACGAGGGGACGTTTCACAAATGAACTTTGCGACGGCTTCTCTTTGAGAAAGTTTATGAAAGGCTATTTAGATTACTTGTCGGGAGAAAACAAGACCACAGAAATAAATATATTACGTGATTTGTTTGAGATGAATACTGATTGAACACGTTAGGCAATAACACTGAAGAGGGCAATGAAGATGATGAAATAAACCATATCTGAAACACATTTTGTATTATCTAATAAATAGTTTATGTTTTTAAGAGATTTTAGGGATTTCAATTCTGTTTTGAACTTTTATTTTGTATATTAAATGTAATTATTTGTATGCTATACATAACACACACACTGATTTATTTATTTCTACTTCAATGTCTTTTGAAAATATTGAATTAGTTTGATTTAGTGAATTTCTACAATAACCTTTTGATATAATGAATGCGTGTTTTGTTTGAAACAGAAACTAATTGATTACATTTGAAGATAACTGTAAAGGTAACACTAAAAATGAAAAAATAAATTAATTCTGAAACACATTATATATTATGTAATCAATCGTTTATATTTTTACAAGACTTTAGGAATTTCTATTATGTTTTGAACTTTTTTTTTGCAAGTTTAATGTAATTATATTTATGCTATTCACAACACATCGATTTAGTTGTTTCTACTTCAGTGTCTTTTAAAAATATTGAATTAGTTTGATTTAGTAAATATCTACAATAACGTTTTGATATAATACGTGTTTTGTTTGAAATAGAAACTGATTAAATACATTGGACAATAATTGTAAAGATGACATTGAAGATGATGAATTAAATTAATTTTGAGAAACATTCTGTATTACCTAATAAATAGTTTATCCTTTTACAAGATTTTAGGGATTTCTATTTTGTTCTGAACTTATTTTTCTTTTGTGTTTGTAACGTAATTATTTTTATGTTATTCGCAACACACCCACCAATTTAGTTGTTTCCTCTTCAGTGTCTTTTAAAAATAATGAATTAGTTTGATTTAGTGAATTTCTATAATAATCTTTTGAAATAATGCATGTTTTGTTTGAAACAGAAACTAATTGATTACATTTGAAGATAACTGTGAAAATGACATTGAAGATGATGAATTAAATTAATTTTGAAAAACATTCCGTATTATTTAATAAATCGTTTACCTTTTTATATGATTTTAGTGATTTCTATTCTATTTTTAACTTATTTTTTTTTTGTTTTTGTAATGTAATTATTTTTATTCTATTCGCAACACACACACACTGATTTAGTTGTTTCTATTTCAGTGTCTTTTGAAAATATTGAATTAGTTTCATTTAGTGAATTTTTATAATAACCTTTTGATCTAATGCGTGTTTTGCTTGAAATAGAAACTCATTGATTGCAACATTGAAGATGATGAGTTGAATTAATTCTGTAAAACATTCTGTATTATCTAATAAATCGTTTATCTTTTTACATGATTTTAGTGATTTCTATTTTGTTTTGAACTTTGTGTTTTTAATATAAATATTCTGATGCTATTCGCAACAAGAATACCAATTTATTTATTTCTACTTCAGTGTCTTTTAAAAATATTGAATTAGTTTGATTTAGTGAATTTCTACAATAACGTTTTGATATAATACGTGTTTTTTTAATAGAAAAGGATTGAATACCTTTGACAATAACTGTAAAGATGACACTGAAAGTAAATGACACTGAAGATGATGAATGAAAATAATTTTGAAACACATTCTGTATTATCTAATAAATAGTTTATATTTTTACAAGATTTTACAGATTTTTATTCTATTTTTAATTTATTTTTTGTATTTTTAATGTAATTATTTGTATGCTATTCAGAACACACTCACTGATTTATTTATTTCTACTTCAGTGTCTTTTAAAAATAATGAGTTTGATTTAGTGAATTTCTACAATAACCTTTGGATATAATGCGTGTTTTGTTTGAAATAGTAACTAATGGATTACTTTTTGAAGATAACTGTAAAGATAACACTGAAGATGATGAATTAAATTAATTTTGAAAATCATTCTGTATTATCTAATGAATTGTTTATAATTTTACAAGATTTTAGGGATTTTTATTCTGTTTATAACTTATTTTTGTATTTGTAACGTAATTATTTTTATGCTATTCGCAACACAACAACTGATTTAGTTGAATCTACTTCAGTTTCTTTTGAAAATATTGAATTAGTTTGATTTAGTGAATTTCAACAATAATGTTTTGATACACAGGAGCTAATTTAAACCAGGACCTTTTACTCACATCCTATTCTCTATAGCTAAAAACACTCACATCAGCAAATGATTCGAAAAAGGAAAATCTAATTCCGAAAGACAACAATTTACCCATTCGAAGTCAATACAGTGCCTGCCATAAATATGTTGAAATAATGCAACTTGTGTTTCATTTTACAATATTATTAATTAAGATCTTATTTATCGCAATGACTGTTTTACAAATAGGATAGACTAAATAGACAGATTATTTTTAGAGAGTTACAAAAAATGTTATGTCTTAAGAAATGCTTCTTTAGGTAAGCGTAAAATAAAAATCCAGATTTGACATCAGAAAAGTTTACAATTACCTAAATCAGAAAATAGTGTGTGGTGTGCATGTAAAAGTCTTTATAATTGTCTACTGTGGCATGGAATAGACAGAACATGACAAAACATTCATTAGCAGAAACCAATTTTTTTAATTTATGTACCGTTTTGCTAATATTGATCTACTTTCTTGGAACTCAACAGAAACTCTACAGTAACATATAGAATAATTCATACATAATATGTAACAAATATCTAAATGAGTTTACCACGAAACCTAATTTTATTTTTCCAAAAATTCCTCTATATCCACTTTTATTTGGTGATTCCTCTGTTGCCATTTGATGTGACTTTGAAAGAGGAAGTGGGGTTTTTTTTATCACTTCTTCAACCTTTATCTACTGTTGTAGGGTCCCACAGATTTCATCCCAGAATATATTCCCTGTAATTCGTAACTAATTCGTGGCTTTTTTA
>CM063501.1:64965882-65000882 GCA_032207245.1 Pardosa pseudoannulata
GTATAATTTATTAGTCCATTACAACAACATAACAGTGAGTTCAAGTTTAATGGAACAAAGTCCAAAAAAAAGACATGCTGCGTAAAAAATGTAATATGTAATATACTTTGTAAAATGTAATATACTTTGTGTATAGTGTACAAAATATTGAAAAAAACTAAGTAAAAAAATGGTGTTTACCATTAATCCACAAGGACGTGGTCTTCCCGGAGTTACGTGAGCCGAGTTTCGGAGGCCAAGTACAAATTTTTGGAGCAAAATAAGAAACAAAACTACTTTTGATGATGAACAGAAAATGTGTATTGTAAAATATACTTTAATAAAAGTTTAAAATATATTTCCGATTATTTTAAATATTAATTTTTTAAAAGTATTTTGTGCTGTAGATCCTTTCTATTAGCATTCCGAAAACACAAACGTAAGACAAGTTAAAAACGTACCCCTCTAAGCGGTTTGCACGTACAATTCCGCCAAACCGATAATATCTTCAAAGCGGTTGACATGTACAATTTTCGATCTCTAAAAACGCTCCGAAAATAGCTGTAATATACTTTTATTCCGGTGTTTTGCCACATGGAGTTTTGCGGTAGGAGGTTCAAGTCGATTGTTTAAGAATTGCACCCCTCTTTGACTAATTTATTGAGGGATGAAGTCCTTCCACTTAAGGCCCAAAAGCGGTGATAGCTTTTCATGGATTTATAAACCTCTAATTCGAAGTTCATTTGCGGTAACAGATGTATCTCTAACTGCACCACTTAAATATCTTGGGTATCTTTCTTTAAAAGAAATATAAGTAAGTCTCTCAAAGAATATTTTTATTTGTACTTTTAGAATAAATTATTTCTTATGGGATGATCTTCGAGACTGGACGATCTTTATGTGTTTTAAAAATTAACAATCTATAATACCTATTTATATATATATTTATAACCGGAAGTAAAGGGACAATAATAAGGGTGGATTTCAAGTATTCCATTCTAGTAGACAAAGGGTGAAAGAAACAAAATCACAGAACGCTTTGGTCGCTAACACAGTAAACCTTTAGCGTATTTTTGGACACTTTTTCCTCGATGTGTCCACTCAGAGGGTTAAATCCCATCTTTATATTCCATCATTTCAATCTGACGAGTATTTTTCCCAACATCTCTCCTCCGACCACAAACACTAGATAAAAATACAAAAGCGTATGCGGATGAACTTGGTCTCTTCAGCCCGAATAAATTAAAAGTATCTCTTTTTGAGAAAATATTCAAATTTGCGGAAATGTATGTTATTGGGGTCTAGAAGACCTATAAATTTGGGACAAGACATGCTTAAATAAACTTATAAATGTTGACAGCCACTAAAAATTTGGGATGTTTATTTGTATTGAGAATTTTGAAGAATGTTTCTATAACGCTCGGGCTTCAGAGTACCGGCGCGCACCTTAGCAGGTTAAACAATCGCACAAAAAGTTAATAATTGGGAACACCTTAAAATGACTGTGATTAAAACGAGTTGGATGAACGAGCAGACAAAAAGTAGTGAGTAATTTTAGATCACGAAGTATGTTACTGATCCTCTCGTCCACTAATTTTTATTCTTTTCCATACATAAGATATATCGTATAAATGTTTACATCATTAAAGGGTATTTATTCGCAGATTAAGCGATTGTGTCCACAAGCTCTTTACCCTGAACTCCAACGTGTTAAAATGAATGTGAATTGATGGCAAAATCTGAAGAGATAAAGTTTTTATAAAAATTAAAAATTTTAAAGATAAATAGGTTACAATAAATTCTGCATTTGTTACATTAGGAGTGCTAATAGAGTGCACTTGTGGGGATTTCACGAGCATGCTAGTACATCCACGTGGGAGTGGAAAACAAAATAAAGAGTTGCAGTTGCCATATTTGATTTTTTTTAAATATCGTGGTATTTCTTCAAATTCAGCAACAGATTATTTTACCCCAGATGTATTGGAAAGTGGATGAGTAGTGGCCCAAATTAGTGTCATTGTTCGGAGCCCGAGTTGGCCTAAGATCTGCCTTGTTCGTTAAAGTTGACTGGGGCAAGTAAAATATATTTGTGGTCACAATGTCCTCCAAGTTCTCAATTAATACCTCTGGGTGTGGCAGGTCAAGTCAATGGGTCTTGCTTGGCTTCAAATTTATGAGGACCCACTTAAGCATAAGTCATACTTTCGCCCTTGAGGTGATCGTTAAAGAGAAAAGGTGCACCCCCTTTGCTGTAAAACGAGTAGCCTCTGGCTCAATCGCGCTTGGTTTGACCAAGTGGCGTAAGACAACAACAACAACAACTGGTGTTATTACAATTAATTTCTGTTGGAACCTAAATTTCGATGCCTTATTTGTTGTACCCCGTATAAAGTATGCTTGTGAAATATCTCAATGGTGTAAACGAATAGGAAAGACTTTGTACATGAAGAACTACAAGGCTTTTCGCCGCAAGTGTAAGTCAGAGATTATTGTCGTCTTTTTGTTTTCCTTTTTTTCTACCTAAATGTAACGGCATATTTTGTTATCATAATGTTTATTTTTAAAATGGTTTGAACGAGTCATTTTCACAAGATTTGAAATGGAATAAAATAACGTTTTTGAATTGTTTTGAATTTTTTCGGTCCATTAGTAAAATGGATATCCTCTGATTCAAAAGAAAAGAACAAGTGTATGATTTGAACCATTGAATTACAAAACAGTAACTACTTTGTTTTGTTTACCATATCTTGTTCTTTAAGAGAAGATAAGAAGGGGCGATGTGATTGCAATAAAATTTGATATTTCTAGACTCTTTTTAAAATCGAATTTGATTACGCTTAACATTTGACTTGTAACCGTATTTCACCATTTCACTTTAGTGAAAAAATACAGCAATAAATGGAAAATCAACCAGTAATTTCCAAAAAGTAAGACAAATGATATAACAAAAAACTGTTCGCAGCTTCCAGTGAATTGCATTCGTAATGCAATATAACTAGAAGCTTAAAAATAATGAAAACTAAATAATAAAAATAAAAGTAAAGACAAAAAAGATTGAGTTTTCTCTCTTTGAGGATGCAATTCGTTCGTAGCTATATGTGTAATTTATCTTATTATATATGCCTCACTTACGATGACTTGGAATTTAAGGTTATAGTTCAAAAGTGTTTAGCTGCAAGCTAGAGTGAATATATAAAAATTTTATATCCTACAAGTATCCTGCTTTCCTATCTCCTGATTAAAAAAATGTAGTTGGTATCAAAAGTTTCAGGGGTAACATTCTTACACGGATGTTATTAAATACTTCCGGAGGAAGCCAGATATATAGTATAAAACAACGCGCAAAAGTTAAAAAAAATTCTCCGATCAATTCTTCAACAGTGTTTACCAGCATCCATTTTGAAAATCGTAAGATGTTGTTCACATTAGTCCTTTTCCTGTTAATACAAGGTAAGAAAGATGCTTTTCAAATTATTGTATAATGACTCGTACTATTTATGAATGTTTATGTTTTAAATTAAACCGTTGTAGCTCAGTTGTCAAATGGGTAGAATCATAGCCGTAGAGTCAGGGACGGACTAAGGCCTAGGCAACCTGGACACGTGCCTAGGTCTCGTAATTTTTGGGGACAGGAAAATTAAATTTTTAATTTTTATTTTTATTTAACAGAAAAACGTGATATTCATAATTACTGCTGAAACGTATTAAATTATGCCGACTCGCTGATTGATAAAGTCGATAAATGTGTTCTTAAGATTTCTCGTAAACAATTTGTCAGAACACCCTCTTTTTGTACAGCTATTTGGAGAAATTGTATGAAACACAGTTTGATAAAATGATGTTATAATTTTAAATATACAATATATATATATATATATATATATATATATATATATATATATATATATATATATATATATATATATATATATATATATATATATATGATTGAACAATTAATTTCTTAATGGTTCTCAAGATTTCTCTTAAACAATTTGTCAGAAGTCCCTCTTTTTGTACAGCTACTTGGAGAGATTGTATGAAACACAGTTAGATATAAGGTTGTTATAATTTTAAATATATAAAATATATATATGGTTGAACCATTAATTTCTTAATGGTTCTCAAGATTTCTCTTAAGCAATTTGTCAGAGAGCTCTCTTTTAGTACACCTACTTGGAGAGATTGTATGAAACACAGTTGGATAAAATGCTATTATCATTTTAAATATATATATATATATATATATATATATATATATATATATATATATATATATATATATATATATATATATATATATATATATATATATATATATATATATACTATTGAACCATTAATTTCTTAATGGTTCTCAAAATTTCTCTGAAGTAATTTGTCAGAGAACTTTCTTTTTGTACAGCTACTTGGTGAGATTGTATGAACACAGTTGGAAAAAATGCTATTATCATTTTATTTAGAATTTTATTTAAAAGTTGCCTAGTAGTATTGGCTGAAACCTTATATAATAAAATTACAGGAATACATCTTACTAGGATCATTTCCTTTACAAGCTCATATATTGTCGCTATTTAAATTTTTAAATTTAATTTATAACACTTTATTCCTCTTGCAAAAAATACATATTTTCTATACGTTTCGTAAGCTGCTAATATAAAGGTTAAAAATTATGAAGAAAAACCTTCGGTAACTGAATAAATTTTATATGAATTTTCAACGTTTTAAAGAAATATTTATATCTTTTTTAAAATGAGCTGCATCTTCAAAATATTAAGTAAAGATTGACTAAAGTCAGATAACTGTTAAGTAAAAGGTATAACTTATTATTGCCAGGTATTATGACGTTGGATAATGATTTGTTTCTTTAGCTAATAAGAAAACTAATCGTTAAATATTTATTTAGACATATGAAGAAACCTCTACTTCAAAATGGTCATAATCTTTGGGCTCTGCGATATGTATAATGTGTGTATATGTATGTAAGGATATTAAACATAAAAAAATGCTTTCATGCTAAATTTTAGGAATAGTCTCGAGTGACGATGGACATAAATTGTATGAAGAGTGCTATGATATATTATCCCCCCTTTACAACGGAACTAGGAATGATATACCTGATGCCGAAGAATTAAAAGTTCAGTGCCCGTAAGTATTGTTTTCAAAATTCTCAATACCATAAAGCAGGAATAAATATATAGCCTGGGAGAATTATACGAACAAAATTAAATTTTGACGATCAATTCAAGCCTTTACAAATAATTGATTATTTAAACTTTTAAAGTATTATTTTGCATTTATTTGTGTATGATATTTTTTTTCGATTTTTAACCAAATTAAATTTTAATGAAAATATTTATATTTTAAGGCAAATATTTTACTGTTTATTTTAGTGCTTTAATTTTCTTTAAAAAGCAGTAACAAATTTTTGTTCTTAAAGTCAAGGTTCGTTAGTATTTTAATCTCACGACCAACATACTGGGCCAAACATTAAGTATATAAATAAAAATATTAAAAGCAAAATAACATAAATAGAAAAAAGTTTAAAAAATACAAAGATAAAAAATTATAATAGATGAAAATGAAGGAATATGAGAAAAAAAAAATTATGAGGTGATACACCAAGCAGACCGTACATAATACTTTGCAAGTTTTTTATTAAAGTTTCTGGAATTAATATTAGGCCATGTGGTAATAATGTTACGTTAATTTAGTGTTTGAGAAAGAAGAAATTAAAACTCATTAATTAAGCACACCTTGACTAATATGTCTTTATTAAATGATTTCATACAATTAAATTCCTAAGTAATACAACAGGAATAAAACTTATCGCTTGTAGATGTGGGAGACTTTCTGGATTCCGCGTCGGTCTCGCAAAATAGTGTCGCTTTTTCTTTATCTCGTATCTCTCCAAATATCTATCCCGCCAGCAGTGGATGCTAGCAGCGTCCACCCTCTTCTTTCCTCTGGTAACAACTTCATACTGAAAAAAAATCAGCTTGCCCCAGTGGATAAAAAACAGGGATCCGCAAGTGAAAGGAGGGGTCAGATCCCGCCAAACCAACAGGCCTTTCTATTTGTTGGGAGAAGTCCGAAGTCTCTTCCTAGCCCAGACCACTCCTGTTCTGTCTGTCTTTGGTGATGTCTTACGATAAGAGGTAAAAAAAAACGTCGAAGCATCGAATGTAACTTATTGTTACAAGCCATTGAGCAAGTATATGTTTGTCCGTCATTGTCGGCAAGTTATCAGTGCCTCAAGTCAGACAGGAGGGAGTTGATTTGTCAAAAGCAAACAGGCATAAGTAGACTTTAATCTACGATATATAACCTTAAATATTTAACCTTAAAAGGTGGATCAAAGCCCGATTGAGTAGGAAGCTATTCTTTGGTTCCAGAATTCGTGGATTTGAACTTTACACTACTGAAAATGTTTGTAAAGAATTAACACTAAACAGTAGATCCCCGTCTCATTAACTCTCGTGCAGCAAAATTGTTGATTGTCAAGCTACCGACCATCCAACTAGCAGATGTCATAATAAAATCTGTCAAAATAGAATGTGTTCTGTACTGCATAGGAAACTACAAGGAGATACAAAGGTAGTAATATTAAAGGTGTTGCGAAAAGGCAATTAGCTTTCTGTGATACCTCCTGAGTTGGCTTGCCTTCTGATACTATACCACACTATATTACATGGGTCCATAAATCCATTTTAATAACTGAAAGTTATTTCATGAAATGTGATTTATGGAGCAAGTTAAAAAGATTTAAAACGATAACATCCCGCCACAAATACTTACTAGATTTTTATTAGTATTACATTTAAAAGAAAAAAAATCATACACCAATTTTTAATTATATTTTTAATTATATTAATAAATAAAAATATTTCGCAGATTAACTTAAAGCAGTACATAACTCAATAGATAACTCAAGATTGACGTATTCAAGACGAGTACATTAAAACATTAAAACTTTTTGTCAGTAAAATGAGATCTGCAATATTTAAAAGTTCAGTTAAACAAGAAACTAAGATATAATAATCACAACTAATTTAATATATTGTTATTGGTTTAGTTTAAAAAGGTGATTAACACTTTGATAAAAAAAAACATAAGATCAACAATATTTAAAAACAAACAAGAAACTCAGGAAAATTCTCACAATTTGCATCTTAAATCTGTAAATAGTTAAAAAACGCGTATATTTTTCCGACTGATAATTAAAATATTTATTAATGATATTTTATGACCTAAAATAATACACCTTGTCAAATTTACTAAGCAGAAACAGACAAAATACTTAGAAAAAGTCTGATTAATTGCTCGTAGTATCATAGCAAGAATAATTACAATATTTCTTTGTCTGAAAATCTTTGAAAACATTAACTGCAAAAAAAATCATATAGCTAATAAAGAAACAGTAATAAATTTAATTATGAATAAAAATGAAATATATATCTTTAAGAAAACAAAACATAGATGAACCTTACATGCTTATTTCCTTGTCTAACTGGGTAAACGCAAAAAATAAATAAACAGAAGAAAGACGTAGAAAAATAGAGCTAAAAAGACTAGATCAAGGATAGCAATTATGTTGCATACTTGGCAAGTTCAGCTTATAAAAATATTTCCTGGGACGTTAAAACGCTTGGATTTTAAATATCAACTATAATAAATCTTATGAGACGAAACAACTGGCATTTCGTTCTAAATTTACTTCGAATTCAACACTTTGATACCACCAGATTTACCATCTATGGGCCCTAAGCTTGGTTGTTCCGTATAATATAAACTGTACCATATTTTGATGTTTGCATAGCGTTCAATAATTCTGACTTCAATTAGAATTTTAAATAATTTTTCAGGCTTACGAAAAAATTCTTAGATTGCCGCATACTGCACTTTTCAACGGAGTTCGAGCCACGATATAATCTGGGAGACTTCATTACGATAAAGAACACCGTGGAAGAACTGTGTGACGAAAATTCTTATCCATACAAAGGTAAAAATAATGTTCTACCTTTTCATTAAAAATAATCAATTTATTAAATAGTGATAAGATAAATTTTATTCATTCGATTAAATTACCGGAAATTCTTACAACTGAAACAAAAGAGAAAAATTGGTAAATATACCGGGTGACCATAATTAAACTGACAGTGCTTCATAGTATATTGTAGCGCGATATATTAGCGAGAATGACTTCACATTTTGTAAGAAGATTAAACAAGACGGGGGACAAAGAATTCCGCAAAAATACAAATTAGTTCCAAAAGTCACCGCTAGGGGAACATTTGGCGCTGTGTAATAGAAAATAGAATGTTAACAAATGCAAATTAATACGGAAATTACGTTTTATTTTGCATTCAAATGAGGTTCAGTGTAGCTGCCGTTGTTGTGGATTACATATTGCATTCTGTGCACAGTATGCACAACAGCAGAATGTAACATGTCTGCAGGAATCTCCCGTACAGTCTCTGATCTTCTGTCATAGCTGCTGTTGTATCCGTACAGCAACGTGTAGAGGGGATCCATCTTGCATGAAAAATGATTTCAACCAGGCATTGTCTTTGCTGAAGAGCCGGAATGACAAAGCTGTTCAACATGTGGCGATATTTCTCTCCGGTAACAGAACAGGTTTCCGGTCCTGTCGGGGTAATGTTCTCATAGAAGAATGGACCTATGATAAATTCCGCTGTGAACCCACAACAAACAGTTATGTTGTGGTGATTTGTCATCCCAAATTCGGCAGTTCTGGGTATTCACAGTTCCAAGGTCAAGGTCAAGGTAATTGGGTTTAACGGAGTACCTAGCGAAGTGTAAGGTCTTCACTTTAACCTCTGAACGTAAACAGATCAAAACATAAATTTAGGCCTCTAGGCTTCTCATAAAAAATTATGAGTAACCAACGCATTGTTTAATTAGGGGATAATTAGACTGTAACCTTGACAATGACTATTTGATATGTTTATCAGCAATACACAGATTCAACAGCATGATGCTCATAAAATATAATATAAGTAGAACAATAATAAAAATAGGGACAGTTAAAAGTTGCAACTTGGCACGGCAAATAAAAATAAACAAAAGTGACAGCACTAACAAGGATATATTTTTGGTTTTTATAAAACTTTAAAATTTTTATGAAGCATTTTTTCAGTTTTTTTGAATTTTATTAACATAAAACAAGACAAAATATTACTTAAACAAAAAATAAACGTTCGCAAAGTAGCGGAATGATAAGATACCCAAAATATTCGAAATAGAAAAAATAAAAAATAAAATAAGCCAAAAAGTATTCACAATTCCATTCAGGTAAAAGTGGGCCACGTCTCCCCATAAGATTTTCCATGGTCAAGCATCATCCACCTCCATTCTGTGAAGAAAGGTGTTAGCAAAAGTCAATCGTTTATCATGGTCGGGCTACAGTAACTCCTGTACACGACTGATCTTGTACGTATAGAAGTTGATAATCTGTCGTAAGATTTTCCATACAGTACTGTAAGGCATATCCATATTCTGGTCCTATGTTGACAAACGCCGTGGCAACTGCTCCGATTGTATCCTGTGGTACAGGTTTTCGTCCTCTGCCTAACTGAACCTTCAGAGAACCTGTTTTCTCAAATGTCGCAACCATTGCTTTTAGCCCATTACTTGACACAGGACCGTTACCTTTACGAATTTTTTGAGCCTTCTAAATGAACGAAGAGCAACTGCACTGATTGAGGTAAAAGAATTTGACCAGTAACGCACGCTCGATTAAAGAAGGATACATTACACATAAACTTTCAATCCGATTGATTCAAAACATAACACATTGCCTTTTAAAACCCAAGCAGCTGGCACTGTGCGAATGGATGTAACGTGAAAGTTGAATAAAGAACTTTTTCTGCTCAGCGTACATGATATTGCAGATCACGATACTTTATCGGTGTTTATGTAGATTTTACGATTTTTTAAAAGTTTTACCATATTGCACTTGAACTAAATCAGAAAATGTGCATAATAAAAAGTAATTTTATTCCGTATTAATTTGCATTTGTCAACACTCTATTTTCTAAAACACAACTCCAAATATTCCCCTATCGTTGACTTTTGGAACTAATATTTTTTTTTTCGGAAACCATTTGTCCCCCGTCTTGTTTAATCTTCCTACAAAATGTGGCTTCATTCTTACAAATAGATCGTGCTACAGAACACTGTGAACACTGTCTGTTTTATTTTGGCCACCCGGTATATTACCACCAAAATATTAATTTTAGGATTTCCAGATGATGAAAGAATATCCATCTTTTAAATCAAGCAATTGTTCCCGGAAACTTTAATGATTTGCATTACACTAAATATTTTAGAATTTAATACTTATTTAACAAAATTATCATAATACGTCATATAAGATTTGGTTTGGAGCTTTATTATTATTATTTTTCAACTGTAGGATTAGCTAGACCCAAACCTACTGATTTTGTAGGGCAACGAGTATTGACGTATATAGTGAGATTTCTACTAATAGATTTCGATACCGAAAAAAAGAGCATTTATCAACAGAGAGTCGGTCAAGATCGTATTTGATAACAACAGCAAAAAGGTTTACCTGCATAGCTTAGTATAAAAGGTATACTTGCATAGGGTATACGTGCATAGGTTAGGTAGGAAATTTCCATATAAAAAAGATATACACGCTGTCGGAGACAGATTTTTCTAGAGATAATTTCCCACAGATGTTGACCCAGGTTTTACTTGTCTTGTACATAGAACTTCATGCTAGCTGATCCTTCAGTTTGTCCCTATGATGAAGTGGGAACCCGTCCTTCAAAGTTATCTTAATAAAGGTCTTTAGCTGAAACGATATCATTTTTATGGCCATGACTGCAACCACCCATTGAGAAGTCTGTCTTATTACATACAGATATTTATATATATATGACATGGTCAAGTGTTAAGGTGAATGTAAAACAGTCTTTCTTGCTAATACTAAGTTTATTAAATTATCAAAAAGCAAAACTTGCACCATTTTCATTCGTTCGTGGCGGAAGCTAAGCGTGGAAAGGTATTGACAGCTCCATGTACATGCGCTAACTAACTCATATCAGTTCGCTGATTCATAAATTCTCTATATCTTTCCGCTTGACGGGATTATTCCAAAAGGTTACGCAAGCGTGTGTTTTTTTCATTCATTTTATTAAGGATTTTTATTCATTTTATTATAAAGGAGTACCTTTTTTAAAATCGTTTATAACTCACATGATTTCCAACTACCTTTTCTTTTACCTGACACACACACACACACACACACACACACACACACATATATATATATATATATATATATATATATATATATATATATATATATATATATATATATATATATATATATATATATATATATATATATATATATATATATATATATATATATATATATATATATATATATATATATATATATATATATATATATATATATTTATATATAATATATATATATATATATATATATATATATATATATATATATATATATATATATATATATATATATATATATATATATATATATATATATATATATATATATATATATATATATATATACATATATATATATATATATATATATATATATATATACATATATATATATATATATATATATATATATATATATATATATATATATATATATATATATATATATATATATATATATATATATATATATATATATATATATATATATATATATATATATATATATATATATATATATATATATATATATATATATATATATATATATATATATATATATATTGATGGGTGCATATTTTCATTGCCAAAAAAGGCAACCATATGAAAAGTACACAAGTTGCTCGAGCTCTCCCAATTTTGTAAAGTCAGTTCTTTAAACCGAATTTAATACTTAACTATGCAAATAAAACACATGCATACACACATTTTTATCTCAGACCTCCCCTTCTAAGTTCTCTCATATAGACGCCTATAATTGCCATCAAAAAAGACTTCTTTAATTTAGTATTATCATTATGTAAAAACTAAAGAATATATTATATCAAACTAATTTCTCCGTTGTAAAACTATTCATGAACTGATATAATTTTTACCGAGTTATAAAAATTAGAAAAATATAACCATGTAAGAAAAATAATAGAGAGAGTATGAAAACAATTTTTTTTACTTAAAAATTTCTATCATTGAAAGTTAATAATATACCATATAATGATTAAAAAAACAGTTGAAATTTAAAAAATGTGCGGGGGTGCCTGTGTTTCTTTCCACCCCATCCCACTGGGTATGTGTCTTCTGTGGGATGAGGACTGGGAATCATGGGTATAATATTGATAATCCCATAATTACCAATATTACCAGATCTTATAACATGTTTTATATCTAAATGGGGTAACTGTTGGGCCCATAACAGTGTTAGGATAAATTTTAACTTACTAGCAGAATGTCCAGCGTCATGTTATGCGTATAGTGTGGAGATACGTAGAAAGTCCAAAACACAGTTCATTTCATGGATTAAACGTTTATTCGTTCAGCTCGAGAGATAAAACTATACACAAGATATTAAAATAAACTAAAGCAGTTTTGAACATACTATCTCGTATTTCCTTACGACTGACTGACCAAAGCAACATTTAGTAGCACCAAACAATCAGAGTTACAGAGTAAGGCAAGGAGCTAACCGGGAAATTTCATATTTATACCACGGTTCATAGTTAAAACACATTTGCATACGAGGAAATGCGGTTACGACCGAAATAAAAATTTCTATCTATATCTTTATCGATAAGCCTTTCCAACAGTAACGTGAAATACAGGATTTATGGAACCATCTATGCCAAAAGCAATATTAATATAAGAAATGACTATAGATTGCATTTTTGTAGCATTAGAAACATGACAGTGTGATACTACAACAAGTATGGAGCTATCTAATTACAAATTAGATATTTCCTTTGAAGCAAAAAAAAGACACATCAAACATTTGAAACAATAAAAATAATATATTTTTCTCCAATTTTCTGTATTACTTATTACAATATTAGTTTTGAAAATATAAATATTTAAAATCTGGTTGTTCATTTATGCTAATATTATATTATTTCTAAATTTACATGTGGATTAGATTTCCTAGTACTAATTCGTAAAAAATATATTTGTGGAAATAATAATGTATGTTCTTCTTTAGTGTAATATCTTTGGCAAAATATATTTCTAATGTAAAATTAGCATTTTTAAATCAATATATAGGAAATTTAAATGAAGACAATATTAAAACTATTTTCTTAACTTAAACCAGTTTTCGAAATTTCTAAATTCTACACGGTAACTAACATGTTCTATCTGGGAACCTAAATTTTGAGATTAAAAAAAAAATATGTGGTACAGATGGATTATTGACGCCGTGTTTTTTTTTCGCCAAAGTTGGAGATTTTTTGGCGGTTTTATGGGGCAATGATGATTATATTTTCTAGTACTAATTCGTAAAAAATATATCTGTGCAAATAATAATTTATGTTCATCTTATTGTAATATTTTTGGCAAAATATATTTCTAATGAAAATTTAACATTTTTAAATCAATATATAGGAAATTTAAATGAAGACAACACTAAAACTATTTTCTTAACTTAAACCAGTTTTCGAATTTTTTAAATTCTAAATAGTAACTAACATGTTCTATATGGGAACCTAAATTTTGAGATTAAACAAAATATGTGGTACAGATGCATTATTAAAGACGTGTTTTTTTTTGCCAAATTTGGCGGTTTTATGGGGCGATGAGTGAGTTGATGCATTTGCCCCGACGTTAGTGTAGGGGTATGGCAGCTCCTATATGTTGCTCCTATGGATGTAGGATTGTTGAAGAATAGTTTTGCTTGTCTTAAGTATAGAGAAAATATGAAAATTAAGTCAAAAAAGGGGTTAAGAGATGGGTTTGCTTGGATTTGTCGGAAATCTGTAGCTGGTAAAGTTTGTGGTGCAACCAAGTCAATTCCAAAGGGTTCTTGGTTCAATAGATTTAAAGTAAAAATGGAAGAAGTAATATATAATATAAAGGAGGAGTGAGGCCTCCCCTCACATTTTAGATTTTTTATAATATTAGTGCTTATTAAAATGATATATATTGTGTTTATGCTGTGTTGATAGATATCATAAATATAACTAATCTGTTATTTATTTTTTAAATAACGTAAAAAAATGATAATTATTATGTTCATTTTATTTTAATAATACTAATAATGTGAATCTGCTGTGGTTTGTTTTTTGAATAAGTTTATTTTGTTAATTGTTGTGTTTCAAATATAGCAATTTTTAGGTGATCTTTCAGAAAACTCGTACCACCATGTTTTTTTTTTTTTTTTGGGGGGGGGGGGTGATTTTTCAAAACACGCGTTTTTCTGTTGGTCGCCAAAAAAAAAAGTCTCACACTGTAATTTCATTTTTTTTTTTTAGTTTATACCGAAAATGTTGACTGCTACAGATCCATGGTAAACGAATGGAGTGGATGCCATAAAATCGGTGAGGATGTATTCTCCAAGTATCGAAGTTCCAGCTTTGCTTATCAACATACTGATAGCGATGAGCTAGATGAAGAACAACAGGAACTAGTGACGGAGCATCGCACTTTAACTGAATCACGTTGCTTGTAAGTTTATCTTATATTCCATCATTTTCAGAATTGTTGAAATTTTATGGATGAACATATGAAGTTCACTTTGGTGTTATCTTTACGATATTAATTATGTATGTATTAAGAGCGTGCTTCTGTCCATTTGCGATTTAAAAGGTGAATTTTTGTTAACAATAAGTTTAAAATCCTGCCAGCAAGGAAAACGTAGGCGAGGTGAAGAACACGTTGTACGATAAATGAGTGATTAATAACATTTTGTATTTTAACATAACTTTAATTCTAGTGTAATTCCAATTTGAAAAACCGAACGATGGCCGAATGGTTAGGGTGCTGGCCTTCGGAACCGGAGTTCGGGGTTTCGAATCCCACTATGGCAAGGACATTAGTAACCGTTCGGAATCGGCTTTAAGCAGTAGGTCCCGGTCTTATTAGAATTCTTGTTGCAAAAACTAGACCGTAGGTCTCCAAACCAAACAAAACCAATTTGAACAAAAACATGACTTACATATTCAAGTCTGAAAGTATTATATTAAAATATGAAATTGGTTCCTGTATTTTTAAGGCCATTGGAAAAATATCTTAAAACATCTCCTACCCTATACACTAAGAGTGAATTCTATCATTAAAATAAATAAATAAACTTAAAATTACTGTAAAATTAATATTTTTTTAAATCGTAGGAAAAATGATCTAAAGTGTTAACTTGGAAAATTTTTATTCATCTTATCATCTTATCATTCGTAAATGTCATGTAAGTTTAATTTACAAGAGAGAAAAGATTCTTAAAAATAGTGGAGAAAGTAATTTTTAAACATATGTAAATTATTTTTTGATTTTTTGATTTATGTTTTACCTCGCTTATCAATAGGCATCTAAGTATAAATGGAACAGAAAATTTATTTTTGGATATTCAAATGCTTTCTATCATTAAAAGTATATTTCACAATCCTTCTCACTGCTTTGGATTGGAATACAGAAAATTCTATAGGTGTATCATGCATTCAAAGACCGATGTAAAGACAACTGGCAGTTGATCAGATCTTTGCTACTTGATGTACAAAGTACAGTTTTGCACAAAACGGATTTCTCACTGTCTTGCTACACAGGTTGTCATGTTTTATCAGAAAAAGAATGCAAGCATACATGAACAAACAGTATTTCTTGAGTAAATAAGACTTTGATAGTAATATATTCTTAAGAAAAACTTGTAATATTTTTTCAATAGCTTGTTTTAATTTTATCGTCTTCTGTGCATGCTGGATATTACAACAAATTATTCTGATGGCTTATCAGAAATTCATAGAGCCCTTGTGAATGAAACCACCATTTTTCACAATTGTTATCTTTTGTATAGAGCAGTGGTCGGCAAACTTATTAGACAAAGAGCCAAATATGAACATTACAATAATTTAAAAAAATTGGGAGACAAATCTGCTTGCTTAGTAAAATTATTATTAATATAATTACTATTATAATTATTTAGTAATAAAAATATTCCAAATGTATTTTTTTCTAAATCCACTAGTACAAAATTATTATCACTATTAAATTATGTAACTGCACTAAATTAATATATGTAACTGCACTAAAAAGAAAAAAAAATTCCATCATCAGAATAACAAAAATTCTAATATGACCAAAAATTCAAGAAAACTTCCAACATTTGAACAAACAGAAGTTATTGAAAAATCGATTACAAATTTTGTACCGGAACCACAAACATATATAGCAGGTGTAATAAAATTGTATAAAAATACCTGTGACGTGTGCAGCTAAATTGAAAAATACAACAAATTTTTAATAAGACAGGACAACGGCAGACACGGTAGATAAAACAAAACTGTTCACACTGAAACTGCTGGTCTGTGATTGTCAGTTTGTACTCCCCACTACTTCAGAAAAAGTATGCGCGCGCATGCTTGTGGTAACCTCTGTATCACACCGGAGTACGCTGAAAACATACGAAAAATTTAAGCGGGTAGCTTATACATGGTTTGTGTTCACGTTTACGAAAAATAATAAAATTAAACTCGATGTTCGTTACATATATTTACAACAATATAAAATTTTAATTACTTATATTTTAACTTAAACCAAAAATTATACATGTTCTCAATTTATAGAGGAATTTTCATTTATCGAAATAAGATATAATTTTTTTCTTACCAAGTCTTTTTTTAAATGAAAATATTATTGCACCTTCCGTAGATATTTGTGCCAGAGCCACTCTTAAGGAGCCAAAGAGCCACATGCGGCTGTGGAGCTGCACTTTGCCGACCACTGATATAGAGTATAGTGTTGCACAAAAAGTACCTCTCACGTTCTCGATCGCTATACAGGATGCCATGTTTTGGTAGAAGAATAATTCAAACATACACGAGTGAATCTGATGACCTATTTCCATAAAACTGTAAAACCCCTATAAATAAGACTTCGAAAGTAATACATTCTAATCAACAACTCATTACATTTTAGTAACCTCTTTTTAACCATTACGCCTTCTGGTACATGAATGGTTTATTTTCTTCCGTAGTGCTACAGCTATTTCTCTGTTTTTTAATTGAAAGTGAGTGTGTGGTGACTACTGAAAGCTGTAACAAATCCAGCCAACTTAAGTAACACTATCATATAGCCCGTCATATGACGGGATCAGTAAAATTTTTAATCTCCCAGAATTGTAAAGTACCCTATGAGACCAGTAAAAAAATGGTTTGTTTTTTGGCTGAGAATTATCTGGTACAAGCTCAATAATTTGTTAACCCTCTGGCTGCTTATCCCGCGATTTCCACGGGATACTCAAATGTAGCAAAAGTTGTACATCTAGCGATTTTCGCGGACATTTGCTTTTCTTCCTTTTTTGAGAAACGCATCCCACTTGTTCACCGTTTAACCAGTGAAATAAATTATATACATTGTTAGACGTTTAATTATGTAATAAATAGAATTATATGAGTAGAATTATAGTTATATAGGATAATATAATAATATATATTATAACTACAATATATTTATATAATTATATTATGTATTTGTTACATAATATAATTATAATATATAATTATATATTATGTATTATAATTAGATTATGTAATAAATAAAAACTAACTGTAATTCAATTAAAATTTATTAATAATTTTTTTTCTTGTGATTACATCTGAAACTGGTTTTTCTGACAGCTTCATTTCTCCCGATAAAAATCTATATAAAAAAATCTTTATAAAATAATTATATTATGTATTTGTTACATAATATAATTATAATATATAATTATATATTATGTATTATAATTAGATTATGTAATAAATAAAAACTAACTGTAATTCAATTAAAATTTATTAATAATCTTTTTTCATGTGATTACATCTGAAACTGGTTTTTCTGACAGCTTCATTTCTCCCGATAAAAATCTATATAAAAAAATCTTTTCTAGAAAGAAAATTATGTATTTGTTAATAATATAATTATAATATTAATATATATTAGTATTATAATTAGATTATGTAATAAATAAAAAAACTGTAATTCAATTATTTATTAATAATTTTTTTTTTCTTGTGATTACATCTGAAACTGGTTTTTCTGACAGCTTCATTTCTCCCTAAAAAAATCTATATAAAAAATCTTTATAATAATTATAAAGTTTTGTTACATTATTTATTTCTATATATATTTTTTTATTAATTGTAATAAATAAACTCGAATTCTTAAAATTTTTTAATAATTTTTTTTTCTTTATCTAATCTATATTTTTTTTCTATCTAATTCATCTTCTATATATCTATATATCTATTTTCTATATATAATATATATATATAATATATATAGATTTATAAAATACAATATATATATAATATTTTATATATATTTATTTATAAATATATATATATTATATCTTATATATATTCTATAATCTATATATATATATATATATATATATATAAATAATAATATTTTATATATATAATTATTTTCTATATATAATATTATCTATAAATATATATATATATTATTATTATATAATTATAATAAAAACTATCATTTATACATATATTTTAGAATTTGAATTAATTACTGCTCAATTTTTAAACCGAGATCTCTTTAAAAATTGCTTATTTTTTGCATAGTTTAAATATATCTATCTATCTATCTATAATCTATCTAAATATATCTATATATCTATATATATATATATATATATATATATCTATATATATATATCTATATCTATATATCTATATATCTATAAATCTATATATCTATATATCTATATAATATCTATATATCTATATATCTATCTATATAATCTATTTATCTATCTTATATCTATATATATATATATCTATCTATTTATCTATATATATATATATATATAATTTATATATATAAATATATATATATATATATATAATATATATTGGAGAATTGAAATACTAATTCTTTTCTAGAAAAGATTTTTTATATTGACTTTTATCATGAGAAAATAAGCTTTCAGAAAAACTAATTTCAGATGTTATCACATAAAACATTTATTTTATAATAAATTTCAACTTTAACATAGTTTCTATTTATAACATACTATCTATCATTCTGTTATCTAATATAACTATAATAGTTCTAGTCATATAATTCTACTTACCTAATTAAATGTCTAATACTGTGTATAATTTATTTCACTGCTTAAATAGTGAAAAGGCAGAATGTACTTCTTAATAAAGGGAGAAAAACACATGCCCGCGAAAATCGCGGGATGAGCAGTCAGAGGGTTAATACCAGTGATAAATTTGTCATTGCAAAAAGAATTAATCGATGGTTAAATTTAAAGTTATCGCGTATGTACCTAATCTATTATTTAAGTCAAATATAAAAGAAAGTTATTTACGTAATACATAAGTTCAGTGATAAAACGTAGGAAAAATAATGCAGACGATATTTAAATAATTTAAAATAAAAATGATTAAATGAGATGGTTAATGGAATGACGTCATAATGCTGGAGAAAAGTGTCCTTTTTACCTATTTATAATGCGATAAATTGATAAATTTAGTCGCCTGCTCTTAACCGGAGAAAATAGGACTTGAAATAATGGCATTAAACACTCAAAAAGGGGGAAGAGGTGAATTTCGAACGTATGAGGCGAAAGTATATTTCGCTGGGATATGAAGCATATTTATACCAATTTATTTTAGAATGCGAGGGATAATTTAGGAAAAGATAAACTTTACTGGCTTTGAATTTTGCTAACCCTAACTCATCAAGAATCCAATATGGATGCCCCTATCCAATCCAAGGTCAATTCGAGGGTAAATTATTACACAGATAATTTATCTTTAGAAGTAGATATTATTTTATATATTAGTTATTAACTACTTTGGTCACCTCAGGAGAACATGGTAGCGTTGTTTTGACGAAAATATATTTTCTATAAACTTTGACTGAAATTTTTATTGATAAAACGTATGAAAAGAATGCAGACGATATTTAAATAATTTAAAATAAGAAACAAAAAATGACGTCATAATGCTATAAAATGTTATTTTTACCTATTTATGTTGTGATAAATTGATAAATTTTATTGCCTGCTCTTAACTGGGGTAAAATAGAGATTGAAATAATAGCATTAAATACTAGAAAAGGAGGTAAGGGGTGGATTTCGAACGTTGCGAACCGTAACTCATCAAGAATTCAATATGGATATATCTATCCATTCCAGGTCCAACCGCTTCATAAATTCGAGGACAAAGGTACAGATAATTTAGGCTATTATTATATAGGATATTACATATTTAGTTTTGAATAAATTAAAAAGATAAGCGGTGTGCAGAAATACAGGGCCATATGCTAACGAATGCATTGTCACCAAAACATATTGTATATTTTACTTTAATGTCTCCACATTATTATCTCCTTTTACTAATTTTTTATATTACATTTTAGGAGAAATTCGTACGCGGCAGCTTGCATAGGAACAAAGGTATTCGAAACATGCGGATTTGAAGCGTTGAATACCTTCGTCGACCTATTCATAGGCTTACGTTTTGAAAATACTTTTTGCGGAAAGACAGAAGACAATCCTTTTATTGATGGATTCATTAATTTCTTGGCTACTGAAAACAAGATCGTAGAAAGTTTTTTGATTCATACAATGCTTCAAATCGATGAGGATGAAAGCTCCGAGTATCGTATAATAAACAAGTACAAAGTAAAAATCAACGATGGGACTGGAGGAACAGGACTTGTGACAGTCTCTCTTATTAGAAAATAAAATTATTTTGTTTCCCATTTTAAATATTTAGTTTATCCTTAATCAAATCGATGAGGATGAAAGCTCCGAGTATCGTATAATAAACAAATACAAAGTAAAAATCAACGATGGGACTGGAGGAACAGGACTTGTGACAGTCTCTCTTATTAGAAAATAAAATTATTTTGTTTCCCATTTTAAATATTTAGTTTATCCTTAATCAAATCGATGAGGATGAAAGCTCCGAGTATCGTATAATAAACAAATACAAAGTAAAAATCAACGATGGGACTGGAGGAACAGGACTTGTGACAGTCTCTCTTATTAGAAAATAAAATTATTTTGTTTCCCATTTTAAATATTTATTTTATCCTTAATCAAATCGATGAGGATGAAAGCTCCGAGTATCGTATAATAAACAAATACAAAGTAAAAATCAACGATGGGACTTTAGGAACGGGACTTGTGACAGTCTCTCTTATTAGAAAATAAAATTATTTTGTTTCCCATTTTAAATATTTATTTTATCCTTAATCAAATCGATGAGGATGAAAGCTCCGAGTATCGTATAATAAACAAGTACAAAGTAAAAATCAACGATGGGACTGGAGGAACAGGACTTGTGACAGTCTCTCTTATTAGAAAATAAAATTATTTTGTTTCCCATTTTAAATATTTATTTTATCCTTAATCAAATCAATGAGGATGAAAGCTCCGAGTATCGTATAATAAACAAATACAAAGTAAAAATCAACGATTAGACTGGAGGAGCAGGACTTGTGACAGTCTCTTTTATTAGAAAATAAAATTATTTTGTTTCCCATTTTAAAGATTTATTTTGTTCTCAATACTCTCACTTACTTAACCACATATAAAGATCTTAATGTAAGTAATGAAAATAGTGGAATTTGTTTCACTTTTAAAATGACCAGCTGGGTTTAAATAACTGTTTGTATATAAAAATTGGAATGTTTTATTGGTTTATCTAAGAGACCCTAAAATTAGCTTTCCAAAGTTGTTTTTCATTTATTTTAACTATCTATGTATCATATATGCAGTCATCATATAATTAAATTTCATCGACAAAACGAAATTTACATTTAACCCTTCAAAGGTCGCCTATATTAATTCTTTGAAATTTAATGAAATTGGTTTATAAATGTTAGCTATGAACCTTATAAATGCAAAATGTATTAAAATTTTTCATTGCAATCATTAGAGGGGTTTGCCTTAGAGGATACCATACGAGGAATTGAGGGGGGGTCAACTGATAAACCCACTCCCTTGTATAGCATGAACATAATACTTTTTAAAATTTTAATTATATTGGCAAAACAATAAATAAGTCTTCTTAAAAAAGTAAAATAAATAAATAGTTTAACAATTTATAAGTGTTGTTTGAATAGATACTTTTCTTTGAGGTCAAAAAAATTATTCGGTTTTACAAATTGGAATTAAACTAAAATTATTGTCGAAAGGATATTTTCAAAAAAAAAATGATAACTTACTGGTTTTTCTAATAAGGAAAACCTAATGAAATTTTAATTTCCGGTTACTTAACCCTTTAGTGGACAGTGGTTTCGCAGCGAAACCTCCTGTTAAACATTTTTTTCTCTACTTTTAGGAGAAATATGAATTTTTTCGATTTTTTATGTTTTTTGATATTTTAAACTTACAATAAATGACAGCATTACACTTATATTTTTCTTTTGAAATATATGTATTTATATTTGCTGTACCGGGAAATTTAGTAATTACTAACTTAAACTTTAAAAAAAAGTTTAACAGGAGGTTTCGCTGCGAAACCACTGTCCACTAAAGGGTTAAGTAACCGGAAATTAAAATTTCATTAGATTTTCCTTATTAGAAAAAGCAGTAAGTTATCATTTTTATTTTGAAAATATCCTTTCGACAATAATTTTAGTTTAATTCCAATTTGTAAAACCGAATAATTTTAAGTGCTTGCTTTACAGATTTTGTACAAATTTTCTGCAACAAAAATTTTAAATGCCTTTTCGAAAAAAAAAGTATTTTTATATTTTATTACTTAGGAATATTGTGACAGCAAAAAAATTGCATATACTTAAAATATGAAACTTATAGCAAATTACTTGCTTAATGTTCTGAATATAATGAATTAAGATTTTTTTAGAAAATTACAGCTTTTTTCAAAACATTATGTGCGGAGGTTTTGAAGAAAATGGTCAACAATCACTTCTATAATACATATCATATCTCTTATAAATTTTAATATAGATCTTAGATCTCATTTAATTACATTCTGGAGGTTTTAAAGTACATATTTAGCTCTCTAAGTTGTGTTTAGATTGATATATTATATCTCACAAAGTAACGGTAGCAAAAGATTCATTGAATATTACCCAATTCTATTATTTTCAGTGACTCCTTTTTCTGTTCAACATATACGTAAATATTTTTGTTTTGTATAATATGTTAAAATTTCATGTCATTATACATTTTTATACATATAAAGACATATATATATATATATATATATATATATATATATTATATATATATGTATATGTATATATATGTATAGATGTATGTATATATGTATATATATGTATATATATATATGTATTTGTATATATATGTATATATATATACATATATATATATATATATATATATTATATATATATATATATATATATACATATACATATATATACATATATATATACATATACATATATATACATATACGTATACATATATATACATATACATATGCATATATATACATATATATATATATATATATATATATATATATATATATATATATATATATATATATATATATATATATATATATATATATATATATTTACATATACATAAATATATACATATATATATATATATATATATATATATATATATATAGACATATACATATATATATACATATCTATCTATATGTATATATATATATATATATATATATATATATATATATATATATATATATATATATATATATATATATACTATGAACGGTCCTTGCATTCACTAAAGCACTAGTTGCATGTATAATCGAATATAATGATGCATTTGGGATTCAGTGCCGCTCTCACGATTGCTCGATCCCCACGTTTTGTTTGTTTCTGTACTACGACGGCTTCCTTTTTGATGCGTGCTTGATGTTTCCTGCTTGATGTTCGGTCATGGTTCACCCATTCCTCCCGACTTCGTCTCTTAGTTGCATCGATCCTGCTTAAAGTTCAAGTGATTCTCCAATTTAACAAACCGGCTTCTTTGAGCCCAACTACATATCTTCTCTCAAATGCTGTCATATGTGCATATCTTTTGCACACCTGTAAACGAGGCATAGTTACTGAGTACACAGAATGAAATTCGCAAAACATTTATGAACTGGAATCGAAATTTCCTCTCTTAACCTTTTGAAAAGGGCTCACTGAGGAACTCATACATTTGCGGGACACATGCTATCCCAGTCCCTCTGAAAAGGTTAAATATCTTGCCAGTTCCACAGGTAAGATACGCTGAAGCGACACATGATTATTCATTGCCCACCAAACTATAAAATTTTTCATTTTCCAATGCATATCAATTAGTGTCCAAATTACATTACATTTTCTCGGTGCGTCGTTTTGTGTGTGTGTATGTCTAAGAGTGTAGTTGTTAAGATAAAGGTTTTATTTTTTTAAATATGACACTCAAGAACAGTTGGTTACATTAAATGTAACATTAAACATTATAATTTTTATGTATTTTGCAATTCAATTTAATATATAATCAGGAAAATTAGAGTATTTTGAACATTTTATTTAATTGTAATAAATATTTTAAAGTTTTTAAAGTTTATAAAGTTAAGTTTTTTTAATCATCTAGTTTTTTTCAACATTAGTAGTTTTTTTATTTGACATCTTTTAAAACTTCTACGTAAATGTAAAATACCTTAATGGATAGTATAAAAATTATAAAAAATATTTTGTAAAAAAAGTATTTACTTAGAGAACAAATATGTAGAAAGTTGATAAATGGGCGCATCTCATAAATGACTTGGGTAAAATTGGTGTTAAAGAATAATTAGAATATACTCAAGAGTCGTTCGACTCGAATGCTAATTGGCTGACACAAAAATCGAAGCACAAATGATTTAGGTTTACTTAGCTCGGCCCTCCCTATTAGCAGTTCACACTTATATTGTATCCCACAAAAAATAGCAAATACTGAGAGCTTTAACAAACAAAGCAATTTAATGATTAAGATAATTAGAATAGAAATTCTGGGAGAGGTATTGTTCACCTGATAAGCACTGATGCTACATGCAGAATCATAACTATTCGAGTCAAGAGTGTAGAATTACAACAAAAAACATATCAACGTAATTTTTCTCAAATACCATAAGTAAAGTTAGTAAAATTCAGTGGATCAGTTATCCATTATTGCTTGTCCATAGCCTCCAGCTGGGAGAAGGTCGCATCCGAAAAAAGCTCTATTTGTTGCACCGGACGCTTTACCAGACCGTCTCTCGTACGAAGTATGACAACTATTATGATTCCATCATAACCTGGATGCATTTCTCTAATGCGCGCTAATTTCCACTGGGTCGGACAGAGGAATGGGTCTTTGAGTAATACTAGAGCTCCAAGATGAATGGATTTAATGCTCTTTTGCTATTTGTTTCGAGGTTGCTATGAGTTTAGATATACTTTGGTCCATCTCGTTCAAAAGTGGCTCAGGATTTGGGTATAATTTTTTTATCTGCAAGAGAGACTAACAGAACAATCAGAATGACATCCTGATTCAGATAATTGAAGGAGAGATGCACCGATGAGAAAGTGTCATAGTGTCAATGATTTCAAATCATTCGTATCTGTAGATTGATGAACAAGTGACTATAATTTATGCATGATTTAATGAGATACAAAGTATTTAATAGTTCTTCAAATGACATGGTGACATGGCAGATTTGGGGAGATGTCATTTTACCAATTGAGGACTCCCATGATCCCCCAAAATTTGGACCATATGGTTGAGCAAAATGTCACAGAATTTGTCGCTGAGCAGCGAAGTCTTGGATAGTGAATGCGCTGGTAATTTCTAACACTCTGAATAAATGTCTGTTGAATAGCCCAGGGTGAGAATAACAGCCAGAATTTAAAAGAAATGCTTCCGATTTGAACTCAGAAGTTAGCTAGATGGGCACATCTTTTGTATACATGCAAATAAATAAATATATAGAATATTTAAATATAGAATGATTTCTTTTGTCTGCACATTTTGTGTTGATTGGGCCAGCAGAAATTGTTGAACTTTGTATTACCTTGCCTACAGCTTTACAGGTATTGTCAAGTTCAGTTGCTTTTAAAGGACCTGCCAGTTTTGCTTTAGGGTGCGTGGCATTATAGACAAACCTATAAATCCAAGCGATCACTCAAATTAATTTATAATACCATGATAATTTGCTAAATATCACATCATTAGTTTCCCTCTCTGCTAAATGACTTTGCCGTTCCATGAGCATACCAACAGAAATGATTCTTGACTTTGTTTGTATAGTTGATGGGGATTGATTATTTAGGGGATAAACTCCCCTAGCTGCAATGTTTGCTGCATTGCATTTTCCTGGTATAAGATGAAAGTTTGAATGATTTGTTAATTCTCTAATTTTATTTGATCTATGGAAATCGAATCTATTTCCTTTCACCAGTGGTTAAGTATCCAGCTGAGTGCAGTGGTGGAATACATAAACAAAAAAAGGTTGATGGTTTGTAAGTTGAAGTGTCTATTAAATAGCAGTAATCAATTCGGCTAACAGGAAAACTCAACATAGTTCATGTTTAGGCAAAGTTACTTGAATGACAGGGCACGTCTAGTTTTAGTAGCTATAAGTGAGACATTAATAGCGTTATCAATTGTTTTTAAATAGACAACAGCAACGAATGCGTGTGTCGACGCGTCACAGAATCCGTGAAGTTCAAATTTCTCAGAGAATTCCTTGTTCAAATATCGAGGTATATACAATGACTAGAAGGAGTTTAGCTGGGATTGGAATGTATTCCACCTAATTTGAATAGATGTGGGAAGTGGATCACCCCACAACAAGTTAGCCTTCTACACTTCTAGTAGAAGAATTTTTTGAATCACACTAGAAGGTGAGAGGCGGCCAAAAGGGACGAAAATACGAGTAATAACTAAGACGACGCTTAGTACCTTCGGACCTTTACAAGTTCACATGAATTTGCTAGTAATCATTTTTTAAATTCCACTCTAGTCCCAAAATTCTTTGTGAGGAAATGGAACGAAACGAATGACTTACAATACTCTGCTTTAGTGACTCTGGTAAGTGAGTAATTGCACTTGGTTCGTTAAAAGCCCATTTTCTAAGATGGTAACCAGCAGCTTGTAAATCATTGATTAGTGCTTTAGCAGAATCTACTGAGTTCGAACCACCCAGAAAGTGATCGTTTATTAATACTGCAATTTCTGAAGAACATCTAAATTCTGATTATTTAAGGTATATAGTTCAGTGACAGTTTGCTAATAATAAAATGCCACTGAACTATATTACAATATTCAAATATAGAACAATAGGCAAGGAAATATGATAAAAAAAATATATATAAAAATTTAAAAGTAAAAGAAGCACTCTACGTGCTACACCTGAAAGAAAAAAATTGCCACTCTTTTACTTCCTTCTGAACTATTCCAGCAACCCAAGACTTTTTCCATTATCCTGTGATGGTGCGTTCGTTGTTCCACTGTGCTGTGAACAATGCGTCCTTTCCCGGCTCGGTCCAGAAGAACCTGAGGATGGTCCTGAATCGCCCCCTGGAGACTAATCACAACTCTCCAAAACTTGGTGAAGTTTAAGTGCAATCGTTTTCATACCACACGCTTCCTGGAGTCACGAAAAAATGGCATACAGCTGTCCCTGATGTATAAACAGCTGTAACTTTTCTTTAAAATGCCGTAGAGAAAAAACAAAAACAGATTTAGAAGCCTAAAAGTTGAAATTTTACAATAGAGATATAAAAAAAAACATGATTTTTGGCAAAAAATGAGGTTTTCAACGTACACGTATACCTTAAAAGGATTATTTAGAGATTTGAATTCAAATAAAATAAAGTTTTGCCTACGTTGAAATGTGTAACAAATTAATTGTTTTCAAATTTTTCGAATTATTAACACATTGTGTGAGGGTACATTTCGCAGCCGTATTTTCGGAGCAGGAGTTTTGCTCGTAAATTTAGTTATTCAGTTAATTATTAATAGATCGAAAATTATTTAGTTTTTAACTAACTTTTTGTATTTTATATTGATATATATATATATATATATATATATATATATATATATATATATATATATATATATATATATATATATATATATATATATATATATATACATATACGTCAGGTCTAGTTGGAAATTACATGAGTTACAAACGATTTTAAAAGGGGACTATTTTATAATTATTAATTAAATGAAAAAGACCCACTCTTGCGTAACCTTTTGGATTAATGCTGTCAGGCGCAGAGATATTTCATAGGAAGTTGATGACTAATCAAACTAGAAGGTCAGTTAGAGCGTGGATATGGAACTGTCAACCCCTTTCCACGTTGAGGTTCGCCACGAGTAAATTAAAATGACGAAGATCGATGCCTGAAACAGAAAGTCCATGTTAACTAAAGAAGTGTTTTTACTAAGCAAGACTAATTATTCCATTCGCCTTAACACTGGACCATGTCATATATATAATATATAAATACACACACACACACACATATATATATATATATAATATATATATATATATATATATATATATATATATATATATAATTTTCGCAAGAATAAATAAAAAGTTAACTTTAAATCTAAATTGATTTTTTAATCCCGTCTGTGGTACCGCTTCGACTGATGTAAAAACTAGTTTTTATTTGTCTAAATTTTTCCAGGATCTATGAAGTAGACAAGAACATTCGGCTTCGTTTTCCTTGTATATAACGTTATCTTTGTATTCAGAAACAAACTATGTTGTTACACTAACACATACTACTAAGTGACCCGCGCTCAAGTATCAATCGTCAGAACACATACTAGTACGTGTCCTGCATACAATGTGTTGAAAACATGGAAAGCCATGGGTTCAAAAGAAAAGAACATGTGCATTATTTGAACCTTTGAATTACTAAACAATTTTAACTATTAACTATCAGGTTCAAATGTTCTTTAAGACAAGATGAGGGGTGACAATGTGATTGCTATAAAATTTTGTATTTCTGGATGCTTTGTAAAATCAAAAACCATAAATATTTTATAAAGCGAAACTACCTAGAGATTTGATTGGAACCATATTTTGCCATTTCGTGAAGGTTTAAGAATACACCAATAAATACAAATCCAATAAGTAATTCTCAAATAGTAAGACAAATTACATAGACAATAGTTTTGCAATTTTCACCAAACTGCATTGTTAATGCAATAGCGTGAAAATAAATTACCTTTCTCTCATTGCAAATGTGAATTGAAGAGGCTCTTTGTGTAATATCTCTTGCTATTTGTGACGCATTGATGGCTTTGTAATTACTATAGCCTCCACGCTATGGACAATTGTTCACCACTTCATGATGGTGACCTTGGACAATGGTTTATAGGTTGCATCCACACACTGGGCCAATAAATGAGCAGAGAGTGTGAGTAATACTAGACTCATGACTCTAGTTGGTGTTACATGGCCGCCTGCATTTTCTGTGCAGCTCTAAGGAGCGAAGACAGACACACCGAGAGAGGGTGGAAAAGCCGTGTTCCCATGGAGGCGAAAGCTTGACCAAGAGGGGGGGGATTCCACCCCGGCCCTCGCAATCAGCAGTGAAGGAGATGCCCACCCGGAACTACGGAGAATGGACATTATTCTAGAAAGAGCTGAGACCGAGAGAGGTGCAATTTGGTTATTCTCGGTCTTATTTCATTCATGTATTTGTGGTTAATGATGACCAATGTACATATGTTTCACAAAACCTGTAATTAATAAATATATTGTCAAGGATTTTGTAGATGCAATAATTAATTGTCGTCCAGATAAGCTATCAGCGAACACAAGATACATGCTCCAGTAACAATAGGTGAGCAGGTACAGAAACGAGGCGTGCGGTCGTCGGTGAAGATAACCGTGGACAAGCGAGACGCATTTACAGTGTGGATTCGTCCATAAGGTCTACTGATCACTTTAGTTCATCATGTGGCTACCTCTGACCTTTGGAGAAAAACCTCTTCCCTAGCCAACCTCCTCCAAGTCCATTGTTAATCTCGCCGAGCGGTTGCGATGCTTCTTCTTCCGATTGTAAGTCATACCCTAGTCATTTTGGCTATGACTTCGCAGGGGTCTCGTATAAGGAGCAGTTTTGGAGGCGAAATAACCAGCGGTAAGAGATTAAACTTAACGATGTTGATTTATTAACCCTCTGACTGCTCATCCCGCGATTTCCACGGGCAATTCAAATGTAGCAAAATTTGCTCATTCCGCGATTTTCACGGGCATGTGTTTTTCTTCCTTTATAAGAACATTCCGCCTTTTCACCGTTTAACCAAGTGGAATAAATTATACACAGTATTAGACATTTAATTGGGTTATAAATAGATTTATATGACTAGAATTATTATAGTTATATTAGATAATAGAATGATAGATAGTAATATATATATATATATATATATATATATATATATATATATATATATATATATATATATATATATATATATAATATATATATATATATATATATATATATATATTATATATATATATTTATATATATATGTATATGTATATGTATATATATATGTATATATATATATATATATGTATATATATATATATATATATATGTATATATATATATGTATATATATATGTATGTATGTATATATATATGTATATATATGTATATATATATATATATGTGTATATATGTATATATATATATGTATATATGTATATATATGTATATATATATATATATATATATATATATATATATATATATATATGTATATATATATATATATATATATATATATATATATATATATATATATATATATATATATATATATATATTATATATATATATATATATATATATATATATATATATATATATATATATATATATATATATATATATATATATATATATATATATATATATATATATATATATATATATATATATATATATATATATATATATATATATACTTAAACTATGCAAAAAAAATGCGGAATTTTTAAAGAGATCTCGGTTTACAAATTGAGCAGTCAGAGGGTTAAAACAAAAAAACGATTAAATAAATATTGAAAAGTATGCACATGCAACCTATCGTTCAGAGAGCAGATCACTCTAAACAACCTACTCTCTTAGAAGTTCCGCCAGGATTCCTTTTCACTTCTTCCTTTCCCACACAGGAAACCTCGGTGTTAGGGGAGGTTGACACCCCCCTCCTTTGAACCTTGTCCTTGGGATAGCCAAAACTCCCTTTGGCGCCCAGCCGACTCGGTCACACATAGAACAATTTCTTTTCTCTGTCGAGGATTAGATAAACCGCACGCTTGAAACTTTCATTCGTCCGTGCTTCCTACAGACAATACTGCCGTTTACAATTGTTCGGGGTTCTTATAATGAACAAAAGTTTGCTTTAACCAACGCTCTTCTTAACCCTTTGACAGTTTCATTTTTTTTTTCAGAATTCGGTCCAAAAAATGTCCCATTTTTTTATTGCATTTTTTTTCATTTTACATTTTTAATTAAGATATGTTATTAAAATTAACATTTCTGATATTTTTAATCATTTATTACAACTTTTTTTCTTTCTATGAAAGCATCATAGAACTGAAGTTTACCTTTAGTCTCATCGATATCCAAGTTAATTTTTGGAATTCCAGTGAAAGCAAATATAGGAGGCGGATCCGAAGGATTATCATAATTAATTTCAAAAATTTGTCTTCCTTCACTGATTCCATCTGTACTACTAACAGAATCACTACTATCCAGATCATCTACTAAACTTTCGCTACTATCATTTACATAAAATTCAGTTTCTGATTCCGAGTCACAGTTCGAATCACAAGAAATTAGCAAGTAAAATATATTATTCATCTCTTACATCAATAAATTTATCAGACTGTTAGTAAAATATAACCAGAAAGCTATACACTGAAATATAACAATTAGTCCCCTGATACAAAACATGCTGAAAAACCCGCGCTTCTGAACCAATCAGAGTAGAAAATGCAATAGACTGCAAACTATCATTTACTGGAAATCTATACGAATAATTTGTTACTAAAATTGGAAAAAATACTGCCGAAACAGTGCAAGCGAAATAGAAATCAGATTGCCCGTACGCTGTAAGGGCAAAACAGTAAAGTCCTGAAAACTGTGCCCGTACGGCGTACGGGTAAAACAGGGAAGGGGTTAATCTCGATGAGGAGTTGCGATGTTTCTACTTCCGATTATAAGTCATACCCTAGTCATTTTGGCTATGACTTCACATGGGCCTCGTATAAGGAGCAGTTATGGAGGCGAAATAACCTGCCGTAGGCTATTAAACTTAACGATGTTGATTTTTTACAACAAAAAAACAGTTAAATAAATATTGAAAAGTATGCAGGTGCTACCTATCGTCCAGAGAGGCGATTACTCTAGAAACCGTACTCTCTTAAAAGTTCCGCCAGGATTCCTTTTCACTTCTTCTTTTCCCAAACAGGAAACCTTGATTTTAGGGGAGGTTGACACCCTCTCTCCTTTGACCGTTTTCCTTGGGATAGCCAAAACACCCTTTGGCGCGCAGCCGACTCGGTTACAGAAAGCACAATTTCTTTTCTCTGTCGGGAAGTAGATAAAGGGTACGCTCGACACTTCCAATCTTCTGTGCGTCCATCAGACCATACTGGTACAATACTGCCGTTTACAACTGTTCGGCGTCTTATAATAATCAAAAGTTCGCTTTAACCAACGCTCTTCTTAACCGCCAACAGAGACGGACGCGATGTTTACAGCCATTTAATCGTATGCTATCGTCGACCTCGATAAGCCTTACCCCCCCCCCAGACGATGGTAATGGCTTGCAGTGTAAAGTAATGTAGAGGGGCCTTAACACTTAATTACGTAGTGCTCAGTTGCAAGTTAGATTAAATAAATAAAATTTCTCTCCATCCTACAAATTTCCTGCTTTCATATCTCTTTATTGTATGAAAAGAAAAAATGTGTTTGCTATCAAAAGATTCAGAAGTAACATTTTGGCGCGGACGTCGTTAAATACTTCCGCAGGAAGTCAGCATCTATGCTATAAAATAACACGCAAAAGATTTAAAAAAAATTCTTTGAGCAATTCTTCAACTGTGTTTTCCAGAATCCGTTTTTAATATTTTAAGATGCTGATTGCATTATTCCTGTTCATGTTCCTTCAAGGTAAGAAAGATATTTTTCGAATGAATTTATAATGATTAGTATTATTTATGAATGTTTAAGTTATGTATAAAACTACGGTTGATCAGATGTCAAAGGAAATTTAACATAGCCGTAGAGTTGTTCGAATCTTAAGCCGGCGAACCGTCGCGTTTGCAATAAACGATTGGAGTATTTAAAATAGGTTATTAGTCATAATATCCTTCATGTTCTAACAGATCTCTAAGTAAAGATCTAAGTCTAAGCTCTATTGAGTCTATTGAGACTAATCTAATAAATCTCTTAAAAGAAGGGAAAGAAGTGTTGATTTTCACAAATTGGTACATTTTAACATAGCCGTAGAGTTGTTCGAATCTTAAGCCGGCGAACCGTCGCGTTTGCAATAAACGATTGGAGTATTTAAAATAGGTTATTAGTCATAATATCCTTCATGTTCTAACAGATCTCTAAGTAAAGATCTAAGTCTAATATCTGCAGAGTCTAAAATCTATTGAGTCTATTGAGACTAATCTGATAAATATCTAAGAAAGAGGGGAGAGAAGTGTTGATTTTCACAAATTGGTATATTTTAGCATAGTCGTAGAGTTGTTCGAATCTTATGCTGGCGAACCGTTGCGTTTACATTAAACTATTAGAGTAATTAAAATAGATTATTAGTCGCAATGTCTTTCATGTTCTAACAGATCTCTAAGTAAAGATCTAAGTCTAATATCTGCAGAGTCTAAAGAGCCTAAGATCTATTGAGTCTATTGAGACTAATCTAATAAATCTCTAAGAAAGAGGGGAAATAAGTGTTAATTTTCACAAATTGGTATAAAAACGTTTTTTAAAACTAATAACTGGGTAATTTCAAATTTTAAAGACGTGTTTAAAACATATATTCTACAGATCCAAAAACAAATGATAACCAGTTGTGATTCATTTACATTATAAGTTAATTTCTTAAAGACTCTTAACATTTCTTTTTTAAACAATTTGTCAAAAACCCTTCATTAAGATTTTAAAGACTTTTTTAATAAGTTGTTTAGTAATATTAGCTACAACATTGTATATTAAAATTATGGAAATATTTCACATTACGAGTATTCTTTCATAAGATCAATTAAATGTTTTTAGCTTAAATTGCAACATTATATTCCTCCTGCAAAACTACATTTTTTTCTCTATGACTTGTGAGCTGATAATACAAAGTTTAAAAATTACCAGGAAAAATTTTCATCAAATAAATCTTGAATAAATTATTGATGTTTTAAACAAACCTTTATATCTTCTTTAACGAACTTTGTCTCAAATTAAGTAAACATTTCCTATATTTAGAAAATGTTATAAAGAATGAGCAAATTATTATTTCTGCTGTTATGAATTGTTATTTGTTTAATATGTGGATCATATTCTTTTGGTACCCACGTCCCAGAAACTGCACTAGAAAGTTCTAATTTAAGAATGATCTTTTTATGGCTAAGTGAGAAAACTAATCGTAAAATATTTAGTTAGAAATTAAAAAAAAATAAACAAACTCTAAAGTGGTCATAATATTTTGTCTCTCCGGTGTATATTTTGTGTGTATACCTATGTACGAGGAATATACAGAGATAGGTTATAAAAAAGTAACTTTCATGCCAAATTTTAGGTTTTGCCTC
>CM063501.1:65005882-65020882 GCA_032207245.1 Pardosa pseudoannulata
GTTTGGTGCGGTTATTCCGAATTTCTCTGAACAGCACTCGTTGGTCCGCCGACTCAGGGCACATTCCGACAATCAACGCTCACCTTTCACTTCTTAATCATACAGGCCACTGTTGATTTTGGGTACTTCAGATAGCTAGATATCTCCCTTAAGGATCGGCCACATTTGTGATACCCGATAATTATACATTTCTCGAAATCAGAGAGCTCCGAACTGCGCGCCATCTTGCATGCGACTAATGTCGATGCTGTTTCCTACATGATGTATACCGGAGAAGGCCGTGACGTACGTCAGGACCGCAGATATCATCATTTGCATAGGTGTCGAAATACTTATTGGTAGACAGTGTGTATATATATATATATATATATATATATATATATATATATATATATATATATATATATATATATATATATATATATATATATATATATATATATAATAAAATATATATATATATATATATATATCGAGTATTAATACTATACAAATATATGAAATATACTAAACAGTTTAAACTTTCGAAATTATGAAATACTATACAAAATGTAGCAGTCCAAACTAAAAAAAATCTATTTTTTTTCATCCTTGATCAATAAATGGCGATACATCCACAGAGCGCTTAATTTTAAATAAAAATTGGCGACAATGACAGAAAATACTTTCCGCGCATTTAGTATAGTACTTTTTTTTTCAATTATTTTTGTACAGCTCGAAATTAGAAACCGCTAAAGGAAAGAAATACCATGTCAGAAGAACATTTTGTGGTGTAAAATCAATTTAAATATTTAGGTACAAAACGAAAAAATATTTTTCAGGAGAAATTATATGTGTGTCAGTTTTTTTTTTTTTTTTTTTTTTTTAAATTTCAGGAATGTCTTTGACACATGACGCATGTAAACTTGGAATTTCCTGGTAAAGAGCATAAAATGTTTTGATAAATAAAATATTATTTCAAACCATCTCACTTACAGTTGGTAGAAAGTTTAATGTGGGTAATAAACAATTGGACTTCAGTATTCTCATGCTAGAAAAATTGAAAAAAAGGATTTTGCAAATAAGCTGGTTTCCTCGATTTATTTGACTGAAAATATAAATCATCATTATGTTAGAGTGCAAGGAAGTTAAAATTCTCCATAAGTTTGTGCATTTCAGAAAATAATAGCTAAATGGTAAAGTTTTTTTATTATGTCCCAAACAAAAAGTTATAGATTAAAAAAAATGAAAAGTAGCAATTATCTGGAAACGTTGCAAATCTAGTTATTTACACAATTGCTTGAGACCGCAAAAATTTTGGTTCAACAGGAGAGACACACGGCTTATTTGTACTTGCTTGGATATACTTTCTTACGAGGAGCTCTCACATCAGTAGACACCGAGCGTGGGTGACAGTCATGTGGGATGATGTGTATGCGTGAGAGTGAGGTGAGGATTTGTGGATCCTGGGTGTAATATTGATCTCACATCACTGGATAACAAGCATGGGTGACTGTCTGGTTCATGTGGGATGAGGAGTGTGAGTGACAGTGAGGTGAGGATTGTCACTTCACTGGATAACTATCGTGGGTGACAGTCAGGGTCATGTGGGGTGAGGAGTGAGTGTAACAGTGAGGGTCCAGTGAGGTGAGTATTGTGAGTCTTTGTGTAATATCGATAATCCCCTCATCATCAATGTCACCAGATCTTATGACTTGTGATGCATTTTGATGGTATTACGTTAAAGATACAGTTTATGAACCATCTATGCCGAAAGTACTATAATATAGATATCATTTGTGAACAATTAAAACATAACAATGGCATACTACAAAAAGTATGCAATGAACTAATCACAGAGTAGATGTTTCTATTCTAACAAAACGATTGTAACTGGAAGAATTTGTAACTAGAAAAATGGTATATTTTCTTAATTTTATGTATTACTTATGTATTGCAATATCTATAGTAGTTTTGAAAATATTAATATTTAAAATCTTGTCGTTAATTTGTGCTAACACTACGTTACATCTAAATTTTACGTATGGGTTAGGTTTCCTTATACTGCATAAAAAATATATTCGTGCAATTAGTAATTTATGTTCTTCTTAGTGTAATATCTTTGACAAGTTATATTTCAAATGAAAACTTAACATTTTAAAGAAATGTATCGGAATTTTGAATATCGACTATACTAGAAGGATTTTCTAACATTAAACCAGATTTTGGAATTTCAAATACTATACTGTAACTAATGTGTTCTGTTCGGTAAACCAGATTTTGAGATTGAAAAACTATGTTTCATCTCAAACCTGGTATATGTATGTATAATTTATTTCTTTTTTATTTTATGGCAGTTTATATCGACAATGTTGACTGCTACAGATCCATGGAGAATGAATGGGACGGATGCAAAAAAATAGCCGAGGACGTATTCTCCGAGTATCGTGCGTCCAGCTTTGCTTTTAAAAACACTGATCTTGAGGAACTAGATGAAGAAGAATGGGAAATGATAACGGAGAATCGAGCTTTTGATGAATCTCAATGCTTGTAAGTTTATATTATATTTCCTCATTTTAAGAATTATCTAAATTTTATAGAAGAACGTTTGAGATTCACTCTCGTGTTTTCTTTACGGTATTATGTTTGTATCAAGAGCGTGGTTGTGTCCATTCTCAAAGTGAAGGGTGTAAGTACTTTAACGATATGATTAAAATCATGTCTGCGGGAAAACAGGAGAGATGACAAAATGTGTGGCAAATAAAGTGATATATTATATTGTGGATTTTTGCAAAGTTTTCTTTCTAGTCTTGTACTATTCTAAATTTGAAAAAGACTTGATAGATATAATCAATTCCAAAAATATTGTAAGAGAATATGAAATCAGTTCTCACTATTTTAACTGACATTTGTTGAAATCTTCCAATTTCTCCAATCCTGTCCACAAATAGTGAATCTTATCATTGCAAGTAACTAAATTAATGTAAAAATATTGTAAAATATTTTAAACACTAGTAGAACGTGATCGACAATTTTAAATTGGAAAATTTTTCTTTATCTTAGCCATTCAAAAAAATTCATTTAAATTTAATTTACTGTAGAAGAAAACCTTGAAAAAAATGAAGAAAATATATTTTAAAATATATGTAAGTTACTTGCTTTTACATTATGTACTTTATGTTTTATCTCATCATTAATAGTTAACGAAGTATAAATATAACAGAAAATTGTTTTCGGAAATTCAGTAGTAATCTGTAATTTTAAAAAGATACTTCACACTCCTTCTCCTTGTACACAAATTTATAAATCTGTATCACGCATTCAAAGACCGTTGTAAAGAAAACTGTTAATTGTGACCTTTACAACTTCTGTAAAAGTATAGTATTGCACAAAACGGATGTCTCACTGTCTCGTTACAATGTTATGGTACATCTTCTTGCCCTGTTAACGTAGAGGTCGAATTCAGGCAAACCTAATGAACTTAATTAATTAATAGTGCATTGCTCTTTTAAATAAGACATCGATATTACTACCTTCTTATGAAAAAAGTACAATATTTTTCAATTACTTGTTTGTACTCTTTGCGTCTCATGTGCAGGCAGGATATGACCATTAACACTTCTTAGGGTGTATTAGATGTTCATAGAGACCTTGTAGACAAAACCGTAAAATTTTGACCGCTGTTTTTTACTATATAGAGTAAGAATATTATACAAAAGGAACACTCTTTTTCTTGATATACAAGACTCTTTTTCACTTTCTTGATATGCAAGTTTTCATATTTCGGTAGATGAAGACTAATGCAGACATACATGAGCAAACCTGATAAGTGTATTTGCAGAAAACGGCCAAAACTGTATAAGTAAGACTTCTAAAGTAATATATTCAATCTGAAAACTTATAACATCTTTTATAACTTGTTTTTACCCTTTACGTCTCCTGGTACATGCAAGTTTTGTGTTTAGCAATGCTACAGTCCTTCCTTTATTCCATGATGGATCCGGGCTAACGCTGGGTATGTTAGACAGCTAGTTTTGAATGAATTAGAAAGAGAAATTCTATCCAGTAAGATAAGACCGTGTGCTAATTGTCACCACAAAATATTGTATAGTATTGTTTAATTTTTCCATCTCCTGTATAATACCCTGAGTTATCTGTCCGTCTGTCCTCGAATTTATGAAGCGGTTGGACCCGAAATGGAGAGGGGCGACCATATTGGATTTTGGATAACTTTGAGTTAGCAAAATTCAAATCAAGTCTTTAAAACGTTCAAAATTCAACCCTCCCCCCTTTTCGGACAGTTAATGCCATTATTTCAAGCCCCAATTCACTGGTTAAAAACAAGCGATTAAATTTATCACTTAAATAGGTAAAATTAGCATATTTTATAGCATTATGACGTCATTATTTTAACCATTTCATTTAATCATTTCTTATTTTTAATTATTTAAATATCGTCTGCATTATGTTGATACTTTTATCACTGAACTTAGTTATTAAGTAAATAATTTTATTTTATATTTGGCTTAAATATAAGATTAGGTACATATGTGATAATTTTACATTAATCATCGATTATTTTTTGTTGCAGTGAAAATTTTATTACTGGTATTAACAACAAATTCTTTTCATATGTCTAGGAGTCTACTTCACTGACTAATCTAATTAATATCTAACGTTTAAGTTATATATCTTTGAAAATTAAGAAGTTTGTTCGTTTGTATAACAAGTTTGTTGTTCTTGTTTTTTACACATAGTTTGACTAAATTAATTCAGTGGGATTCTAAACTGCATTAACAGTATCGGGAGACTTTAGAGGAGTATGAAGATAAAAAATTATTGAGCGTGTACCCTCAGCCAAAAAACAAGCCATTTTTTACCTGCCTCATAGGGTACTTTAAAATTCAGGAAAATAAAAAATTTTACTGATCCAGTCATATGACAGGATATATGCTAATATAATTGTATTCTTTTACTAATTTTCTATGTTACAATATAGGGTGGAAACACACACGACCGCTTGCATAGGAACGAAGATTTTGGAAACATGCGGATTTGATGCGTTTCAAACCTTCCTCGAGATATACATCGGATTACGTTGGAAAAATTTCTTTTGTGGAAAAGGAGAAGACAATCTTTTTATTAAAGGATTCCTCGACTTCTTGGCAGATGAAAACAAGATCGTAGAAAATGTTTTGATTCGTACAATGCTTGAAATCGAGGACGAATAAATAAGTCCGTTGTAAGAATCAAGGACGGTTCTGAAAGAAATAAAATAAAGAAAATCATTTATTAGTAAATAAAACTATAACTTTTACTCTCCTTTTAGAGATTTATTTTATCTCTAACCTCATCGCTCACCTAACCATATATGAAGTTCTTAATGTAAGTAGTGAAAATAATAATTTTTTATACAAGATCAAGCTGTTAATTTCCAGGACTCAGAATAAAAAAAAGGTTAAACACATAGACATTTAAAAGGATTCGAAGTAGTCCCCATCAGCCGTAAAGCTGTGCTCAGCGGTACTAACTTCGGGAAGTTCTTTAAGTCCTCTTTTCTAATGCTCTTTAATAGTGACGTTACAGGGCCTTACTCTGGGAGTTGTGGTTCGTACCGAACGTTCGTTGTGACGTCAGCTTGACGTCAGATTGCGGAAATTTTGACAGCAAACGATATTTCGGTACTATGGGGGTTACATGCGGAAAGTTACCGATAGTTTAGGTTGCTGTAAATTTCCGCATGTAACCCCCAGAGTACCGAAGTATCGTTTGCTCTCAAAATTTCCGCAATCTGACGTCAAGGTGACGTCACAACGAACGTTCGGTACGAACCGCAACTCCCAGAGTAAGGGCTACAGTTTCAATTGCGTCCAGCGTTACAGTTTCAGTTGCGTACGGACTGCAGCCTGTACCTAGTGTGTGATCATCTTCGTACGCTGTCGCTGCCCATCCCCAGAAAGCACTTAAACCAATCAAAAGTACTCTCTGACCGGGATAATGCAATGTTCGAAATCGAGGACGAATAAATAAATATCCGGTGTAAGGGGGGGGGGGGGGGGGGGGGGGGGGGGGGGGGGGGGGTGGGGGGGGGGGGGGGGGGGGGGGGGGGGGGGGGGGGGGGGGGGGGGGGGGGGGGGGGGGGGTGGGGGGGGGATGGTGGATGGAGGGAACACGTTTACGTTTCAATTGCGTACGGACTGCAGCCGACCTGTGTGTGGATCATCTTCGACGCTGTCGCGCCCTTCCCGAAAGCACTTAAACCAATCAAAAGTTCTTGACCTGGGATAATGCAATGTTCGAAATCGATTACGAATAAATAAATCCGGTGTAAGTATCGAGGACGGTTCTGAAAAAACTGAAATAAAGAAAATCATTTATTAGCAAATAAGACTACAATTTTTACTCACAATTCAAAGATTTATTTTATCTCTAACCTCCTTGCTCACCTAACCACGTATGATGTTCTTAGTAAGGGATAATGCTTCCTTGCCGTAAACTTGGTTTAACATTTCTTAGGTTTCCGCAGCTGTCTTGCCCAATTTGAAGGAAAATTTAATGTTAATTCTTTGGTCCATTTTCACTTCGACAACAGAAGTTTAAGAGCTCCATTTGAATGCGCATTTCCCTGAGAACCATTTACTTCAGAATGGCTCTTATTGTACTGGACATTCGCAAGAAAACTCTCTTTTATATGTAATCATTAGCACCATCATCCGGCTTTTCGTTCTCCTACAGTTACGACAGTCCTGGAAATTAATAGTCGGACCTTGTATTTAAGGTAATCGGCTAGGTATAAGTGACTGTTTTTTAATATGAAATTTGTCTTCTGGAGTTGTAAACCATAACGTCAGCTTCCTAAATCATTTCTTCTTTAGTCTTCCCATTGTATTAAAAATACGATATCACAATTTATATTTTTTATCGACAGATCGAATTTTGCATTTAAGTAATTGGAAATTATATTTTAAATAGACTTTATTTATAAAAAAAAATGTGATAAACCGTTTGTATTTTCCAATTTATAAAGGTGGATAATTTTAGGTGGTTGCTTAACACGATTCGAAAAAATTTCGTATATAAATATTTTAATTGCATTTTCAAAAATAGAGCAAGTTTTGAGCTCAGGAATAACGTGATATTAAAAAAGTTTGTATTATAAAATTGGGATACTTATAGCAAATAATTTGCATGATGTTGTAAGTGTACTGGATTAAAAGGGATTATAAAAACAATTTTTAGAAAAATATAATAGCTTAAAAAATATATATGGGAAATTTTTAAAGAAATTAGCTAAATTGTTACTATTAAGACGTTGACTGATAAACGCATTTTTGGTGGTTTGCCCAAGACGCCGAAATGAACGTTTCATTTTGCGATGCATATTATGCTGAAATATTATTTGCAGCAATTAAAATGAGTTATATAATCATGCTTGAAGCAGTTTTCGTGGTGGGGGTCACCGTTGTACCCACGGCAGTCAACGAGGATCATCATCTTCGACGCTGTCGCGCCCTTCCCGAAAGCACTTAAACCAATCAAAAGTTCTTGACCTGGGATAATGCAATGTTCGAAATCGAGGACGAATAAATAAATCCGGTGTAAGTATCGAGGACGGTTCTGAAAAAACTGAAATAAAGAAAATCATTTATTAGCAAATAAGACTACAATTTTTACTCACAATTCAAAGATTTATTTTATCTCTAACCTCCTTGCTCACCTAACCACGTATGATGTTCTTAGTAAGGGATAATGCTTCCTTGCCGTAAACTTGGTTTAACATTTCTTAGGTTTCCGCAGCTGTCTTGCCCAATTTGAAGGAAAATTTAATGTTAATTCTTTGCTCCATTTTCACTTCGACAACAGGAGTTTAAGAGCTCCATTTGAATGCGCATTTCCCTGAGAACCATTTACTTCAGAATGGCTCTTATTGTACTGGACATTCGCAAGAAAACTCTCTTTTATATGCAATCATTAGCACCATCATCCGGCTTTTCGATCTCCTACAGTTACGACAGTCCTGGAAATTAATAGTCGGACCTTGTATTTAAGGTAATCGGCTAGGTATAAGTGACTGTTTTTTAATATGAAATTTGTCTTCTGGAGTTGTAAACCATAACGTCAGCTTCCTAAATCATTTCTTCTTTAGTCTTCCCATTGTATTAAAAATACGATATCACAATTTATATTTTTTATCGACAGATCGAATTTTGCATTTAAGTAATTGGAAATTATATTTTAAATAGACTTTATTTATAAAAAAAAAATGTGATAAACCGTTTGTATTTTCCAATTTATAAAGGTGGATAATTTTAGGTGGTTGCTTAACACGATTCGAAAAAATTTCATATATAAATATTTTAATTGCATTTTCTAAAATAGAGCAAGTTTTGAGCTCAGGAATAACGTGATATTAAAAAAGTTTGTATTATAAAATTGGGATACTTATAGCAAATAATTTGCATGATGTTGTAAGTGTACTGGATTAAAAGGGATTATAAAAACAATTTTTAGAAAAATATAATAGCTTAAAAAACATATATGGGAAATTTTTAAAGAAATTAGCTAAATTGTTACTATTAAGACGTTGACTGCTAAACGCATTTTTGGTGGTTTGCCCAAGACGCCGAAATGAACGTTTCATTTTGCGATGCATATTATGCTGAAATATTATTTGCAGCAATTAAAATGAGTTATATAATCATGCTTGAAGCAGTTTTCGTGGTGGGGGTCACCGTTGTACCCACGGCAGTCAACGAGTTATGTATTTTTATTATTTGCTGCGTCGCCAGTCACTGGTGGCCCCCACGGCACTGTAGCCAAATCGAGTGCCGGTCACCGGTGATCCCCCATGTCAGTCAACGTGTTAAGATGAATATCTCTTTTAAATATTAGAATAGGTCTTTAACCCTCTAAGCGGTTCGCACGTACAATTTCGACAAACCGATGATGTCTCCAAAACGGCTGTCACATACAGTTTTCGACCTTCAAAAACGTTCCGAAAATAGATGTAATGTACATTTCTGCCAGTGTTTGAGTTAGGAGGGTCAGGTTGATTGTTTAGAAACTGCATCCCTCTTTGACTGACATTTATTGAGGGATGCACTCCTACCACTTGAGGCAAATAAGAAACTGATAACTTCTCATGGCTTTGTAAATCTCTGTTTCGAAGTATTTCGTTTGCGGTAACAGATCTATTTCTAATTGCACCACTTAAATATCTTCGATAACTTTCGTAAAAAACATAAATAATTGTCTTAAAGAATATTTTTATTTGTACTTTTAGAATACATATGGAATGATCTTCGGGACTTGACGAGCTTTATGTGTATTAAAAATTAGCAATCTATAATGTCTATTTATAATCGGAAGTAAAGGGACAATAACAAGGGTGGGTTTACCGTATTAAATTCTAGTCGACAAGTAAAAAATCATAGAACGCTTTGGCAATTGACACAATAAACTTTTAGCGTTTTTTTTTTAGACTTTTTTTAATCAGTGTGTTCCACTCGGAGGGACTAATTCCATTGTTCCATCATTTTTCCAAACTAATTCCATTGTGTTCTGGAGGTTCTGTGGTGTGTATGTAGTCATATTATGTCATTTTCATAGTCATTTTGAGATTAAAACATCTTATCCTATATAATTATTTCAGAATCGTGACATTTATACATCCTACAGTGAAGTTCTCATATCAGAATCAATATTTAGAAATTGCAACATGCACAGTACCTTATATTAGTTCAGTAACAATAAATTGCGAATTGTAATTTAACTTAAAACTATAAAATCCCTACTATGCTAATAAAAAGGATTCCTAATTGGTACTGTCCTTTCTTTTCTGCTGTTGGAACTGCATCGTTCGTGTGCTAGTGAGTACCGTCAGGAAAAGAGGCTTTATTAGGAATATATAGGTATTTTATTGAAAAGGTACGTAAGTACGTTAGGATAAAAAGGGTTAAAGGTATATTTTTCAGAGTGCAGTTCATAGTAATAAAGTGCCAAGGTGTCTGAAATTATATATAAAAATAGCATCATATCAGAAAACATTCTCTCACACATCTAAGATTTATTTTTCGTTACACCATTAGCACCTGAATCAAAACTACTAATTATATATTAATGAATGTCTTAAATTAACATTATTATTCACTCTTTAGTGTAAATAAATCAGAAATTCAAATTTTATTTAATCGCAGTAATTTCTCATCAATGATGGTTTGTCAATTATAAACAAGAAAATTTCTCAATAACATATCTATTTGCTATCATATGGAAATAGTAAAGTGAATTCTTGTAAGAGATATAGGCAGTACAGCTGTTGGTTATGATTTAAGTTTACACAGTTGCTTCAAAAGTAAATTTATGTGGGAGGTTCATAAAGTCACAAAGGAAGACAAAAGAAGTATAATGGTGAAGAACAGGAGAAACATGTACCTTGTTCTGTGATACCTAACTCAATATGCAATTACAAAAAAAATTTTAAATCATTTCAGACTTTCAGAACGTTTTCTACAAATTCTGAACATTACTATTTTAGATCTGTATCTTAAATTTCAAAACTTTCTTTGGCACGGTCTGTGCAGAATGCTACTTTGTATTCTTTTATCCGTTATAACCTGAAATATTACAAGAAGTCGAAACTCAGTGGATGTATATAGCCATGTCAATAAGAAATTGTAATTTTTGGGTGTATAGTAGAATATCCGTTCACCGTTCACTTGAATTCCCGTTTCTCGCTACCAAGACTATGCCTTCGATCGAGACAATGCCTGATATGTTACACAATCGAAACTCTTCGTATTTACAAAATGAGAATGACTAATGCACTCATTTTTATTAATTAAAATGACTGATTTCAATAATTTATACTCATTAATTCTACAGACATTTCTGCCAAGATATGTTTTTATAAATATCTTAAATCCAAGTTATTAAAGACTTCCCAAACTGAAACAAATATAGAATTTAAACATCTTAGACTGCTACAGGATGTCCGCATTAGTTATCAACTGTCATTTTAAGTGTCATACGATGTCAATATCACAAAAAATTACTTCGTAATTAGATATTTATTTGGTATCACACGCAAACACAGTGAATTTTGTAATATATAAACGCCATTGTCAAAATTTTACCCGAAGTACTTTACGAAAAAGTAAATTTATTTGAGGCTCCGAAATGTCATAAAATGTCGATAGAAATGGTAAAAGAAGGAATAATAATAGAAACTCAAAAAAAAACTTGCAAACTCTCTTATTTTTAGTTGTTTTTATAAAGGAACCTTCAGCATTAAATATGTTAATACGAGTGATAATAGATTATAAAGGTAATAGGAACAGTGCTGATTATCTCTCCTCAGTAATTAGCGGTTTACCAGATATCCTTGACATATTTACCTTATACACAATTGTGAAGATGATAGAATTCTAATAAAGTATGCTTATTAGTGATAGAATATGTGTAAGATAACTACACGAGTACATTGAAAACTTTTAATGATCCGATGATAAGGTCTTGAGATTTAATTAATTCTACAGTGATAAAATTTTAAGTTAAGGAAAAAGGTGAATATAAATGATGTAAAATTATTTTTAGAAATAAAAATATTACCAGTATGAAAGGAATAGCCCAATAAGGCACACAACTGAAATAAAAGTAGTATAATAAGAACTTTCAAAAATGAGAGAAGTTACTACAATCAACATAAAAAATGAAAGATATTACATCAAGTGTAAATAGACAGGCCAGCACAAGAATAATTCTTATTGACTTCCTGACTGTGAACGTATCCCAGGCGTTAATCTATAATCTCGTTAGGAAAAGAAAACAGATTGTCATAGGAATTTTTGGGTTGCTTAATACATTTCTCTTTTATTTTATAAAATTTAAACCTTTTCAATAAAATCGCCACGTTAAAAATCGTGACCTTAAATGAAGCTTATCAACTAGAAACAAAAAAAGAGAGAATATACTAGAAGATACTACATAAATAATGGAGGCTACATGAATAATGTTCCACTAGAGTAAAATATAAAATGATAGGCCAGCACAAGTCTCTTTCATGTTAACTTCCTCTCGATGATCATAATATGGAATTCCAGCTAAGTTCTTGTACGGAACAGATAATATATTACCATTGGCATGTTCGCATTGCTTAACACAGTGCTCTTTTATGATATAATCCTCACTATTAATATCGCTACATAAACGATATTGAATTTAAATGACACTTCTTATCTAAAATATCCTGCTCAATTCAAAAATTGCACACTTAAGAAATATTTTACTCAAAAAATTATGAAAATTAAAGAGTGTATGCATGTAGAGTTGATGGACAAATTTGTAGAAATCAACTGAACATGTAATTTAATTCAACGGGAAAAGTGTAAGTAAATATCGGTCATAATTCTAAATTGAATATGCTTCATTAAAGACACAAACACTTCAGTTCAGAACAACACATTAAAAGTTCAAAGAATTAATGAAAAACAAAATAAATCTCTAATTAATACCTTTTGGATCCGTTATAAATGTTTTTATCACCAAAGTCTATTTTTATTTGTCTATGTTATGTCTTTTTAACCCCTCTCATTAGATTTGTCAGCAAATTTGGCAATTTTATAAATAATTTACCAGATTATCAAGAATATCTTTAAACTTGTCATTTAGGTTCACATTTTATGATTTTTTGAACCTATACATAAATTTACACTTCCGCAAGCAACGACAGCAATCTTGAATAGCTTTATGTGTTCTATAGATCACTTTACCGTAATATGTTTACATGTAACAACAAATCAGTTTCTAAACACGAAGAATTTTTTTAATAAATAACACCCTTTGATGTTTTAAATGACATCTGATCACTAATAAAGAGATATTGTAATATTAAAAGTTGTTTAAATATCGTATTTATTTTACTCTGTGCCGACTTTAAAAACGTGCATTCAAGACATTCATCAATACGTATATTCAATATAAAAAATGGACTACGGTATTATTGTGTAAAGGTTTTTTTCATCTAAATATGAATTAAATTTGTTGATTTTTTAGTTAAAATATAATGGTATGTCAGAGTGTAGCTAACATACAGGTTGAATAAAATACCACTGGTATAAGGAATATTATGATACAAACAAATACAAAGATTGATAAGACGCGATAACTCAATCGGCAAAGGTTTAGTTGTATCGTTGTTTCTTTTCTAATTCTAAGAATTTTGTTACTCACATGAAATATTACAAGTAACTGACTTTTTCAATTACGGAAACATATTAGTTATAGATACTATACTCTAAAGAATAAGAATGTCTTTCCCTTCGAATAATTAACAAATAAGAAAATATTTATTGCACATTTTTCCTCACAAAAATATGAATTTATGTAAAAAAAAATACTATGAAAATTTAAGACACAATACATTTATTAAGTAATATTTTTAATCATTCATTAAATCTAAAATTAACAATTAAAAGTTCAGCAAGACTAACTAGATGGTTATTTTTATGTAGCACATCACTTAAATTTTTTACATAACCTTAATTCACACTAATAAATTTTTAGTATAAAGTAATAGATAATTTAATTACTTTTCCCGAATTTTAGTATCACATAATAATGAATAAAACCCCAATTCTAATATTATTATTCCCTCCGTTTTGAGGAATTAAATCTTTAATTTTCAATGATTTTCATGTCTTAGGAAGAATCTAGAAATACCATATTTTATTACAATCACATTGTTACTTCTCATCTTGTCCTAAAGAACACACGAACGAGATAAGGTATTATTTAATGTTGTTTTGTAATTCAAAGATTCAAATCGTACACTTGTTCTTTTCTTTTGAATTCAAGGGTTTTCATATTATTAATAAATTGAAGAATTCAAAACATTTAAATTGAAACACCTTTTAACGTATACAGAACTTTATTTTATACTTTTTATTCGATTTGGTTTGGTTTCGTTTGGATCACTACGGTCTACTCTTTTGCACACGAGGGCTAATGATACTTTTTATTGGAGTGTAAATCTTGGAGGAACAGCCCTTTTAAACCATTTTATGAAATAAATACTATCACAACAAGAAATGTCGTTATGTTACTAACAAACAAAGGAAGGAAAACGGAAAGACGACAATAATCTTAACAATATACTTTGTGATCTAAAACCAGTGATTATGTTTGGTGTGGTCATCAATAAAATAAAAAGATAATGCTATCCTTACCGGTCTTTGTACATACCCGTTGGACAAGCAATAATGGACTGATCCACTGAACTTGACTTCAGGTACTCGAGAAAAATTCCGCTGATTATGTATTTTTCTATTGAACCTTTACACTGGAATCGTTTCTTTCGTGTTTATGAGGCGGACAATACCTCTCACAGAATTTCTATTCTCTTATTCATTAAATTACTTTTTAAGGTTCCCAGTATTCGTCATTATTTTGTGACATGCAATATCAGTGTGAATTTCTGTTGGGGAAAGCCGAGGGTAAGTTACACTAAATCATTTTCACTTCAGTTTTTTTAAGCCAATTCACATTCGAGTCAAACAATTCGGAAGTGTAACATAATTTTGGTTCGTCGTGCTGGAGATTTTCCGGTGGAAATCAGTTCTTAGATAAAAAAATTTATTAAAATAATTTATCATTTTGATGTATCTAATATTTGTTCTTCGTTATTCATTACTTTTTAATTACTCTTATATTCGCGTTTGTAACCATATCAAAAACATGAGTATTTGATAAAGGGTAAGATTGGGTTGGAACCAAATTTCGCTATTTTGCGAAAGTGCAAGAATGCAAGATAAAATACAACTCGAACAATTAATTCTCATATAGTAAGACAAATTATATAGACAACAATTTTACAGCTTCCAGCAGACTCCATTCTTAAAGCAATATAACTAAAGGAGTGAAAAAAGAATTCCTTTCTCTCGTTGAGATCGCAAATTAAGGAGGTTCTTTATGTAATTTATCTCAATATTTGTGCCCCGTTGATGATGGCTTTGCATTTAATAC
>CM063501.1:65025882-65045882 GCA_032207245.1 Pardosa pseudoannulata
GCACTCTAATTTTTTTAATAATATTTTATTAAAATGGACTTTTAAAGTTTAATAAAAAAAAACATAAAAGCAACCCTCGTGTTGCTTCACCATTATAGGTTGCATGTGTACATAAAAATATTTCAATTGCAGAAAGTTTTATATGACCTAATTACGTCATAACTAAATAAATTAAAACAGTTATAGGCTGCCACAAATATTTACTGGATTTTTATTAGTATTGCATTTAAAAGAAATAAAATAAAAAAAATTAAAATATATTAGCATCTCTTCCAGGTGAAAAATGAGACATGTTTCACAGATTAATTCTAGATAGGTATATCAAATAGGGTAAATCACTAGATATATCAAGATTGTTGTGATAAAGAAGAGTAGATTAAAACTTTTTATGTGTAAAATGAGTTCTCCCAATTCAGTTAAACAAGCAGTTGAGAACTAATGCTCACAACTAATTTAATTGTTTGTTACTTGTGTAGTTTCAATTTTCTGATTAACAACGAAAATGTTTTACTTTTTAATTACCTAAATTATGCCAGCTTGCTAATTTTTTTTACATTTAATATTAATAAAACAAAATTTCACGAAAACAACAAAACTTAAATAGGTATTCAAACAAAAAACCCGGGCAAGATGCTCATAATTTGTATTTGCAATAAATCATTAAAAAATGCGATTATTTTTGCAACTGAGAATTAAAATTTTGATTAATGGTTATTACAAACGTCGTTTCAGGTTTAATAAAACAAAATAACATGAGAACAACAAAACTTAAACAGGTAAACAAGAAACCCGGGCAAGATGCTAACAATTTGTATTTGCAATAAATTATTAAAAATTGCTTATATTTTTCCGACTAACAACTAAATTATTGATTAATGATTTTATTATGTCCTAACATATTTCGCCATGTTAAATTTGCTACAGTGAAAATGACTAGATACTTAGAAAAAGTCTGGTTAACTGACTGTAGTATCACAGCAATAATAATTACCATATTTGTATGATTATAAACCCCATGAAAATACGTAAACGTGCGGTTGAAGAGGAAGCAGTAATAATTGAATAATGAATGAAAACTGTTTATCTTTAAGAAGGCCAGACATAGATAAACCATCGTTGATGAGGATTTCCTAGAGCCATTGCCTAAATGCAATAGTAATAATAATTATTATTATAATAATAATAATAATCTTCTTAATAATCTTCTTAATAATAATAATAATAATAATAATAATCTTCTTCTTAATCCCTTCCCTGTTTTGCCCGTACGCGTACGGGCACAGCTTTCTGGCTTTTACTGATTTTCCCGTACGGCGTACGGGCAATCTGATTTTTATTTCGCTAGCACTGTTTCGGCCGTATTTTTTCCAATTAAAGTAACAAATTATTCGTATAGATAGAGTAAATGATGGTTTGCAGTTTATTGTATTTTCTACTCTGATTGGTTCAGAAGCGCGGGTTTTTTCGGATGTTTTGTTTGAATTTTTATCTTTCAGTGTATAACTTTCTGGTTATATTTTACTAAGCGCCTTATAATTTTATTGATGTAAGAGTTGAATAATATATTTTTACTTTTAAATAATGGATAATTCAGAACGTATGGAGCTAATTTCTTGTGATTCGAACTGTGACTCGGAATCAGAAACTGAATTATCTGTAAATGATCGTAGCGAAAGTTTACTAGATGACCTGAATAGTAGTGACTCTGATAGTAGTACAGATGGAATCACTCAAGCAAGACAATGTTTTTAAATTAATTGTGATAATCCTTCCTCCTAGATTTGCTTTCACTGGAATTCCAAAAATTAACTTCGATATCGATAAGACTAAAGGTAAACTTCAGTTTTATGATGCTTTCATAGAAAGAAAAAAAGTTGTAATAAATACTTAAAAATATTAGAAATGTTAGTTTTAACAACATATCCTTACTTAAAAATGTAAAATGAACAAAAAAATGCAGTAAAATAATGTGATATTTTTGACCGAATTCTGGAAAAAAATGACACTGACAAAGGGTAAATAATAATAATAATAATAATAATAATAATCTTCTTAATAATAATAATAAAAAAGCAAAAGAAAGACGGAGAAAAGTATACCAAAGGACTAGAATCAAAAATAGTAATTACTTCGCATATTGCCAAGCTTAGCATATCAAGAAAGGTTTCCTGGCTGGTAAAACTATTTAGTTAAAATATCAGGAATAATAAATAATATGCCATAAGAAACTGGCATTCAAAGATTCCATAACAAACTGACATTAACTTCTCAATATACTTTGAATTTGGCATATTCATACCACTCTATTGGCCATGCATGGGCTTTTAATGCTTCATTATTGTGTATGATTTTAACTATACCATATATTGATATTTGAATATCTTTCAATAATTCTAATTTCAATTATAACTTAAAATACTTTTTCAGCCCTACAAAAGAGTTCTTAGATTGCCGCATAGCACACTTTGCAACAGAGTTCGATTCACAGTTTAATTTGGGAGACTTCATTGTAGCGAAGAACTTTTTAGAAGAAATGTGTGACGAAAATTCTGACATATACAAAGGTAAGATTTTGTTCTTATTTCTTGATAGATATTAAATAAATGGTACGATACAATTTATTTATTCGATTAAATTTATTGGAAATCCTTAAAACTAAATCAAAAGCTGAAAATTGGTATATATATATATGTTACCGTCGAAGTAGAAATACTAGAATTTCCAGATTATGAAAGAATGTCCAACCTTACATCGAGCATTTGTATCCTCCCGTTTTACATACTTGGATCAAAGTAAAGCTTTTAAAATTTAATACTTATTTAATAAAGTAATCATAACACATCATACAAAACATGGTCTCATGCTCCATTATCATTATTTTACACGTACAGGATAAGTTAGACCCAAACAAACCGATATCGAACGGCAACGAGTATTAATACAAATACCGAAATTTTCACTCAGATTAATGTACCGAAAAATTGCCTCCTAACACAATACAAAATCGACCAAAAGTAGCGTATTTAATTGTAACTGCAAGAGGCAAACATGCAGGAATTTATACACGTATATAAGATAAAAAATGTTAATTTACGCATTTATACGGGCATATTTATATATGCGTATATTTATATCATATTTATGTAAACGAATATACCCGCACATTCGTATATTTTTACACGAATGTATGTGGACATATAATTTTAAACATAACTATGCATATATATATATATATATATATATATATATATATATATATATATATATATATATATATATATATATATATATATATATATATATACATAGAGAGAGAGAAAAAGAGATAAAGGCTGATATTTTTATAAAGTAAAGGCTGATATTTGTATAAATTTGTATGTTATTTTATAAAAATATGCGGACAGTATAAAAATATATTTTATTTAAAAAAAAGTATACAACATACGTTACGTATCGCTTTACATTTTTGATCGACTGTCAAATGTAAAAGTATATATATATATATATATATATATATATATATATATATATATATATATATATATATATATATATATATATATATATATATATATATATATATATATATATATACACGTATATAAGATAAAAAATGTTAATTTACGCATTTATACGGGCATATATATATATATATATATATATATATATATATATATGTGTGTGTGTATATATATATATATATGTATGTATATATATATATATATGTATGTATATATATATATGTATGTATATATATATATATATATATATATATATATATGTGTGTGTGTGTATATATATATATATATATATATATATATATATACATATATATATATGTATATATATATGTATATATATATTTGTATATATAGGTATATATATGTATATATATGTATATATATATATATATATATATATATATATGTATGTATATATATATATATATGTATGTATATATATATATGTATGTATATATATGTATGCATATATATGTATGCATATATGCAAACTTCGAAAATTATGATGTACTATAAAAAATGTAAGAGACCAAGCTGAAGAAAAATCTATTTTTTTCGTCCTTCATTAATTCGTGGTGATACAAACATACAGCGCTTAATTTGAAATAAAAAATGACGACAATGACAGAAAATACTTTACGCGCATACTTTTTTTTCAATTAATTTCTGTACGGCGTGGATTTAGAAACAGCTAAGCGACAGAAGTACCATGTCAGAAGAACGTTTTGCGGTGTAAAATCAATTTAAATATTTAGGTTGCTGATGCAAAACGAAAACATGCGTCTAGGGAGAAATGATGGTGAGTCAGAGATTTCTTTTTTTTTTAAGTTTCACGAATGTCTTTGACAAATGACGCATGTGAACTAGGAATATCCTAGTAAACATAATGAAAAGTTTTGAGAAATAAAATATTATTTCAAACCGTTTCACTTACAGTTGGTGGAGAGTTTTACAGTGGGCAAGAAACGATTGGACTTTTGTGTTTTCATGATAGAAAAATTGAAAAAGAGGATTTTCCTAATAAGATGGTTTACGCCGTCGAAACCACGATTTATTTGTCTGAAAATATCTATCAATGAAAAGATGTGCAAATAAGTTTAGTAAATAATAGCCAAATGTAAAAGTATTTTATATTATGTCCCAAACAAAAAGTTATAGAATTTAAAAAAAAACGAGAAATAGCAATTATCTGGAAACGTTGCAAATCTGGATATTTACACAACTGCGTAAGACAGCAAAAATTTTGGTTCAACAGGAGATAGACACGGCTTATTGGTCCTTGCTTGGACATACTTGCTTAAAGGAGGAGCTCTCGCATCATTGGATAACTTACATGGATGACAGACAGGGTCATGAGGGGTGAGGAGTGAGAGTAAGAGTGAGGTGAGGATTTGTGGGTCCTGGGTGTAATATCGATCTTACATCGCTGGATAACGAGCGTGGGTGACAGTCAGGGTCATGAGGGGTGAGGAGTGAGTGCAACCGTGAGGGGAGGATTTGTGAGTCCTGGATGTACTATCGATCTTACATCGCTGGATAACGAGCGTGGGTGACAGTCAGGGTCATGAGGGGTGAGGAGTGAGTGCAACAGTGAGGGGAGGATTTGTGAGTCCTGGATGTACTATCGATCTTACATCGCTGCATAACGAGCGTGGGTGACAGTCAGGGTCATGAGGGGTGAGGAGTGAGTGCAACAGTGAGGGGAGGATTTGTGAGTCCTGGATGTACTATCGATCTTACATCACTGGATAACGAGCGTGGGTGACAGTCAGGGTCATGAGGGGTGAGGAGTGAGTGCAACAGTGAGGGGAGGATTTGTGAGTCCTGGATGTACTATCGATCTTACATCGCTGGATAACGAGCGTGGGTGACAGTCAGGGTCATGAGGGGTGAGGAGTGAGTGCAACAGTGAGGGGAGGATTTGTGAGTCCTGGATGTACTATCGATCTTACATCACTGGATAACGAGTGTGGGTGACAGTCAGAATCATGTGGGATGAGGAGTGTGAATGGCAGTGAGGGTCCAGGGAGATGAAGATTGTGGGTCCTGTGTTAATATTCATAATCCCCTGATCACCATTATCATCAGATCTTATGCCATGTGATGTATTTTAATGAGATTACATTAAAGGCATAGTTTATGAACCATCTATGTCGAAAGCACTATAAGTATATTGTATTTGTGAAACAATTAAAACATGAAAATGGTATACTACAAAAAGTATGGAGCAACCTAATGACATATTAGATGTTTCTATTCTAACAAAGGGATTACATATCAAACATTTGTAACTATGAAAAAGGTATATTGTTCTTTAATTTTGTATATTACCTACTGCGATATCTATAGTAGTTTTTGAAATATAAATATTTTAAATCTTGTCGTTAATTTGTAATAACACTACATTATTTCTAAATTTTACGTATGGGTTAGAATTTCTCGTACCGCCTCATAAAATTTATATATGTGCAATCAGTAATTTATGTTCATCTTAGTTTAATAACTTTGACAAATTATATTTCAAATGAAAAATAAACATTTCAAGTCAATATATAGGAGTTTTGAATATGGACAACACTAGAACGATTTTCCAACATTAAACCAGTTTTTGGAATTTTGAAATTATATACGGTAAATATTGTGTCCTATAAGATAAACCAGATCTTGAGATTGAAAAACTATGTTTCACATCATAATTCAATTTTTTTTTTAAATTTATTGCAGTTTATATCGACAATGTTGACTGCTACAGATCCATGGTGAATGAATGGGACGGATGCAAAAAAAAAGCCGAGGATGTATTCTCCGAGTATCGTGCTTCCAGCTTTGCTTTTCAAAACACTGATATTGAGGAACTAGATGAAGAAGAACGGGAAATAGCAGAGCATCGCTTTTTCTTTGAATCTCGATGCTTGTAAGTTTATATCATATTTCATTATTTTAAGATTTGTTGAAATTTTATAAAAGAACGTATGAGATTCACTCTCATGTTTTATTTACGGTATTAATTATCTTTGTATCAAAAGCGTGGTTGCGTCCATTCTCAGAGTAAAGGGTGTAAGTGTTTTAACGCTGATTAAAATCATGTCTGCGGGAAAAACATAGGAGAGATGACAATATGTGTGGCAAATAAAGTGATATATTATATTGTAGATTTTAACAAAGTTTTCTTTCTAGTCGTGTACTATGCTAAATTTAAAAAAAACTTTATATTAAAATACAAAAGTATTGCAGAAGAATATGAAATCAGTTCTCGATATTTTAATGGACATTTGATGAAATCTTCCAATTTCTCCAGTCATGTCCACGAAAAGTGAATCTTATCATTGCAAGTAACTAAATTTATGTAAATGTATTGTAAAATATTTTAAACCCTAGTAGAACGTGATCGACAATTTTAAATTGGAAAAATTTTATTTATCTTAATCATTCAAAAAATTAATTTCAATTTAATTTTAAAACATATGTAAGTTACTTGCATTTACATTATGTACTTTATGTTTTATCTCATCATTAATAGTTAACGAAGTATAAATGTAACAGAAAATTATTTTCGGAAATTCAGTAGCAATCTGTAATTTAAAAAAAATACTTCACAATCCTTCTCACTGCCTTGGTAAGAAGTACACAACGTTCTAAATACGTATCACGCATTCAAAGACCGTTGTAAAGTAAACTGTCAATTGTGACCTTTACAACTGTTGTAAAGAGTATAGTATTGCACAAAACGGATGTCTCACAGTCTCGTTAAAATGTTATGGTACTCTTCTTGTCATGTTAGGGTAGAAGTCGAATACAGACAAACCTAATGAGCTTAATTAATTAATAGTGCATTGCTCTTGTAAATAAGACTTTGATAGTACTACATTCTTCCGAAAAAAGTATAATATTTTTTAATTACTTGTTTGTACTTTTTGCGTCTTCTGTGCAGGCAGGATATGACCATTAACACTTCTTAAGGTGTATTAGATGATCAAAGAGTCCTTGTAGACAAAACCGCAAAACTTTTACTGTTGTTATTTACTATATCGATTAACAATGTTACACAAAAGGAATACTCTTTTTCTTGATATACAAGACTCTTTTTCACTTTCTTGATATACAAGTTGCCATTTTTCGGTAGAAGAAGACAAATGCGTACATACATGAGGAAACCTGATGATTGTATTTGCTAAAAACCTCCAAAACTTTAAAAGTAAGACTTCTAAAGTTATGTGTTCAATCTGAAAATTTATAACATCTTTTATAACTTGTTTTTACTCTTTATGTCTTCTGGTACATGCAGGAATTGTGTGTAGCAATGCTACAGTCCTTCCTTTGTTTCGCGATGTATAATGAGAATGTGGTGAATACTGGAAGGTGTTACAAACCGGGGTAACGCTGGGTACATTAGACAGCTAGTTTTCAATGAATTAAAAAGAAAAACTCTGTCCAGTAAGGTACAACTGCGTTTTAACTAATTGTCACCAAAACATATTGTACAGTTATCTTTAATTTTTCCATCTCCTGTATAATAATAGCCTCAGTTATCTGTCCGTCTGTCCTCGAATTTCTGAAGTGATTGGACCTGGAATAGATATGGGCAAATATATTGGATTCTTGATGAGTTAGGGCAAAAAATAAATCTTTAAATCATTCAAAATCCACCCCTTCCCCCCTTTTAGGTTATTTAATGCTATCCTTTCAAGCTTTAATTCACAGATTATAAGCAAGCGATTAAATTTATTACATTATAAATAGGTAAAAATAACATATTTTGTAGCATTATGACGTCATTTCTTTAACCATTTGATTTAATAAATTCTTATTTTAAATTATTTAAATATCGTCTGCATTAGTTTGATATGTTTTATCACTGAACTTAGTTATTACGTGAATAATTTTCTTTTATATTTGGCTTAAATATAAGATTAGGAACATATGTGATAATTTTAAATTAATCATAGATAAAAATTAATCCATGTGATAATTTTTTGTTGCAATGAAAATTTTTTACAACGGTATTAAAACAAATTATTTTCATAAGTCTAGTAGTCTACGTCATGGACTAATTGATATATAGCGATAAGTTAAGTTATTGATTGTGCCGATAATTCTCAGCCAAAAAACAAACTTTTTTACCTGCCTCACAGGGTACTTTAAATTTCAGGAAAATTAAAAATTTTACTGATCCCGTCATATGACGGGCTATATGATAGTTTAATTATATTCTTTTAATAATTTTCTATGTTACAATATAGGGTGAATTCACACACGACAGCTTGCATAGGAACAAAGATTTTGGAAACATGCGGATTTGATGCGTTTCAGACCTTCCTCGAGATGTTCGTCGGATTACGTTGGAAAAATTTCTTTTGTGGAAAGGGAGAAGAAAACCTTTTTATTAAAGGATTCCTAGACTTCTTGGCAGATGAAAACAAGATCGTAGAAAATGTTTTGATTCGTACAATGCTTGAAATTGAGGACAAATAAATAAGTCCGTTGTAAGAATCAAGGACGGTTCTGAAAGAAATGAAATAAGGAAAATTATGTATTAGCAAATAAAACTATAATTTTTACTCTCATTTTAGAGATTTATTTTATCTCTAACCTCCTCTCTCATCTAACCATATGTGAGGTTCTTAAAGTAAGTAGTGAAAATATATTTTTAAACAAGGTTTGACTGTTAATTTCCAGGACTCATGGAATAACTCAGAAGAAAAAAAAGGTTAAACACATGTCCATTTAATATGGTTCTTAGTAATCCCCATCAACCTTAAAGCACGTCTGTGTTAGGCTGTACAAACTTCAGAAAGAAGTTCTTAAAGTCTTCTTTTATAATGCTCTTTAATAGTGACGTTAAAGTTTCAATTACGTCCGGCGTGAGTACGGACTGTTGCTGACCTGTGTGTGGATCATCTTCGACACTTTCGCGCCCTTCCCGAAAGCGCTTAAACCATTAAAAATATCTCGAACGGAGATAATGCTTCCTTGCATTAAAGTTTTTTTTTATAATCATTACAATTTTTGTTAAACATTAATCATTTTTCTTCAAAACTATATTTGGCATCTTTTGTAAACTTCAACATTGTGTATGGATTTTCAGATTTTTCTATAATATTTTATTGGAAAAAATCCTCAGCCCTTTGCCGTAAAAAGAATAGAATTTGACAGTTTCTTAAGTCCATTTGTTCGTGGATCAAGACACTTATATTCTAGATCGTGATTTTATCCTTGAATTAATTTTTAGGATACTACAGCATACACAATAACTTATGGTGGTCTTTAAATTGTGAATTGTAATTAACTTCTGCTGTACTAAAGGCATGCAAGAAAACGGTTAGTGACATCTCTAATACTAGAAATTCGTCCACTTGGAAAAACAATAAATATTAAGCAACATACAAAAACAGCTTTAGAGAAAAGATTTTTAAACGGTTTTCACAAATAAAGTTAGAAATCTGAAAATTCAATAGCATAATTAAATTTGGGTAATATAGAAACATACATTATTTCATAAAGATCTTGATTTATAAAAATGCAATGTATCAGCCAGTATCAAAGATAAATTTTAAAATATTTTATTTAAACTTCTTCTGTATATTCGAAAAATATCTTATTCATCTTCACTTTCCCAGAAAACTGTTACTGTCGTTTACTATCACAATGTGTAATACATTCTAACATTGTTTTCAAACAAGCTAGTTTTTCAACTGCAGCCAACCCAAATTTTTAAATTTCTGTACAAAGTTTGATACTAGTCTTGTGACAAGTTGGATTTCCACTTTCAATAATCACATGGAGTTTACAGTCCTAAAGTAATAATTTGTATAAGACGTTTTCAAAATAAGAACCAGTGCTCGATTTTGTAGTAATTCACCATTTTTCTTGAAGGTATGTTTTTCAAAGTGCAGTTCATAGTAATCAAGGGCAAATGTGTCTGAAATTAGATATTAAAATAGTACCATATTAGAACATTCTCTGACACATCTGAGATTTATTTTTTGTTAAACCATTAGCGACTAAATCAAAACTATTAATTATATATTTTAATGAATATCTTAAATTGACTTTACTGTTGACTTCACAGATAGCAAATTTAGTTTGCAGCAGTCTTGAATTGCATGCCTGCAAACTTGCAGCAAGTTCAGCATGACAAGCCTGCAAGTTTGAAACAAGACTGCAGCAAGTCTACGCAAACTTCAAAGTCACCATACCTCCAACTTGCAGCAAACTTGACATGCAAGTTACAGTACACTTGTCGTGCAAGTTTGCCGCAAATTTGTCATATCAAACTTGCTAAAAGTTCATTGCACGGTTGGGAGAAGTTGATAAAAATTCACTGAAAAGTTAAAATTTTCAACATAGATTTAACATGTCACAATACACGTGCATGAAAACGAAAGCATTGCTTAGTGAATTAATAAAATTAACACATCTATTTAATTTATCAGAAATTTTAGATAGTTGCAAATTATAGAGAAATGCTACTTTAAAAAGCAACCACACTTGAATAATTAAAATAATAAATGCCTTTTAAAAGACCCATAGCAGCTTGCGAAATGGTGTGTCTGCCATGTTGTCATTCTTGTCTTTGGCCTGGAAACGTTTGCGCATGTGCTCCTTATCTTAACTCTCATGCAATGATGGGAATTTTCGCTTGCTCCAAGTTTGTCATAACAAGATTGCCACAGTCTTGCAGCAAAATTGCTTTGTAAAGGAGTGGTCGCTTTATGTTCCGTCTAACTTGCTGGAGTTTTGCTGCAAGTTTGTCGCGTCAAATTTGTTATGACAAGATATTATCCAGAAAAAATCAAACATGCTGCAAATATGCATGCTATCTGGGTTTGGGGGTTAATAAATCAGAAATTCAAACATAATTTAATCACAGTAATTTCTCATTAATGATGGTTTGTCATTTATAAACAATGAAATTTGTCAATAACATATGCATTTGCTATCATTTGGAAATAGATGGTAAAGTGAATTCTTGTAAGGGATACAGAATGTACAGCTATTCGTTAGGATTTAAGTTTACACACTTGCTTCAAAAGTAAATTTATGTGGGAAGTTCATAAAGTCACAATGGAAGACAAAAGATGTATATTTAATAATGAAGTACAGGAGGAACTTGTACCACGTTCTGTGATACCTACCGCATATACAATTACAATTATTTTTTAATTTATTTAACACTTTCAGAACGTTCATTTCAAATTTTTAAAGTTATTACTTGAGATCTGTATCTTAGCATTCAAGACTTTCTTTGGCACGGTCTGTGCAGAATGCTGCTTTGTATTCGTTTATCCGTTATAACCTGAAATATTAAAAAAAAAGTCGAAAGTCAGTGGATGTGTACAGCAATGTCAATAAGGAATGGTAATTTCTTCGTGCATAGTAGAGTATCCGTTCTCCGTTCACTTCAATTCCGTTTCTCGCTACCAGTTCGACTGAGACAATGCCCCATACGTTACAATATTGAAACACTTCGTGTCTACAATATGATTAAATGATGAATTTACTCGTTTTTACTAATTAAAATGACTAATTTTATATCAATCTCCAGACATTTCTACCGAGATATGTTTTTATAAATATTTTAAATCCAAGTTACTATGGACTGCTCAAACTAAAGCAAATATAAAATTTAAACATCTTAGACTTTAACAGCCTGTCCAGATTAGTTATCAACTGTCATATGATGTCAATATCAGAAAAAAAAGTTTCGTAATAAGATATTTATTTGGTATCACATTAAAATACTGTGTGGCGACTGCATTCTCGCCTCGCTCAGCGTCATGAGCCGAAACATTGGCTCTTGTTCCGAGGTCGCTGAAGCACTGCGTTTTCCACGCCGTATGCTAATTTTCTTCTAGAATACGAAGTATAAAAGGCAACTTCCTTAAAGCAACCTCATCAATTCCTGCTTTCGACCTCGAGGAGCATCTTGCTTGTGCTGGCTGATCATGTCTTTGCCTGTAAATATTTTCTGGTGAGGTCGTTCATTTTGTGTTTTTGTTTCAAACTTCAATTAAAGTTTAGTTTTATTTCAACTTTGCCTCATTTCTCAGTACCTTAATACCTTCTGACACCCTTTGTGTTTGGTGGGGTATTTCCATTTTGTTAGCACATGCCTCCTCACCAAAACTGTGAATTTTGTAATATATAATATACCTTAGTCAAAATGTCAGTCGAAGTACCGCCGAACAATGGCCGATTGGTTAGGGTGCTGCCCTTCAGTACTAGAGTGCGGGGGGTTTAAATTCCAGAGTGGCATGTATGTTCGGAATCGGCTTTAAGTGTAGGTCCCGGTCTTATATGCCCTCGTGTTGCAAATAGTAGACCGTAGCACTCCAAACCAAACCAAACCAGTCGAAGTACCTTACGAAAAAGGTAAATTTATTTGGGGCTCCGAAAGTCATAAAATGTCTGCCAAAATGAAAAAAGAAGGAATTATAACATTAACTCTGATAACTTTTGAAAATTCTACTATTTTTAGATGTCTTTATGACGGGACCATAGGTATTAAATAGGTTAATCCGAGTGATAGCAAATGATGAAAGTAATAGGAACAGTGATGATTATCTCTCCTCTGTAATTAGTGGTTTACCAGATAACCTTGTCATATTTACCTTATACTCAATGACGATGAGGGAATTCTAATGAAGTATGCTTATTACTGATAGAAAATGTCTACGATAACCACACGGGTACATTGAAAACTTTTAATGATCCGATGATACGATCTTGAGATTTAAGTAATTCTACAGTAATTTGAATTTAAAAAAAAGAAAAATATAAATGATGTGTGATATCTAACATAAAACCATTATCAGCATGAAAAAAATAAAGCACACAACTGAACTAGATACTAGAAGAATCAACATAAAAAATGAAGGATATTACATTAAATGTAAGGAGACAGGCCAGCACAAGACTAATTCTTATTAACTTCCTGACTGTGAACGTATCCTCGGAGTTAATCTATAATCTCGTTAGGAAAAGAAAACAGATTATCATAGGGATTTTCGGGTTGCTTAATACACTGCTCTTTTAATTTATAAAATTTAATCCTGCTCAATAATATCGCTACGTTAACAATGGTGACCTTGAATGACGATTCTCAATTAGAAACAAAAGAAAAAAATGAAAGAAGAGACTAGAAGAGGCTACATAAATAATGGAGACTACATGAATAATGTTCCATTAGAGTGAAATATAAAATGATAGGCCAGCACAAGTCTCTTTCATGTTAAATTCCTCTTCAGGATCATAGTATGGAAGTCCAGCTATGATCTTGTAGGGAACAGATAATATATTACGATTGACATGTTCGGATTGTTTAACACAGTGCTCTTTTATGATCTAATCCTCACTATTAATATCTCTACATACACAATATTGAATTTAAATGACACTTCTTATCTAAAATATTCTGCTCAATTCAAAAATCGCATACTATATAAGAAATATTTTACTCAAAAAATTATGAAAATTAGAGAGTGCATGCATGTTCTGTTTATGGACAAATTTGTAGAAATCAACTGAACATGTAATTTAATTCAACGGTAAAAGTGTAAGTAAATATCGGTCATAATTCTAAATTGAACTTGCGTCATTAAAGACACAAACACTTCAGTTCAGAATAACACATTAATAGCTCCAAGAATTAATGAAAAACAAAGTAAATCTCTAATTAATACCTTTTGGATCCATTATAAATGTTTTTAAGACCAAAGTCTATTTTTACTTGTCTATGTTAGTTCTTTTTACCTAATCTCATTAGATTTGTCAGCAAATTTGGCAATTTTATAAATAATTTACCAGATTATCCATAATATCCTTTAAACTTTATGATTTTTCGAACCTCTACATAAATTTACACTTCCGCAAGGAACGACTGCAATCTTCAATATCTTTATGTGTTATACAGCTGACTTTACCGTAATATGTTTACATGTAACAACAAATCAGTTTCTAAACACGAAGATTTATTAATAAAGAACATCCTTTGATGTTTAAAATTACATCTGATCACTAATAAAGAGATATTTTATATTAAAAGTTGTTTAAATATCGTATTTATTTTACTCTGTGCCGACCTTAAAAAGATTCATTTAAGACATTTATCAATACTTATATTCGATAAAAAATAGACTACGGTATTATTGTGTAAAGGTTTTTTTCATATAAATATAAACAAATGTGTTGATCTTTTTCGTTAAAATATAATAGTATGTCAGACAAGTGTCTAGCTAACACTCAGGTTGAATAAAATACCACTGGTATAACGAATATTATGCTACAAACAAATACAAAGTTTGATAAGACGCGGTACCTCAATCGGCAAAGACAACGTTCTTCTAACTAAAGGTTTCATAAATTTCTGGTCTCATTGTCCTCCAAGTTCTCAAACAATACATGTGTATATTTGTATTCAATACCTCAAACGATATCTTTGATTGGCCTGCCACCTTAATCCTGGTTGCCTTCCGCTTTGTCCGTACTTTCAATATGCGATAACGCACTTGAGCATGACATTTTTCCTCTGTAGCTGTTCTCTTCATACGACATAATCCTTCTTTATCTTCAGTTCGGATGGAGAAGCTTGGCTTTTCTAAGTGGCAATAGCAATAACAAAGTTTTGATGGTTTCCTCTTACGTGGCTTGAAGAGCAGCGGTCTAAATTTTACTACACGAGGGCTAATGAAATCGAATCCTATTTCTTAAAGCAGATTCCGAACGACTACAACACCGCTGTCAACAGTGGTATTCGAATCCTGGTACAGAAAAGCAGCATTCCCTTTTCGCCCTTAGTTCGGGAAAAGATTTAGTAGTATCGTTGTTTATTTTCTAGTTCTAAGAATTTTGTTACTCAGATAAAATATTACAAGTAACTGAATTTTTCAATTACAGAAACACATTAATTATAGATACTATACTGTAAAGAATAAGAATGTCTTTCTCTTCGCATAATTAACAAAAAAAATTATTTCAGATTTTTCCTCAAAAAATATCAATTAAAATTAAAAAATATTATTCAAATTTAAGACACACTGTATTTATTAAGTAATATTTTTAACTTACTTTTTGAATTTTTGTCTATAAATTACTAAGAAAATGAAAAAATTATTTCAATTGTGCAATTTCCTTTGTCCATGTCTCTAAATTAAATTCCCATTAACAAGAAAAAAATTTCTATCAGTAGCTTTTAAAGTTTCTTAAATTAAGTATTTCAGCGAGTGGTTAACAAATAAAATCTACTTCAGAAAAGCTAAAATTGAAAACAAGGAATACAAAGCACATGTCGTAAAAAGGATACAGAATAAACAATTGTGAAAAACCAAAGTCAGACATGTAGTAAACCATAAAATTTTTAAAAAAGAACAAATTTAATATGTTGCAAATTTAATAGTTTGCAATAGATCTACAAAAAATCTGGAGCAGAATAAGAAAAAAAATGTTATGGAACGCTTCAAAATCCTCAAATATATTTAAAGTTAAAGACTTTAATTAAATGAACCATCCAAACTGATCTTATTGAATATTCTACTTTATTAAAGATGCTGTATCCCATTAATATTGAGTATGTTGCCAGTTAATGTTCTCTAGTATTTAGAATAGTGCTCGTTTGAAACAAGAAAACAGCTTTCTGCGTTTTTATGTGTCTTATTTATTTTGGCTTTATATTTCAAGCTATATTACAGCCCAGCCAAATGTTTTACTTTCTCAAATAAATGTCTGCTTCTTATGCTTGACATTAAATGCACTAAATTTTCATGTCTGAATAGAATCAATAATTTGGACTTTAATTACATATCAATAATTTTTCAGAATAAAAAATGCCTTTTTTTTGCAGGAAAAGTTTCCTTTTCATCAGCGCAAAATTGCTGATTCTTTCTGAGGAAAGACGCCAAGAAAGGCGCGCAAGCAGTACCGTAGGTAAAAGTATTCAGCTTGTAGGCTCGTAATGGATTTGAGCGATTTTGATTCTAATTCAGTGGAGTTTGAACATGTTTCAGCAGAAACACCATTAATACCTACTAACCTCTGAGTACTGCTGTATAATGGAAAATTTAAATTTTCTACACATTCTGTACTCTTATTCACATGCGCTGTCACTAAGGGCTTTACATTTTATGACTTTACCTGAAGGAGATTTAACTTTAATTAAAGAGGTTAACAGTAAACCATTATAACTTTGTAATGCTGATTTGTATTGAACACTATTTAAAAATGATTGAGGGAAATTTTCAGTATTTCGAATAGAACTACCTTCACAAACATGTAATAGAGTGTGGTGCCGGAGAACACAATTTTCGAAACAAATGCTAATTTTGCAGTTTCCTACAGTATTATTCCTTAAACAATTTGCACAAAGTTTATTAGAATTAATTAAATTTCATCTTTCATGAACATTTATATTATTATATTTGTCACATTTGAATAACTGATGTATTTTTTCATAAGCTAAACACTTATTTTCTTTAATTACAACTGTGAAGTCAATATACGAACTGTGATTTTTAGTTTCACATTCCCTGTTCCTTTCTTTACAACCCAGAACTAACTTTCGGTTTTAATTTGTTGGGTCTTTCTCCCCGCTTCCTTCTCAATGAATGGACGAAATATGTCATAATCACGTATCTTTTGTTTGTCTTCCAAACTTAACTCCCATCTCTGCTCAATGGAATTATCAAGTTTAGTTAACATAGAATTAACAATTATAGAATTATCTGTTAAATGTAATAGCGAATTTTTATGATTGACTTTATTCATATTTGACATGAATATTTTGTTGAGTCAAAGAAAGATACCGATTAGAAACGTAGTGATTACACAGTATCTCCCAGCAGTTAGCCAAGTTATCTGCTTTCAAAAAAATGTCCCGAATTAATTTCATTGCAGCTCCCTTTCCACACTTTTGAAAATTCTGTAATTTTTTAAGATTATCTAAATTTTTATTATTTAAAGTAGAGGAAGCGAATAACTGTTTAAATAAAAGATCCGTGTTTCGCTTTTGCCAAAAAATTAGGTATGTCTAATTTCGAAAATTTTACTAAAACTGCTTCCGATTCCTTATGTTCTGGTCCAATTTCGTTCTCAGTAGATCGTTCTGATCTACAATCGGTTTGTAAATCAACGGTAAAATTTAATATTTCTTCTTGGTAATTCAAATATACTTGCATATTCTCCACTTTCCTTTAAAGATAGTTTAAAGAAAACATTTTCAAATTTGTCTTCTAAGAATTTAAGTTTTGTTTTTAAAACCAAAACACGTGCGTAATCTTCGGCATCACCTCCGCAATTCTATTCTTTAACCAATATATCTGCTTTATATTATTTCGAATAGCATGAATTGCTTCAAAATTTTCGTCATTTTGAGATTTCACAGATATTTAAACAAACGCGAATATAAGAGTAATTTAAAATAATGAATAACGAATGACAAATTTTAGACACTTCATGATAAATTAATTTAATAAAAGTTTTCGATCTGAGAACTGATTTCCGCTGGAAAATCTCCAGCTCGATGAACCAAAAATAAGTTAGACTTCCGAGTCGCCCGACTCGAATGTGAATTGGCTTAAACAAAAACCGAAGTGAACATGATTTAGGGTGACTTACCCTCGGTTCTCCCCAACAGAAATTCACACTGATATTGCATGACACAAAAAATGACGAATACTGGGAACCTTAAAAAGTAATTTAATGAATAAGAGAATTAGAATAGAAATTCTATGAGAGGTATTGTCTGCCTCATAAACACGAACGCAACGATTGCAGTGTAAAGGTTAAAAAAAAAAAAAAAAAAAAAAAAAAAACATAATCAACGGAATTTTTCTCGAGTACCTGAAGTCAAGTTCAGTGGATCAGTCCATTATTGCTTGTCCAACGGGAATGTACAAAGTCGGGTAAGGATAGTATTATCTTTTTTTGATTGATGAACACACCAAAAATAATCGCTGGTTTTAGATCACAAAGTATATTGTTAAGATTATTGTCGTCTTTCCGTTTTCCTTTCTTTGTTTTGGTAGTAAGGTAACGATCATAGAGTCTATGGTAACTAAATTTCTTGTTGTCATAGTATATATTTTATAAAATGATTTAAAAGGGCTGTTTCTTCAATATTTGCATTTGAATAAAAAGAATAAAATAAAGTTCTGTGCACGTTAAAAGGTGTTTCAATTTAAATGTTTTGAATTTCTTCAATTTATTAACAATATGAAAACCCTTGAATTCAAAAGAAAAGAACAAGTGTACGATTTGAATCTTTGAAATACAAAACAACATTAAATAATACCTTATCTCGTTCGCGTGTTCTTTGAGACAAGATGAGAAGTGACAATGTGATTGTAATAAAATTTGTTATCTCTGGATTCTTCCTAAACTTGTAAAACATGAATATCTGATAAAGTGTAAGATTTGGTTAGAACCATATTTCGCCATTTGGCGAAAGTGCAAGAATTCAGCATAAAATACAAAGCGAACAATTAATTCTCAAGTAGTAAAACAAATTATATAGACAAGAGTTTTACAGCTTCCAGCAAACTGCATTCTTAATGCAATATAACAAGAAACTTGAAAAATAAATGAACTTTCTATTACTGAGAATGCAAATTAAGGATGTTCTTTATGTAATTTCTCTCAATATTTGTGATTTGTTGATGATGGCTTTGTATTTAATACTGCATTTCAATAGTGCTCAGATGTTAGTATGTTAAATAAGAAAAATTTCTCTCTATCCTAAAAAACTTTTTGCTTTCATATCTCTTCATTATATGTAAAGAAAAAATGTTTGCTATCAAAAGTTTCAGAAGTAACATTCTGACGCGGACGTCATTAAATATTTCCGCAGGAAGTCTGCATTTATACTATAAAATAACACGCAAAAGATATTTTAAAAAATTTCTTTGGGTAAATTCTTCAAGAGTGTTTTCCAAAATCCGTTTTTAATATATTACGATGTTGATTGCAATATTCCTATTCTTGTTTGTACAAGGTAAGAAAGATATTTTTTGAATATTTGAATAATGATCATATTATTTATGAATGTTTAACCGTTGTTATTTCCCTTTCAAAACAGTCACCCTTTTCGTAAATCAACTTGTCATACTAGAGTTGCCGGTTTAAAAAGTTGTCAGGCTACTTTTAAATTATTTTCAATGCAGGTAAAGGAGTTGTTACTCAACATAGTTTACGATTTATACAATGCGAACGAGAAGGGGTCGACAGGTCCGTTTTCGAACAGGAATTGCTGTCGAACCCCGTTCGCGTTCAGTGTTAAGTTATGTATAAAACCACCGTTGATCAATTGTCAAAGGGGTAGAATTATATTCGTAGAGTTGTTCCAATCTCAGGTCAGGTTTCCAATAAGCGATTGGGGAATTTAACATTGGTTAGTGGTCGCATTGTTCTTCAGGCTCCAATTGATCTCTAAGTAAAGATCTAAGTCTAATATATGTCATATCTCTGAGATTAATGGAGAGATCAATGGAA
>CM063501.1:65050882-65068382 GCA_032207245.1 Pardosa pseudoannulata
CCATAAAAGTATTTCAATTGCTGAGAGTTTTAAAATGACTTAGTTACGTCGATTTATGGAGTAACTAAATAAAATTAAAACGGTTATAATCTGCCAAAAATATTTACTAGATTTTTATTAGTCTTGCATTTAAAAGAAATCATATAAATAAAATAAAATTATATTAGAATCTTTTTTCTGGGAAAAATAAAATTAATTTAAGAGAATAAATAAAAAAGGGTAATTCCATAGATATCTCAAGATTCATGCACTCAAGAAGAGTACAATAAAACTTTTTGTGTGTAAAATAAGATCTGCAATATTTAATAATCAGCTAAACAAGAAACTAAGAAATAATGATAACAGTTAATTTAATAGTTTATTACTTCTTTAGTTTCAATTTTTCTGACTAAACAAGAAAATTTTCTTCTTTTTAATTTCTTTAGTTCCGACAGCACGTTAATTTTTTTAATAATATTTTATTAAAATGGTTTTTAAAGTTTAATAAAAAAGTAGCAAAAGTAGCAAGTTTTTATATGACCTAATTACATCGTAACTAAATAAATTAAAATAGTTATAGGCTGCTACAAATATTTACAAGAATTTTATCAATATTGCATTTAAAAGGAATAAAATGAAACAAAAAAAATTTAACTATATTAGCATCTCTTCCAGGTAAAAAATGAAACATATTTCACTGATTAATTCTAGATAAGTACATCAAATAGGGTAAATCACTAGATTGTTGTGTTAAAGAAGAGTATATTTAAAACTTTTTATGTGTAAAATGAGATCTGCCAATTCAATTAAACAAAAAACTGAGTAATAATGCTCATAACTAATTTAATTGCTTGTTACTTGTTTAGTTTCAAGTTACTGATTAACAAAGAAAATGTTTTACTTTTTAATTTCCATTAGTTATGCCCACGTTATAATTTTTTTCAAATATTTTTTTTATTAAAAACAAAGTTTCAGGTTTAATAAAACAAAATTTCACAAGAACAACAAAACTGAAATAGGTATTCAAACAAGAAACCCGGGCAAGATGCTCACAATTTGAATTTGAAATAAATTATTAAAAATGCATTTATTTTTTCGACTTAGAATTCAAAGATTGATTAATGGTTTTATTATGCCGTAACATATTTCAACGTGTTAAATTTGCTATAGTGAAAATGACTGGATGCATAGAAAAAGTCTGCTTAGCTGCCCGTTGTAGCAAAAATAATTGCCATATTTATATGATTAAAAACCCCTTAAAAATGCTAACTGCAGAAGAAAACTTAAGGTTGATGACGAAACAGTTATAACTCAATAATGAATGAATACCAACTGTATATCTTTGGAAAGACCAGACATGGATAAACCGTAGTTTATGAGGATTTCCTCGCGCAATTGGGTAAACACAAAAAAAAAATAAATAAGTAAGCAGAAGAAAGACAGAGAAAGATAGACCAAAGGCCTAGATCAAAGTTAGTAATTACGTCGAATATTTGTTAAGATTGGCATATTAGAAAGGTTTCCTGCCTGGTAAAACTTTAGAATTGAAATATCAGCAATAATAAATAATATGCCATAAGAAACTGGCATTCGAAGACATTAACTTCTCAATATGCTTTGTATTTGGTCCATTAATACCTCTTTATAAGCCATCCATGGGCTTAATGCTTGTTTATTGTGTATGATTTTAACTGTATCATATATTGATATTTGCATATTGTTCAATATTCTGACTTCAATTAGAACTTAAAATACTTTTTCAGGCCTACAAAAGAGTTCTTAGATTGCCGCATAAGACACTTTGCAACAGAGTTCGAGTCAGAGTATAACCTGGGAGACTTTATTGTAGCGAGAAACTTTTTGGACGAAATGTGTGACTAAAATTCTGACATATACAAAGGTAAGGTTTTGTTCTTATTTCTTGATAGATATAAACAAACCGATCTCGAACGGCAACGAGTATTAATACACGTACCGAGATTTCCAGACATAGATTCCAATACCAAAAAATAGCGCCTTACACAATAGAGGATCGACTAAAAGTAGCGTATTTAATTGTAACTGCAAGAGGCAAACGTGCAGAAGTTTATACACGTACATAAGATGAATGCTAATTCACGCCTTTATACGGACTATCGATATATGCGTATATTTATATATTTATATAGACGAATATACCGTACATTCGTATATTTTTGCACGCTTGTATATGGACATATCTTTTTAGACGTAAGTATGAATATATATATATATATATATATATATATATATATATATATATATATATATATATATATATATATATATATATATATAATATATTATATATATATATATATATATATATTATATATATATATATATATATATATAATATATATATATAATATATATATATATATATATATATGTATATATAAATGTATATATATATATATGTATATATATATATATGTATATATATATTTATATATATGTATATGTATAATATATGTATATATATATATATATATATGTATGTATATATATATATATATATATATATACATATATATAATATAAAAGTAAAGAATAAAAGATTAAATAAGATTAAATGTGTATACTAATATCAAGAAAAGCTAAATTAAATATTAATTAAAAGGACACAAATATAAAATAACGAATTGGAACGAATATGGAAAAAAGAATTGGTATACTTGAAGCGGTTGGGGGGATTGCGGTTAAATGGCTATTTTAATCATATGAAAAGCTCCCGATCACCATAAGTACAGCAATAAAAGCAGACAACTAGTCTAAAAACAATCCATACGAAAAATAAGACTCTAAACTGAAATGAAATTAAAACAACATTAACAATTAACCAATGTATACATTAAAATTATAAAATCCACTAAAAACACTAAACTGATCTGACGTACTCATACCCAACACACAAGACGCAGAACCTCTCCTTTACAAGATTTAAGATATGACTTTAAAACTTGAAGTATGAAATAACGTGGGTAATCTGCATTTAAAATGTGGCTAATGTATTACTTAATAAGATTATCACGAATCGAAGTAGAAATATACATATTAAGACATATATATGCATATATATACACAAAAAACACACATAAACACACACACACATATATATATATATATATATATATATATATATATATATATATATATAATATATATATATATATATATATATATATATATATATATATCTGTATATATATAATATTATATGTATTAATAATTATATATAAATTATCTCAAAATTTATATCAGGTTTTATAATAAAAAAAAATAATAAATAATTAGTAAATGATACAAGGATTTCATAATTGAATAATGTATGTTAAATTGAATAAAACAGGAAACACAGCTTTCAGCTACTGAGTAGCAACTGTTCCTATTTTGCCCAAAGAAATTACATTTTAGTGAAAGTTAATGAAGCTTAATATTTTAAAGACGTAATATGTAGTTTGACTCTCTCTGATACACAAACAAACATCTGTAAAGATTTCCTTACAATTCGTTCAGTTTTTTTATTTCTTTACACCGAAGAAACATAAAACATAATTCATCTTTACACAAAACTGTGTATAAATATAAATATATGTAATCCATGAATTATACAACTGCAGGACGAGGTTAATCCTAATCAGCTTAGCAGTAATAAAAATGCAGTCGGCCCACATTGGAGAGAACGGAACAGGTCTAATTAAAACTTTATTAGAGAGCTGGAAAAACGGACATCTTTACTAGTGAAAAACAGACAAAGAAAAAGACACAAAATGCACCCAACAGAGCTGCACCCAAGAACGAAGAGAGAAAGAATTTTCCCAAGGAATAAGACACTTATTCAGCGAATTAAATTGTTAATATCAGGGTGAATGTGGAGCCACTAGCTGGAAAACGTGTTGAATAGGCAGAAAATTAACATCTATATGATAGAAAGTTTTGGGAAATGTATCGAAAAACTTTTAGCTCAAGGGCACTCTTTTATTAAAACATTCAGAGGCTGAGAAAAAGATTTTAAGGAATTAGAATGGGAGAGAGGAGGTTTTTAAGGAAAAATTAAAGTTAAATAATTTTGATTTATTACATATATATACATATCTATATATCTATCTATATATATACACATATATATATATACATACATATATATATATATATATATATATATATATATATATTCGAATTTAAAATTTCGAAATTATGACATACTATGCAAAATGTAACAGTCCAGACTGAAGAAAATTATATTTTTTTCGTCCTTGATCAATAGATGGCGATACATCTATAGAGCGGTTTATTTGAAATAAAAAATGGCGACAATGACAGAAAATACTTTCCGCGCATTTAGTATACTATTTTTTTTCAATTATTTCTGTACAGCGCATATTTAGAAATTGCTAAAAAAAGAAGTACCATGTCAGAAGAACATTTTCCGGTGTAAAATCGATTTAAATATTTAGGTTCCTGTGGGGAAAAAAAACAAAAAAAAAATGTACGTCTCGGGAGAAACGATAGGTGAGTCAGATAACTCATGTGAACTTGGAATTTCCTAGTAAACAGCATGAAAAGTTTTAAGAAATATAATACTATTTCAAACCGTTTCATTTACAGTGGCCGGAGAATTTAAAAGTGGACAACAAAATTCGTCGATTGCACTTTTGTGTTCTCATGCTAAAGAAGTTGAAACAAGGAAGAAAAAAAACTGATTTCCTCAGGCGAAACCATGATATATTCATCTGAAAATATCCATCGTCATTATGTTAGAGTGCAAGAAAGCTTTTTGTATTATGTCCCATATATAAAGTTATAGATATTTCTTCCTTTGCTGAAAAAACGAGAAGTAGCAATTATCTGGAAACGTTGCAAATCTCTTTACACAACAGCGGGGACAGCAAAAAATTTGTTTGAACAGGAGAGAGACACGGTTTATTTGTCCTTGCTTGGACATTCTTGCTTAAACAAGGAGCTCTCACATCACTGGATAAGTAGCGTGGGTGACAGTGAGGATCATGTAGGGTGAGGAGTGTCAGTGACTGTTAGGGTCAGTGAGGTGAGGATTTGTGGTTCCTAGGTGTAATATCCATCTCACATGACTGGATAACGAGCGTGGGTGACAGTGAGGGTCATGTGGGATGAAGAGTGTGGTCACAGAGCGGGTACAGTGACGGGGAGATTTGTGGTTCCTAGGTGTAATATCCATCTCACATGACTGGATAACGAGCGTGGGTGACAGTGAGGGTCATGTGGGATGAAGAGTGGGAGTGACAGTGAGTGTCAGTGAGGTGAGGATTTGTGGGTCCTTGATATAATATCGATCTTAGAACACTCGATAACGAGCGTGGGTGACAGTCAGGATCATGTGGGTTGAGGAGAGTGAGTGATAGTGAGGGTCAGTGAGGTGAGGATTGGGAGTCCTTGGTGTAATATTGATCTCACATCACTGGATAACGATCGTGGGTGACGGTTCATGTGGGGTGAAGAGTTTGAGTGACAATGAAGTGAAGATTGTGAGTCCTTGGTGTATTATTAATAATCCCCTGATCACCAATATTACCAGATCTTATGCCAAGTATTTTAATGCGATTACTTTAAAGGCACAGTTTATGAACCATCTATGCCGAAAGCACTATACATAATATAGATTTAATTTGTGAAACAATTAAAACATGACAGTGATATAATACAAAAAGTATGGAATAAACTAATGACAGAATAGATGTTACTATTGTAACAAAAGGATTACACATCAAACATTTGTAAGTGGAAGAATCATATATTTTCTTAATTTTGTGTATTACTTATTGCAATATCTATAGTAATTTTTAATATAGAAATATCTTAAATCTTGCCATTAATTTGTGCTAACACTACATTATTTCTAAATTTTAAGTATAGGTTATGTTTAAACGTACTGCATAAAAAAATATATTCGTGCAATTAGTAATTTATGATTTTTTAGTGTAATATCTTTGACAAGTTATATATTAAATGAAAACTTAATATTTTAAAGCAATATATCGGAATTTTGTATATGGACAATACTAGAATGATTTTCTAACAGTAAACCAGATTTTGCAATTTTGAAATAGTATACGGTAACTAATGTGTCCAATACGGTAAACCAGATTAGGGAGATTGAAAAACTAGGTTTCACATTATAATTCTGTTCTTTTTAATTTATTGCAGTTTTTATCGACAATGTTGACTGCTACAGATCCATGGAGAATGAATGGGACGGATGCAAAAAGATAGCAGAGGATGTATTCTCCGAGTATCGTGCTTCCAGCTTTGCTTTTAAAAACACTGATATTGAGGAACTAGATGAGGAAGAACAGGAAATGATGACGCAGCGTCGCGCTTATCTTGAATCTCAATGTTTGTAAGTTTATATTATATTTCATCATTTTAAGAATTATCGAAATTTTATAGAAGAACTTTTGATATTCACTCTCACGTTTTATTTATTTTATTAATTATGTTTTTATAAAGAGCGTGGTTGTGTCCATTTTCAAATTGAAGAGCGTAAGAGTTTTAATTCTATCCTGTCTGGAGAAAAACATAGGGGAGATAAGAAAATGTGTGGGAAGAAAAATGTGTGGCAAATAAAGTGATATATTATATTGTGGATTTTAATAAAGTTTTCATTCTAGTCGTGTACAATTCTAAATTTGAAAAAGACTTGATAGATATAATCAAGTCCAACAGTATTACAGAAGAATGTGAAATCAGTTCTCACTATTTTAATGGACATTTTATAAAATCATCCAATTTCTCCAATCCTGTCCACGAACAGTGAATCTTATCACTGCAAGTAACTAAATTAATGTAAAATTATTGTAAAATATTTCAAATCCTAGTAGAACGTGATCGACAGTTTTAAATTGGAAAATTTTTACTTATCTTAACCATTAAAAAAAATTCATTTCAATTTAATTTTAAAACATATGTAAGTTACTTGCGTTTATATTATGTACTTTATGTTTTATATCATCATTAATGGTTAACTAAGTGTAAATGTAACAGAAATTATTTTCGGAAATTCAGTAGCAATCTGTAATTTAAAAAAAAAAATATTTCATAATCCTTCTCCCTTCCTTGGTCTGAAGTATAGAAAATTCTAAATCTGTATTACTCATTGAAAGACTGTTGTAAAGTAAACTGTCAATTGTAACCTTTACTGCTGTAAAGGGTATAGTATTGCACAAAACGTCTCACTGTCTCATTGCAATTTTATGGTACATCTTCCTGTCATGTTAGGATAGAAGTCGAATGCAGGCAAACCTAATGAACTTAATGAAATAATAGTGTATTGCTCTTGTAAGTAAGACTTCGATAGTACTACATTCTTACAAAAAAAGTATAATATTTTTGAATTACTTGTTTCTACTTTTTGAATCTTCCGGCAAGCAGTATATGACCATAAACAATTCTTAACGTGTATTAGATGTTCATACAGCCCATGTAGAGACCTTGTTCACCATTGTTATTTACTATGTAGAGTAAGCAGAATATTATACAAACCTTATTACAATATGGAACCTTAATTTTCTTGATATAAGACGCTTTCTCCCTTTCTTGATATACAATTAGCCATGTTTCGGTACAAGAAGACTAATGCAGATATTCATCAGCAAACCTGATGAGCGTAATTGCGGAAAACCATCAAACATCTATAAGTAAGTCTTCGAAAGTAATATATTCTAAAGGAAAACGTATAACATCTTTAATAACTTGCTTTCACTCTTTACGTCTTCTGGTTCATGCAGGATATGTGTTTAGCACTGCTATAGTCCTTTCTTTGTTTCACGATGTATAATGGTTATTTGGTGAATTCTGGGATGTTTTACAAACCGGGATAATGCTGGGTACATAAGACAGCTAATTTTGAATGAATAAAAAAGAGATTTGAAAAAAAATGTTCAATTTTACAACTCCTCTTCAACCTCCACTCAATAAATACGTGTTCTGCAAAGATTTATTTACTTAAAAAATTGAAATAAAATAAGTATCTGTGTTCTGCAAAGATCTCGATTTACTTCAAAATTTGGAAAAGAATTTACCAAGTATCTAATTTATTATTTAATTTAATTTAATTTAATTTAATTTATTAAAAATTTATTATTAAAAGTATTTAAAATAATCAAATTTTGAAAAATTTTTCCTCAAAATGTTGTTTTTGATTAAGAATCAATTTGTTGAGTTACGATCTCGCCAGATTTCAAACGCCACGCTGCAAGCACGCCACGCACGCAAGCTGCAAGCACGCCAATTTAAAATGGTTAAGCACCAACAAGATCCATGATTAGAAACAGGAGAGTGGGCTAAGAAGAGGAGTTAAAAAAGAATAATATTTAAAAAAAATTTTCATTTTACAACTCCTCTTCAACCTCCACTCAAAATACGTGTTCTGCAAAGATCGGTCGATTTACTTAAAAATTGGAAAAAGAATTTACCAAGTATCTAAAATTTATTATTTTTTTATTTAATAATTTAATTTATTAAAAATATTATTAAAAGTATTTAAAATAATCAAATTTTGAAAATTTTTCCTCAAAATGTTGTTTTTGATTAAGAATCAATTTGTTGAGTTACGATCCCCTCGCCAGATTTCAAACGCCACGCTGCAAGCACGCCACGCACGCAAGCTGCAAGCACGCCAATTTCGCCAAATGGGGTTGAAGCACCAATAAGATCCATGATTAGAAACAGGAGAGTGGGCTAAGAAGAGGAGTTGAAAAAGAGAAAAACTCTATCCAGTAAGATACGACCGTATGCTAACTAATTGTCACCACAACATATTATATAGTATTCTTTAATTTTTCCATATCCTGTATAATAATAGCCGAAGTTATCTGTCCGTCTGTCCTCGAATTTATGAAGCGGCTGGACCTGGACTGGATAGGGGAAACCATATTGGATTTTTGATGAGTTAGGGTTTGCAAAATTCAAAGCAAGTCTTTAAAACGTTCAAAATCCACCTCTTCCCCCCTTTTAGGTTATTTAATGCTATTATTTCAAGTTCTAATTCACAGGTTAAAAGCAAGCGATTAAATTTATCACATAATAAATAGGTAAAATTAACATTTTTATATCATTATGACGTCATTCTTTTAACCGTATCATTTAATCTTTTCTTATTTTAAATTATTTAAATAGCGTCTGCATTTTTTATACGTTTTATTACTGATCTTAGTTATTAAGTAAATAATTTTCTGTTGTATTTGGCTTAAATATAAGTTTAGGTACATATGTGATGATTTTAAATTAATCATCGATTATTTTTTGTTGCAATGAAAATTTTATCACCGGTATTATCAACAAATACTTTTCATAAGTCTAGGAGTCTACTTCACGGACTAATTAATATCTAGTGTTTAAGTTACATTTTTTTTGGAAAATAAGATGTTTGTTCGTGTGTTTTTTATACATAACCATATGGTTTGACTATATTAATTGATTGTGATTCTAAAATGCATTGATAGTATCCGGAGACTTTAGAGGAGTGTGAAGATAAAAAAATTATTGATTGTGTGCGATAATTGTCACTTAAGAAACAAGACTTTTTTTTTACCTACCTCATAGGTACTTTAAAATTCAGGAAAATTAAAAATTTTACTGATGCCATCATATGAAGATCTAGTATTATTATATTCTTTTACTAATTTTCTATGTTACAATATAGGGTGGATTCACACACGACGGCTTGCATAGGAACGAAGATTTTGGAAACATGTGGATTTGATGCGTTTCAGACCTTCCTCGAGATATTCATCGGATTACGCTGGGAAAATTATTTTTGCGGAAAGGGAGAAGAAAATCCTTTTATTAAAAGATTCCTCGGCTTCTTGGCAGATGAAAACAAGATCGTTGAAAATGTTTTGATTCGTACAATGTTTGAAATTGAGGACAAATAAATAAGTCCGTTGTAAAAATCAAAGACGATTCTGAAAGAAAAGAAATTAAAAAAGTCCTTTATTATCGAATAAAACTATTATTTTAACTCAAATTTTAGAGATTTATTGTATTTCTAACATCCTCGCTCACCTAACCACATATGAGGTTCGTAATGTAAGTAGTGTAAATAATGCATTTTTTTATATTTAAGGTAATAGCTAGGTATAATACTATAGCTTTTAATATGAAATTTAGTTTATTAGATGTAAACTAATATGTCAGCTTCCCGAAATATTTTTCCAGATTTCTTACGCATTAAATTTACACATTCTGCTCAGATTTTAATGTTATGTTATTCTCACTTACTTTCACATCAATATTAGATTAAAATTTTAAAGCTTGATCATAAAAAGCAATTTTATCGTGGATTAGCTTTTAATATTGTTCGAATTTAAATCTATTGCTATTCTATAATAAATTTCTCATCACATTGAGGTCTTAATGTAAGTAGTGTAAATAATACTTTTTTTATATTTAAGGTAAGTCAATATGAATGACTATAGTCTTTAATATAAAATTTAGTTTATCGAGTGTAAACTATTATGTCAGCTTAAAATGCTTAGATTTCGTATGCATTAAATTTACACATTCTGCTCAGATTTTAATGTTATGTTATTCTTACTTGCTTTCACATCAATATTAGATTAAAATTTTAAAGCTTGATCATAAAAAGCAATTTTATCGTGGATTAGCTTTTAATATTGTTTTAATTTCTATTGCCTAAATTATTTAATATTCTAAACATATGAGTTCTTAATGTAATATATAATACTTTTTTTTATATAAGGTAATAGTTAGATTAATACAATAGTGTTTTAATATAAAATTTTTTTAGAGTAAAAATTATGTCAGCTTCCCAAAATATAATTCTTACGATTAATAAAAAACTCATTTAAATATGTTATTTACTTATAACAATATTAGATTAAAATTTTAAAGCTTGATCATAAAAAGCAATTTTATCGTGGATTAGCTTTTAATATTGTTCGAATTTCACACCTGTTATATTAATTTCTCAGCAGCATTAATTAATATGTTCATTTATCACATACTGTTGGGTTTTGAAAGCAAATTACTGACTGTGTCAAAATTTGATTTAAGATTTTTTAATAAATTTAAAGAGGTAAAGTTACTACAGAAAAAATGATCTGGTAAATGTGTTAATAGTTAAAAATAAATAGATTTAAAATGGGATATGATAAGGAAAAATATAATTACATAAAATTAGAAAAGAGCAATTAAAATTTAAAATATTTTTATTCGTATTTTTTATATATTGTTTTAAACAAAATTCAATTTAATTATTAGAAAATATATCAGAATTTTAGCAGATTTAAGAATTATAGAGTAATTAATATAAAAGTTTTTAAAATGGAAGAGTAAAAAGACACCGGAAATCGAACCCGAGGAGGAAAAATGGAAGCGCAACTCTCTAACACTGTGCCAAAACTACTCACCATCAAGTGTTAAATTGACCTTATGACATTAAATAAGATATTTGAAAAAAAATTTTCAATTTTACAACTCCTCTTCAACCTCCACTCAAAATACGTGTTCTGCAAAGATCGGTATTTCTTAAAAATTAGAATTACCAAGTATCTAAAAATTTATTATTTAATTTTATTTAATTTAATTTAATTTATTAAAAATTTATTATTAAAAGTATTTAAAATAATCAAATTTTGAAAAATGTTTCCTCAAAATGTTGTTTTTGATTAAGAATCAATTTGTTGAGTTACGATCCCCTAGCCAGATTTCAAACGCCACGCTGCAAGCACGCTACGCACGCAAGCTGCAAGCACGCCAATTTCGCCAAATGTGGTTGAAGCACCAACAAAATCCATGATTAGAAACAGGAGAGTGGGCTAAGAAGAGGAGTTGAAAAAGAAGTGGAGCCAAACTTTCACTAGCATACCATTGATGGAAATAATATAAGCCTAGTATTAGCATCCAATGTTTTTAAAATGTGTGCAATGAACAGCGTTAAAATTTCCTTTTCTAACAATTCTTATACTAAGTTTATAAAATTTATTACATTAGTCATTATAAAACTTACGCGAGCTTATCGCCATCTTTAAATGAAACAAATAGAAAATTTCACCGCATCGGGTAACGATATCAGTAGAGTGGGAAAATTTCTCTCTAGATGACATGATACCGTTTTGTCGTTGCATTATTTACCGGCCGATACAGACGTTGACGTATCGGTATGTAGGAAAGCACTCTAAAGCGGATCCCACACTGCTACGAACAGCACTCTGAACAGTGGCATTCGAATCCTGGTACCGAAGAGCATCACTTCCTTTTGGGCCATAGTTCGCGGGAAGGTTTAGTGTATATTGTGTGTTGTTTGTATATATATACATATATATTTATATACATACATACATATATATATATATATATATATATATGACATGTCGTGATCTAGAGTTAAGGCGAATGGAAAACAGTCTTCTTGATAATAATAAGTTTTATTAAATCATCGTTCTTAAGGAAAAGCAACTTGCACCATTTTCATTGTTTGTGGCGGAGCTATGCATGAAGGGTAAAAGCTTACGAGAGCGTGGGTCTTTTTCATTTATTTTATTATTATAAAAGAGTTTCCTTTTTAAAATCGTTTTTAACTCACTTAATTTCCAACTACCCCTTTTTTAGATATATTATATATGTATGTGTATATCTATATATATATATATATATATATATATATATATATATATATATATATATATATATATATATATATATATATATAATATATATATATTATATACATTATATATATATATACATATGTATATATATATATATATATATATATATATATATATATATATATATATATATATATATATATACATATATATATGTATATATATATATATATATATATATGTATATATATATATATATATATATATACTTTATTGCAAAAAACTGAATTATAAATGATATCCAGCAATTAAAAAAAGGTAAATATTTTAATGAATTCGCATCTACCTTTCAAGAAAAGAAAACCTTTATCAAAGAAAAAAAAATATTCTACAAACTATATTTTACCTATCCCCAAAAAAAGATGCTAGCTATTAATTGGTTAAAATATTAATGCCGACCTTCCATCCTAAACACTGTAGTTAAGTTCTTAATAGAAAACAACTGTAATGCTCACTTAAAATTGAAAAGGAAGTACAGTTTTTCATATGTCATTTTGTCTAAAGATTTAATTAGCATGTCTGAGAATTAAAGTATCAGATATTCCAGACGATAGCGAAGGATAGTAGAATCGAAGGTATTAAATGCTTTATTAGCTTGAAATGGTAAGCCAACGTGAGTAAGTCACAAATAGTAAGAAAAAAAAACAAAGGCATCTGCTTCAGGTGAGCAGAATGAAATCGATCTGCTTTTATATGTTACCGTAGTTCTCTAGTATACAATAGGGTTCATTTGAAAAGCAAAACTGCTATATAATTTTTTTATCGTATTTTCTGTGTTTTGTGTTGCTATTGAATTTTATGCTATGTTTCATTACAAAGATTTCACGTTCCCAAATAGGTGCTTGCTTGTATTACGTGTACCATATTTTCATTTCTGCATGCCAATATAATTTGGACATCTGTTACATATTAGTACTTTTTCAGTATAACAAAATACTACTTAGATTACCGCAGAAGAATTTTTTCCCTGGAGTTCGAAATCTAACATTGTCTAGGAGACTACAATAAAGCAACAACATTTTTTGATGAAATATGTGATGAAAATTCACATATACTACAAATATTCTCAGTCTTAAAAAAGCATTAATGCATAATTGGTATGCACCATATATAAAGAGTAATATATTTAGATAATCTGCCCACAACAACAGTAACAATTAAGGTGATAAAAATTCGCTAATAACATTTGAATTAAAATGCCAAATACGTGCCAATTTTTTTCTGTTATTAAAATATTCCTTTATTCAGACTAATTGAATGAATTTTTATTTTATTGCAGAAATGGTACGAAATGTTTTTAAAATTATCTTAAATCTGCAAATGACGATTAATGTTAAAATAATCTACAATAAATTTTACATTATACACAGTTTAGCCAAAATGGTATAACCGCTTTTTGCATTTGAACTTATTTTCTACAGAAGAAAAATCTCCTAATGAATCGTTTAGAAATGTGTACCATTGATGGAAATTTTATTGTTTTAAATATCTTTATAAAAAATTAGTCACTAGTGCAATTAAGTTACCATAAATAAAAAGATAAAACATTTGTTCACCTTGTACTAAAAAATTGCGAATGATCTGTAATGTTACTAAATATAAGCATTAGTATACGAAATTGTTCTCTGCATTTTTTGAAGAAAATTAACATTTAGTCATACTAAAATAGAATTATATACTTAAAAAAATTTTGCATGATATTTATTCAATACATACATTTTTTTTTTCATCCATTGTAAAAAAAAATACTTACAGATTATTTGAAAAACGATATTATCAGTATTAAACTCAAATTTAAAATGAATATATTAAATACTCGATTATATATGGTCTATTAAATGAAATAATATTTATCTGCACATAAACAAAACACACCCTTTTGTGCTACTAAATTTTTTAGTCAACTCTATAGTGCAACTTATTAAATGTTTACTTCATTATAATCTTTTCATATCTTGTATCACTGATTTTAGATATTACATAAATAATTTTCTTTGATATTTGGCTTAAATAATAGATTAGGTACATATGTGGTAATTTTAAATTAATTTATCAATTATTTTTTTCTGTTGCAATGAAAATTTTATCACCCGTACAAACAATAAGTTCCTTTCATAAAAGTCTAGGACTCTATTTTAAGGACTAATAAATATATACCGTTTAAGTTATATATATTTGAAAATTTCGATTTTCATACATACCCACACGGTTTGCAATCTATTCACCTAATTTTGGATATCATTCATATATAACGCCAAATAATCACTGTCAATATTAAAATCTCTGCTGTTCATCCTATCATGTATTATAACAAGATAAATTAAAGTTGGCAACTAACATACGGCCAGTAAAGTTTTTTACTGATCCCGTTATATGACGGGCTATATGCTAGTAATAAATAGTCAATGAAAAAAAAATTATGTTATTTTATTACACTATTTCTTTACACCATTTTGTTACATAGTTTTCCCAACGTATGTGAGCTTAAAAGGAGCATAATCATTCAGATATAAATTTAATCAGAATCTTAACATATAACTTCAATACAAACCTTTAGTAAAATTTGACTGAAAACAGATGCTACTTTATTGTTAGACTCAATTAGATGATCGATAATGCAACATTTTTTTCTTATATCTTCGAAAAAAAAAAGTTTAGTGCCTGTGACGTAACTACGTCCTTCTTTGACGTAATTCCTTTTACGCATGTCTTACATGTTTACAGCTTTTAACAGTGCTGAAGAATAATTTCCAGTCAAAGAGAATAGCACATTAAATTAAAGAAACGGAAATTTAACTATTGCAATCTCAATAGTACTTTTGCGTCATGTTTTTAAAAGTATAAATTCTCTTAATGAAATACGTATATAAAGAATGAGAATCAGCTGAAACGCACTAAGCATATGTAAAATGTTAAATCAGTCATGAGAAAATGTTACGCAATCTTCAATTAAGAGGTTGAATTTTTCTTTAAAAATTTTGAATATGTAGTTAAATTTATTATTGCAGAATACATTTTCAGTATTCATACATAAAAAACCTAAGTGATATTATTTTAGTTAATGCTTCAATCAATAACATCTCATTAGAGTTCATAGAAATCCCAAATTTTGATAAAACTAACCGAAATTTTTCATTTAAATATTGCTATCACTTTTTCTTATTTAAATGAAAAGAGTAAAGTACTTGAAATATTGTTGTTAAACTCTAACTATGAATACATAAATTAATTTACAAATCAAATTCGAACTAAAATTTAGAAAATTAACCTTTTTTTAACAAAATCCCCGCCTCCCTCGCACTACATTAACATTTTCAACGTCAAAATTATAATAAATTTGATAGAAATTTTAGTCCATGTACATAGGGATTTCTGATGGATGATTTTCAGCAATAATATATGCTTAACACCGCAAAACGTAGTTATGAATTTTAATATTTCTGAACTTTTTCAAATTTTCTAAAATGAATTTTAAAATTTCAAAATGGCCAAAATTGTTTTGAAACAAACATTATGTAAAATATTTTTCGAACCTATATGAACGTTTGTCCTATCATCAAATAATTTAGATTTAGAAAAAGAATTAAAATTTGTTTACATTCATTTAATTTATACCTTTCTTTGATACGATGGAAATTTGTTGTTTTTGCTGTTGTTTCTCATGACACTTGGACAAGACCAAGCACCACTGAGTCTGCAGGCTCTCGTTTTAAGACGAAGGGGTGGGTCTTTCGTTTTAATGAACCATTAAGTTGAAAGAACGACTTCGCTCATGTGGGTTCTCGTACCTTTGAAGCAGGGACCAAGCAGAAGACCACATACTTGGTCTCCTCCCCCTAGAGGTATTGATTGAGAACTTGGAGGACATTGTGACCACGAACATTTTACGTGCCCCTGTAATGAAAATTTAATACACGAGAGTAAACTGGGTTGTGACCTACATCACAAAGTCGATTCGGAAGCTACAAACGTGCATGCCATCTGCAGAAATTGAACCACTACACGCCAATAGCAAAACATGTTAAAGATGCAAGTTAAATAATATTTGAAGTGGAAAAGTTTTGAAGCAGCAGAGAACCAGTTTGATTTCTTCTCTTATCGCTCTTATTCACATTTGAAGGCATAATGAGAAATGAACATCCAGCGAAACGGAAATCACAATTTTTTTATCCTCTCCCCGACGTGAGATCTTTAGGTGAATTAATTTGTGCACTGGTGCACTGGGATTTTGCTGTAGAATTTACAGTAACAATGGATATCTCAATATCCACACATTTTTATTATTTCCAATAAATTTAATCATTTACATCAAATCTTATAATTCTGGAGGATACAATTTCTCCACCTAATTTGCCCAATTGTACATGAAATCTGACACATTCTGGTCACCAATTTGACACAACATTTGCATCATAGATAATCTGTGATTTCGGTTTTGTTTACTCTGCACGATGAGCTTATCTCTGTAGAGTTTGCTCTTTACCTGGTTGGACCACATTAATCTCCAAACCATGACGGGCCTCTCGTAGTTCAGCAGCAGCTTCATAGCTGTTGTGGTTGCTGTCATGGCATACTGGTTGTCAGTTTGAATGCTGCTGTATGTCTTCAGGTGGGTCAGCTTAAGAAGTGACTTACGCAACACAATGTATGCTCGGAAGTTGTGTTGCAACTATATAAAATTAACTAATTATTCAAGTTTTCTTTCTTTTGCACTATATGTTTTGATCAACCTCATTGTTTCATCACTAAAATATATATTCAAGATATGACACTGAAGTATCCGTATCTTTCCACAATAAAATTTTCCCGGAATGGATAAGTCATCAATTACT
>CM063501.1:65075882-65080882 GCA_032207245.1 Pardosa pseudoannulata
TAACACCACAACATATATATATTTACCTCGTTCAATGGATAAAAGTCATCACGAGAGATAAAATAAAAATGCAAAAGGCTTTTGTAATTTTCCTTATAAAATTCAAAATGCTTCACAAATGACGCGTTTCGTAAAACTAATATTAATAATACAGTTCGTTCACAATTACGAAACAGCTAACTGCGTTAAAACTTTTTTATTTGTGCCTTATTTATGTCTACTTTGCAGTTTTTGATATATTCTGACTCAAATATCCTATCTTCTCGTATACATTTATTAAAATATGACTAAAATTAAAAATGTCTCGATATTTTTAACACTATGTGTTAATAATACTTTTCTTTGGATATTATTTCGTCATGGTAAATACTAAAATAAAATATGTGTAATTCAAATTATGTATTTGTAAAATGCATAAAACGTTCTTTGTTTTAGGTACAATGTGAGAACTCTAATATCTAAATTTGTATTATCGATTGCTTCTTTTATGCGTTTTAAAAATAAATTTACTATTTAGTCATAAAAAGTTTGTATGCAGACACAAAAAAAATGAAATAAATTAATGAGCTCAAATTTTGAATGATTCATAAGAAACATTTACAAACATTAAAAATTTTTGTACGAAAAAAAAATCTGTGTTTATTTTTCTTTTAAATCTTTTTCATCATTCTTATTCATTTCATGAATATTTTGAATTTCGTTACCTTCTTCAGTGTTTCGTAAATAATGTGCACAAAATTGGCTTGATATGTGGCTTAAAAAATAAGGACTAGTTTTCATAATTAAAAAGTTAATGATACGTTTAATAATAGATTTTTATGAATTTTAGCACAATATCGAGAATAAGATTTAATTCAAATACATTACTAAAAACTGTATTGTTTATAAAAGTAACATAATTTTTAGTTCTATATATTGCTATCTGTACATAACTTCGAATTACATTTTGTTTCATTTAATTCCGTAAATAGCTGTATTTAAAAAAATAATATATTTACAGTTTTGCTTTTTCCCATTAATTTTAATTCATATAGGTAGACTCTTTTAAGGAAAGAAGATAATATGGTGGTAAAACAATTAAAAAATATAGTATTTACTTAGTAAAAATAATTTTTCTTGGCCACTATGAGTGTGTTTATATATATATATATATATGAAAGTATGTATCTGTATATGTAATTTCACATACATACTTTATATTATATAATTAAATTGTAAGGGGTTTCATTCCTTTTAAAAGAGTATTTATTCATGCCAAAAATGTACCTGTTTCGATAGACCGTAAGTCTTTAAACACTTAAAAAGAATATACAAAATTTCTTTGTAGCATAGCGTATTTTTAACCTCTTATAAAATCATGAAAAAAACCCTCGTTATTCACTATAATGAAAATGTAATAAAATAATTAATCAGGAAATTTTCAGCCTTTCGTAAATAATATGTGTAAAACTGGCTTGATATGTGGCTTAAAAAATAGGGGCTAGTTTTCATAATTAAAAAGTTAATGATACGTATAGTAATAGATTTTTATGAATTTTACCACAATATCGAGAATAAGTAAGGTTTTACTATTCACATACATTATTAAAAATTTTATTGTTCATAAAAGTAACATAATTTTCAGTTCTATACATTTCTATCTGTACATAACTTCGAATTAGATTTTATTTCATTTAATTCCTTAAATAGCTATATTTAAATAATTAACAGCTTTCTCCTCCTTTGTATCTTTATTAAATTTTTAAACTTTCTTTTTCTATCTAATATTTTTATTTGCTATAAAGGGTCCTAATTACATTACTTTACTTAAATGAACTGTTTATTTTTAAAATGTAATCTAACTTAACCCATATTATAACACACCAACTAAATATTTCTGTAAGTTATTAAAATTTAATCCATATCATTAATATGGTGTAACTAAGTATATAAAACCAAAATTTTGAAAAAATATTTTTAATTTTTTATGTAATTGGCTGTCCTATAAATAGGACAACGGTCCATTACACTACTAAAACTTAACAAATATCACTCACATTGCATTAGGCTGATTCATAGATGAAATTTGGGGAAACAGTCAAAACAAAGTCCAACATTACATTTTAAGCATACTGTTCTAGGTTTTCTCTTGCAGTTATTGAACTGGCAGTAAGAGAGTAAGTTTATCTTGCAAAAAATCTCCAGTTTTCTGAATAGAATAGACATCTATTTACCCCTTGTTGTGTCCAGGTGTGTGAACAGGTGTTTGAACTGGTTTTCATTGAAAGATAAGGAGAGAATGTGCGCTATCAATGCAATATCGAATTCATAGAAAAATAATCCGGATTGGACCTTCGTCTTAATTTTGGGGCACCTTTTATATACTTACAAAATACACACTTAAAATATATTTTTCAACAAAAACTTTCAGTTACATTATTAGATGTGTTTTCAAACTAAAAGTAACCTCCACAATGTTTAAAAAATAATAGTAATAATAATAAATATAAAATTAAAGATTAAAAAATGACAATTTTTAAGAGGTTGCTGAAAATAAATTTTACAATACAATATAATTTGATTTCAAAGGTTTTTTTTTTGTGTTACTGTGCTAAAGTGTGTATATTTTAAAGGTGTTAAAATAAAATTCACTAAAACAAAATTTATAACTTTATTATTAAATGGAATTTTAATTGCTGTCCTGTTTATAGGACAGCTGTCCAATATGGGTAATCTCAGTTCTTGATGCACACCTTGAAAGAACCTTTAACTCTGATGACTGGGGATTCCAATTTGAGCCCAGGTGCCCCGAAGAATCTTCTACTTATGTATAATATATTCATTTTAGTACCTCAGTTAAAAACTATTCAAACAAAATTATTCATTATTAAAATAAATATATATTATTTACTGCAAAAATTATGTTTAATACATATGATCTCAAATGGATTATGACGATACATAGAAGTTATTTTCAAATAAAACAATCTGAACAAAAATAATTCTTGTTCACATAAATCCTCTTGAAAACGTCAACAGAAACTAATAATAGTCAACGTAAAATATCAAAAATAAAAAACTTTGTCTAAAGCGTCTAGCTTGCTTTTTCAGAATCAAATTCCATTCAGTTTTTAGCACAGCGGAAGCTGCCCCTTTATATTCCATGTGCGCTGCGAAATGAATTGAAAAGAATAAAAGAAGGTTCAACAATTTGACTCGTTTGCTTAAACTTTCTGCTCACGTTCAGCTGTGATTTCATTTTTCAGAACGCAAATTTTGAAATACAGATTTTCGCTGGTGAATAAGTTTTCCCTTTATGCATTTCATTTGATACTAATTTATATTCATAGTTACGAAAACAATACAGCAAGCAAAGCTATTAGTTTTAATTTACAAACTAAATATTTTATCGGGTTGTATAGCGCTATTGTTCCAGGGGCTGGATGAAACAGAACGCTTTAATTTGTTTACTTCTCCTTTTGATAATACCAACTTATAAGGTTATAAATTAAAGTCTTCCTGTTAGAAGGAAATTAGCGCTTACAAATCAAATTACCTTTTGAATTCCTATGTAAAACGCAGCATTCTTCATGAATATTACGAAACTGTAAATTAAATAGATGTAAATAAAGACTATGTAAAGACTTGCTTATAAATGTTGATGGAAAAGAAATTCAGTCAAAATTAAATAAATTACAAGTGACTTTCTTGCATACCCATATATATTATATATATATATATATATATATATATATATATATATATATATATATATATATATATATATATATATATATATATATATATATAATATATATATGAGTGATAATGTTACAATGGATTGTGCCATGATGATGATCATGATATATATATATATATATATATATATATATATATATATATATATATATATATATATATATATATATATATATATATATATATATATATATATATATATATATAATATCTATATACATACATATATATTTATATATATATATATATATATATATATATATATATATATATATACATATACATATATAAATATACATATATATATACATATATACATATATACATATATATATAATATATATATATATAAATATTATATATATAATATATATATATATATATAATATATATATATATATATATATATATATATATATATATATATTCCTGTCTACCAATAAATTTCGACACCTATGCAAATGACGATATCTGGTCCTGAGGTACGTCACGGCCTCCAGGTATACATCGTGTAGGAAACAGAATCAACATTAGTCGCAAGCAAGATCACGCGCAGTTCGAAGCTCTCTGATTTCGAGAAAGGTATAATTACCGGATATCACAAATGTGGCATCCTTAAGGACATACATCTATTCAAGTACCCAAAATCGACAGTGGGCTATGTGAGTAAGAAGTGGAAGGTGAGCGGTGATTGTCTGAATGTGCCCCATTCGGTAGACCAAAGAATTCGGAGAACCACAACGATGGCCCTCACGAGGAGTTTCAACAGGCATCCGGGATTATTGTTTCAACGAATACCATCCGTAAGGAAGCACATCTGCTTGGTTTTCATGGGGGTGTTGCTGCTCATAAGCCTTTGATCACAAAGTCCAACCACTCTGCTAGGTTAATGTGGTGTAAAGCACATCGAAATTGGACCGTAGATCAGTGGAAACGGGTTCTTTAGAGCGACAAATCAAGGTTCACCCTTTACCGTATGGATGGCAGGGTTTGGGTCTGACGTCTGACTGGAGAACATCTCCTGTCAAAATGCATTGTGCCAACAGCAAGTTCGGCGGCGGTGGAATTATGGTCTGGGGGTGTTTCTCCTGGTATGGACTGGGACCCTTGGTCCCCATTCATGGTAAGCTCAACGCCGGTGCCTACTGCAGTATTTTGGATGACAATGTGCTTCCTACGTTGTGGCAGTTTTACGGGTTGGACCCCTGTTACTTTCAGGATGACAATGCCAGTTGTCCTGTATTGAATTTAACCAAGGCTTG
>CM063501.1:65088382-65095882 GCA_032207245.1 Pardosa pseudoannulata
TCATGATTGTTTAGGAACTGCATTTTTGACTGACATTTATTGAGGGATGCACCCAAATAGGCACAAAGACGTTGATAGTCTGTCAATTTGTAAATCTCTATTTCGAAGTATTTCATTTGCACTAACAGATGTATCTCTAAATGTACCACTTAAATATCTTATGACTTTCGTAAAAATATAAATAAGTCTTAAAGAATATTTTTATTGTACTTTTAGAATCTATTATTTCTTCTGGATGATCTTCGAGACTTGATGACCTTTATTGTATAAAATTAACAATTATAATATCTATTAAATCTATTTATAAGTTTAAACGGATAATAACAAATTTTATACATTCTAGTCGACAAATAAGAAAAAATCATAGAACGCTAGCACTGTACATTAAATCTTTCGCGTATTTTGGAGACTTTTTTTTACTATATGTGTTCCACTCGGATAGAAAAAGAAGCCTAGTCCAAATGTTAAAGAAAACATGCAAATAATAAAATGACATTGAAAATATATTTTTATGTTATATAACAGTACAAAAGCTTTCTAGTGGTCACAACAGATTTTTTTTTCGTTCAGTTTTCAATAATCGTTAAATAGTTTCAAATATATTTTTTATTTATCGAGTAGTCCTTTGTATAAATTATTGGGTTACATATAGATCTTATGTAAATCAATATAATGTAAAAAGAGTTTCTTGTAAATATTTAAAGTAAAAATTGGTATTCACAAGCATTCACTTGTACAACGACCTCCAATTATATTTGGTCTACTATTCAAATTTACATATGCAAACACTAATTTTACTTTTTTTTACAATAATGTTTCTACGTGGTCCAGGATTAAAAATTTGCATGGAACAATAATTAGAAATGATTGATTGCAAATCACAATTCTATCTATTAAATCATATATAAATGTCTTCACATATAACGAAATATAAATATGTAAATTATATAACTGATTATAATATATATTAAATATATATATAACATTATATATATATATATATATATATATATATATATATATATATATATATTATATATATATATATATATATATATATATATATATATGTGTGTGTGTGTGTGTGTGTGTGTGTAACAATAGAAGATATCATTAATTATGATTATTAGTAGCAAATATAATTTTATACTTCGTTTAACACTGTGTTTCTATAAACTTAATCAAAAGGAAAAATTAAAAATCATTCCTGCAGGTTGTTTGGTAGGTAGGATAGATTTTATAGAGATAGGTTCATAAGGGATATGTTGTATAAAACTTAGAATTAATAAAAAGAATCAGATCTTTAAAACAGCTTAAGTCATCGCTCAAGAAAAACTATTGACAAAAGTACGGTAAAAATTGGAATGAAAATCCGCTTTAATGATAGAAGCCAGTTGATAGCTAAACGAAGGAAAAGGTTAAAAGGGATAAAAATTAAAAGCTACCGTAAAAGATGAAAGTTATATATGAGGATAAAACTCAATTAGTTTCAATAAATTAAAAATGCTATGCTGAGTAATAATTTTGGATCTGAAATAGTGAATTTTTATTTTTGCATTTTGAACACTCAACCAGTGTGTGTGACTGTCAAGATAGTTTTACAATTATAGCAAGTGCGAGAAGGCTTACCCAGTAGATAATGGAATGTATAAAACAGGTAAGGTTAATACGATGGCTGATGTTAAAGGCCTCGTGTTTTTTTATTTTAAATAAAGGCAAGTCTTTATATGATATAAATTTAATCTCATGAAGTTTGTTTGTAGTAATGTCATTCCAATGGGTTCTTTTTGCGGGGTATAAATGAGATCGTTGCATGTTCATATTAGTTTTTGAGGCACAAAACGGAAAATCTGTATAAAAAAATAAAGAAATCTGTATGCACATTTTGATGTATGCCCATACAGATTTTGCATTTTGCATTATGCACATTAGCTTGTTCAACGAGTCCATTACCCTTTATGGTAAAGTGTGAGGAAACCCAACAAAAAGGTATGGAGTAGAAAAAACAGATAAGTTTGACAAGAAGAGCTCGAAACGTGAAACTTGTGTATAAGTGTGGTGGTTTTGGTAAAGAGAGGGACTTTCAAAACACTTCGATAATCTACATAAAAAAAAATACAACATTCTGTCCATTCCTGTAGACAAGATATGTCGAAAATAAAAAAACCCTTCTATTTACTTTAAACCTTAATTAATAATATATATTTTTTTTAATTTTTCCAAGCCTTTCTAAATCAGAAAAAATGAAACAATTATTATAAACATTAATTTTATACAGACTACGGCAGACTATCATTTGTTGATGATATGAAATTTCACACTGGTACTTAATAGACTGTGTGCTCACAAATTACAGAAAATTACTACGTTTTACAAATAATGAAATTCAGGAAATTTTTGAATAAAAAATAATGCATTTCACATGTCTCAAAGTTTTAAAGAAAACAAAAGTGATAAAACTTTAATTCTGTACTCCGCAAGTTTAATGACTGAAATCAGTTTAATGACAACGCATTTCTTCAAAACGTCTGAAAGATGAAATATAATCTCTTGAAGATAAATGGGAGTAATAAATTAGAAAACTATGAAAATTTCTAATAAATCAATGTCATCATATGGCAGAAATGCAATCAAAATATAAACTCTCAGAGTACTCAGTTTTATTTGAACGCACATTCTTTCCTCTTTGAAATTGAATATAAGACATACGAGAAAGAAAATGTATGAAACATTAACGTAAATTTAAATGATATTGAATTATAAAGAGGAATAAAAAAATTATTGAACGTGAATTTCTGTAGTTGGTATTCAAAGGTTTCACAATACACCATTACTATAAATTATAAAGCAAATGGAAAACCTTATTCAGCAAAGAGTATTTGTATTTGTTGTAATTTTAAAATAAACTCCTAAGATCCTTTGCAGTATTTAATATTTTACTTTCAGAATTAAATATATTATTACATATATTTTTCTACCATTAATTGCTTACCATTTATTTCTCATAGTATAGGTTTCAGTTTATTTCAAAATATAATTCTTTTGAGTATTTTAATTATCTCAATTTAGAGATTGAGATAATTAAAATGGAAACTTTTTTAAAAATTAATATTCACAAGTTAACGTTAAATTATTTGTTACAGACACACACACACACACACACATATATATATAATATATATATATATATATATATATATATATATATATATATATATATATATATATATATATATATATATATATATATATATATATATATAATATATACATATATATATATATATATATATATATATATATTATATATATATACGTATATATACATATATATATATATATATATATATATATATATACATATATATACATATATATATATATACATATATATACATATATATACACATATATATACATACATATATATATATATATATATATATATACATATATATATATATATACACACATATATATATATATATATGTATATATGTATATATATATATACACAAAATGCCTTGCAAAAAGTATATTTGAAAGCTTTTATCTCTTTATCTAAAATAATTATTATTCTCAAAATTTCACACAAAGATAAGAAAAATTGTATTCATTGAATAATAAAAAGAAGAGTTTATCCCTTTCATCAATTGATCACATGTCCACTCATATTTTAGAGAAAAAAGTACATTAAACAATATTGATTCAAGCAAATAGACTATTTACAAAATTAGGCTAATATAAAATGTAATGGAAATGCCTTCAATTTACTTTACAATTTTTCTTCTGTCGAGAGTTTAAAAAATTATAGTAAATTTATAAAAACCTGTTTTTAAAAATGTTAAATTATAGAAAATTTTGTAATGTTTCCTTAATTTGCACAATACACCACTAAAATATTTTAAGTATCTATTGAATAGGATTGCATATCAACACAATTTTTAATGAGAAAAGTTAAAGTAGTACATAAGATAATCATTAAAACTTAAAATGATTATTATTATAAAATGATTATTTATCATAAATTTATAAAAGCCAGGTTTTGAAAATGTTAAATTATAGAAAATTTTGTAATGTTTCTTTAATTTGCACAATACACCACGAAAATATTTTAAACATCTAGGAAATAGGACTGCATCTCAACACAATTTTTATTGAGAAAAGTTAAAGTAGTACATCAGATAATTATTAAGATTTAACATGATTATTATTGTACAATGATTATTTATCGTAAATTTATAACAACCAGGTTTTGAAAATGTTAAATTATCGAAAATTTTGTAATGTTTCTTTAATTTGCACAATACACCACGAAAATATTTTAAACATCTATTAAATAGGACTGCATCTCAACACAATTTTTAGTGAGAAAAGTTAAAGTAGTACATAAGATGATCATTAAGATTTAAAATGTCCAATTAGAACATTTTTGCCCAATTAGTCATTTCAATCAGAAATTTGATGCCCTCAAGGAAAACTTCTAAAGTCCTTTAAAGAGTATATTTGAAAGCTTCTATATTTTTGTCGGCGAAATCTTTAATATCAGAATTCTACCAAAAGATATTAAAAATTTTATTTAACGAGAGGAAATAAAATTCACCATTTCTATCAATAGCGTCAAATTTCCACTCTTGTTTAAGAAGATAAACAAGAAACCCATTTTAATGAAAAAAAAGTAACTTTTATTTATCACTAATTGAATATACTTTCAATGAAAATGAGTACTTTCCTTGATTTGATTTACATTTTATAATTTATGATCTCTTGATAATTTTAAGAAATAATAATTAATTTGTAAAAACATTTTTATAAACATTAAATTGTAGAAACATTTTATAATGTACATCATTACCTTAATTGCATAATTTATTATGAAAATATATAATATATCTATGAAAAATCTGCATCTTATCAAAATTTCTGGTGAAGTAAGTTTACATAAAACCTAAAATTATTATGACTTAAATTTTCTTTTTACCTTTATAATCATTATAATTAGAAATTATATTTCTTTTATAAAAACCTTTTTATAAATCGTAAATTGTAAAAGCATTTTGTAATATACACCATCGCTGAATTGTATATTTTTTCATGAAAATATTTCATCGACCCAAACTCGCTGCATTTTATTACAACTTCTCGTGAGATAAATTTATATAAAGCATATGATATTCATTTAATACTTAAATTTTCTTTTTGTCAACATAATCATTTTAAGCAAGAACTATACTTAATTAATTATAAATTTTTTTAATGCTTTTAATTGTTAATTTGCAAAAAACCTTTTGCAATGCACACCATCCACTAAATTGCATAATTTATCATGATAATATTTAATATATCTATCCAAAATGACTATATATTCACAAAATTTCTGGTGAAGTAAGTTTACATAAAACCTAAAATTATTATGACTTAAATTTTCTTTTTACCTTTATAATCATTATAATTAGAAATTATATTTCTTTTATTAAATATTTTTATGAATTCTAAACTGTAAAAACATTTTGTAATGTACATCATTCGCTGAATTGTATATTTTTTCATGAAAATATTTCATCGACCCAAACTCGCTGCATTTTATTACAACTTCTCGTGAGATAAATTTATATAAAGCATATGATATTCATTTAATACTTAAATTTTCTTTTTGTCAACATAATCATTTTAAGCAAGAACTATACTTAATTAATTATAAATTTTTTATGCACGTTAAATTGCAAAAACCTTTTGCAATGCACACCATCCACTAAATTGCATAATTTATCATGATAATATTTAATATATCTATCCAAAATGACTATATATTATCAAAATTTCTAGTGGGATAAATCTATATAAGACATAAGATATTCATTAAAAATTTAAACTGTGTTCTTGCTAACAAAATCATTATGCTAGTCATTATAAGAGAAAATTATACTTAATTTATAAAAACCTTTTTATAAACATTAAATTATAAAAGCATTTTGTAATGTACACTTTCCAGTCAATTTATCATGAAAATATTTAATATATCTATATATCAAAAATGACTGCATTTTATCACAATTTCTCGTGAGCTAAGTCTACATAAAACATAAAATATTCATTTAAGAATTAAACTGTCTTTTTGTCCACATAATCATTATAAGTGGAAATTATACTTAATTTATAAAAACATTTTTATAAAAGTTAAATTGTAAAAAACATTTTGTAATGTACACCATCCACTGAATTCCATAATTTTTCAGGAAAATATTTAATATGTCGATCAAAAATGAGTGCATTTATCACAATTTCTAGTGAGATAAGTCTGCTTAACACATAAAATATTCATATTCGTTCAAGACAATATTCGTTTATAACTGTCTTTTTATCCCCATAATCATTATTAGCGGAAATTATACTTAATTTATAAAATAACATTTTATAAATGTTAAATTGTAAAAACCATTTTGTAATGCACAATATCCTCTGCTGAACTGCATGCTTTATCATGAAAATATTTAATATATCTACCAAAAATGACTGCATTTTATCACAATTTCTCATTAGATAAGTCTGTATAAAACACAATATTCCTTCAAGTCTTATATTGTCTTTTTGTCCATTTAATCATTATAAGCAGAAATTATACTTAATTTATAAAAACCTTATTTATAAAAGTTAAATTGTAAAAGTAATATTTAATGTACACCAACCCTTCAATTGCACAATTTATCATGAAAATATTTAATGTCTATCAAAAATGACTGCGTTTTATTACAATTTCTCGTGAGGTAAGTCTACATAAACATAAAATATTCATTCAAGACTTAAATTGTCTTTTTGTGCATATAAACATTATAAGCGGAAATTATACTTAATTGATAAAACCCTTTTCATGAATGTTAAATGGTAAAAATATTTTTAATATACACAATCCGCTAAATTGCATAATTTATCAGGAAAATATTTAATATGATTAACAAAGATGACTGCATTTTATCACAATTTCTCGTGAGATAAGTCTATATATAACACAATATTCATTGAAGACTTAAATTGTCTTTTTTTCACTTAATCATTATAAGCGGAAATTATATTTAATTCATAAAAACATTTTTATAAACGTTAAATTGTAAAAGTATTTTTAATGCACACTAACCCCTCAATTGCACAATTTATCATGAAAATATTTAATGTCTATCAAAAAGGACTGCATTTTATCACAATTTTTCTTGAGATATGTCTATAGGATATTCATTCATGGGAGAAAAAAAAGGCTTAAATTGTCTTTTTTTCCCACATAGTCATTATAAGCGGAAATCCGATGCCCTGAAGAAAAATACGTGACCGGGAAACATCTGAAGTCTTATAAAAAGTATATTTGAAAGCTTCTAATCTTTCGTTTGCCGGAATCATTACTCTCGGAATTCCAGGAAAAGATAATAAAAATTCCATTTAAGGAATAGTAAAAAAAAATTACCATTTCCATCAATTGTGTCAAATTCTAACTCCTCTTTTAGAGGATAG
>CM063501.1:65105882-65125882 GCA_032207245.1 Pardosa pseudoannulata
ATATATATATATATATATATATATATATTGTAATGATCCGTTACAGGATCAGAACGAAAGAAGAACAGAAGGTGACCTTTCTCAGCGGAAAATTATTTTTAGCGGTAGGTAGAAACGCGAGGTCCAAACAAAGTATTTTGTGTACCAGGATTCTGTCAACAAAACAGAGGCGGTCGCTTAAATGGAAGTAAATAAAAAACTGTCAGTACGCAGCAGCCAGTGTGTCTACGTCTTTATGATGCCTATTGCCGTCAAGAGATTCTGGTAATTATTATAAATCGAGTGACATAGGGGGTCCTCATATGGACCAGATTAACGTTACCGCTGATGGATCTGAAAAGGCGTCAGCTGATCCAGGCGGGTCAGTTTACCATAAAATTGCGTCACCCTGGTTCTGGAAATTTCAGGAAGAACCGCGCGAGGGTCAACCGAGACCCCTATATAAGAGAATTGACTGAGCGGAGAGGGAGGTTTTTTTTGTGGAGAACTCAAGAAGAGACCTTTTCTCTCTGAATTGCCGAAGCTTGCTTTTCTTCAGAGACCACCATCGTCTTTTCTTTCTGCTAAGAAGTCTACTTTATTCTTTGGGATCTCATTTCCGATACCTTTAATAATTTAGTATTTTTACTTCGGGCTTTGAAGTAGGTCGCTGAGAGTAACACTTACTCTCGTTTTGGATCGTCATGCGTCCTTTGATTCTAAACGAACTCCAGTGAGATACGTACTCGTATCGAACATTTCGAGCCTCAGTGTAGAAGTCAACTGTTCGGATCATCAGACCGGTAGATCATAGTGTCAGAGTCCCGTGCCGCGCACTCATTAGCGAACTGTTCCTATTTTCGAGAATTACTAGCTCCAGTGTACCCACGTATTGTATATTTTTAATGTTTATCTCATCACGAGATCTCAGAAGTAATTGAATGTACTGAATCCTGTACGTAGATCTATATAATTATTATTCCCATGAATAAGTTATTTAATCAATATTAAATAGATATTCAGCTTGTATCCTTGATGGCCTAGCCTATCTTTACTCCATTACGTCACAATATATATATATATATATATATATATATATATATATATATATATATATATATATATATATATATATATATATATATATATATATATATATATATATATATATATATATATATATATATATATATATATATATATATATATATATATATATATATATATATATATATATATATATATATATATATATATATATATATATATATATATATATATATATATATATATATATACTATATATATATGCATATATATATAGTATATATATATACTATATATATATATATAGATATATAGTATATATATACTATATATATGCATATATATAGTATATATATATATATATATACATATATATTTATACCAAGTATTAAGTAAACTTCCTGACGTTCTAGTGTTAAAATAATTCCCTCTTTATATTATTTTGCAAGACTCAACAAAAGATTGTTGGGAAAATATGCTAAAATATTATAACAAATTTTATTTTCCTTTTTTACTTGCAGCTTAATATGCTGAAGCATAATAAAAAGTGCGAAGCAAAAACGGGAAAAATTCAAAACATCTGCAACACAGCATTTAGAACCGAATATAAATTCTTAGCCTTACAGCTCAATCAGGATAATAGATGCTGTTTAGGAATCTGTTCGGCATACGAATAACACGTTGCACATTTTTACAGTTTCAGCAGAAAAGAGTAGGAAAAAAACCTATTTCTTACTATATAAACCGCTTTGTCACGTGAGATAATGATTTTTTTCTGGTAAAATACTTTTATGATTTGAAATTATTTTATAAAACTGAAAAAAATATTAATAATTATTAATATTTTAAATTTTTAATACTTAATTAAGTAGCTTTATTACAGGTGTATTTTTTTTTTACTAAAAGGCTTAAATTTTCTTAACAATATATGGAGATTCGTATATTTTTATGTATCACTTATTAAGATTATTTTTTATAACTTTATTTTTTGTTGAAATGTGATTAAATTCTTTTAATGTTTTTGAAAAATGGTAAAAATTGGTAATCAAACAGTAAAAACCGGTAAATATATCTACAAAATGTTTACAGGTAAATTAAGTTTTCTTTTTAACAGACTTTGCCAAATACTAATTCTACTCTCAAAACTTTTATATAAAATATATTCAAAAATATAAATAATCATTAACATTTTAAATTTGTAATATTTAATTAAGTAACTTTATTACAGGTGTATTTTTTTTACTAAAAGGCTTAAATTTTCTTAACAATATATGGAGATTTGTATACTTTTTATGCATCACTGATTAAAAAATATACAAATCTCCATATATTGGTAAGAAAATTTAAGCCTTTTAGTAAAAAAACTACACCTGTAATAAAGCTACTTAATTAAATATTAAAAATTTTAAATGTTAAACTTTATTTTTTGTTGAAAAGCGATTAAACTATTTTAATGTTTTTCAAAAATGGTAAAAATTGGTAATCAAACAGTAAAAAACGGTAAATATATCTACAAAATATTTACCAGTAAATTAAGTTTTCTTTTTAACAGACTTTGCCAAATACTAATTCTACTCTCCAAACTTTTATAAAAAATATATTAAAAAAATTTAAATAATCATTAACATTTTAAATTTTTAATATTTAATTAAGTAGCTTTATTACAGGTGTATTTATTTTTACTAAAAGGCTTAAATTTTCTTAACGATATATGGAGATTTGTATACTTTTTATGCAATACTGATTAAAAAATATACAAATCTCCATATATTGGTAAGAAAATTTAAGCCTTTTAGTAAAAAAACTACACCTGTAATAAAGCTACATAATTAAATATTAAAAATTTTAAATGTTAAACTTTATTTTTTGTTGAAAAGCGATTAAACTATTTTAATGTTTTTCAAAAATAGTAAAAATTGGTAATCAAACAGTAAAAAACGGTAAATATATCTACAAAATATTTACCAGTAAATTATTTTTTTTTTAGTTTTGACAAATAATAAATCTACTCTCAAAACTTTTATATAAAATGTATTCTTATCGTATTATGTAATCATTTCCCCAGTCATTCATTTCTATTAGGGTTCATTAGATTTTATAACATTGCCAACATGTTGATATTCTGTGATTAAAGAAACCGTTCATTTTTCCTACAGGATATTTTAATTAGTTTAGTTGGATTACTATAATAGTTTTTCTACGAGAAGGTTACCAAGGTGGGAACCTACTGCTTAAAGCTGAGTCCGAATATTTATGAATACTCATGGCTGTAACAATATTTAAATCTTTGAAAGCTGGTACCTAAGAGTTTTCAGTAGAATTCGGTACCCATTTGGCAATCATTCGACAATCCGTACACGAAAGATGAAACATTTCGTAATAACGTTGATTTTCAGACTATGTGTTTTATTGAAAGTTTACCTTCCTACAAGATACTGCACACATCGAACATGGTCTAAAATTAAAACTTACACGTCTGAAGTTTTTAGGGGAATTATTAGTTAATCTTACGAATATACTTAATTAAAAAAATGTTAGTATATATATATATATATATATATATATATATATATATATATATATATGTGTGTGTGTGTATGTGTGTGTGTGTGTGTGTGTTATTATTTTACGCTTACATTCTAATTTTAACAATTTTTTATTCTTAATTAATATTTTAAGTTGATTATAATTTTAGAGGGATATAAACATTTAGTCATTTACGAAAATATTATTGGATATTTTTGTAATTGACTAAATGTTTATATTATGATTTACTAATCAGTAATATTTAATTACTAATCAGTATCTTGATTGTCCTTAAAGCGTTCAAATTATATATGTTTTCACAACCATGAAGACTGTCAGGATGGGATAGAAAGTGATAAGTTCTAGACCAAACGATAATATTATTTTGTACGTATAACCTGAATTAGTCATTAGTTTTCGGAAAAAAATTTACTAGTTAATTAATGTCCAAATGTTCATTTACTGAGTCACCTGTAACTGGCTGATTAGTTGGTTGGTTGGTGGAGCACTAAATCCACCAAAGTCATATTGTGTCAAAAACAAGGTAAAAATTTTTAAAGTGTTGATTTTGTTCAGAAAGTACAATATAAGTTATATGAAAACACAATAAAATTAATTTTACTATACCAACAGCAACAAATCTTTTCTATTTTCTTAAATGGAATAGTGTGATATTTAAATTTACAGCTAATTACTAATGATAACAATTTGTAATAGTCAAACTAGCTTTACTTTCATATATCTTTTACTCTATGTTGTTCATAATTACTTAGATTTAAGTTATTCATTAATATATATTTCTCAGAAATAACTGAAATATTAACAAGTTAATCATTCAAATAAGAATTAATTTTTTGCCACCATTCTTGTAGGTGTTACTAAAAGTTTTATTTTTATCTTAAATGTTAATCTAACCTAATCAATAAAGATTATTTCAAAACTAAATGAAAATATATTTTACCCATTTTATTATTGCTTATACTTTTGTTAAAACACAGAAAGCAAATATATTCTACTATATACATATAAGCACATTATTTCCCATACTTTTATGGGACATACATTTTTATAGTTATATACGTCAGGGAAAATCATTTTTGTGGGATAAATTTAATATTCGTATGTCTTCTTAGTGAAACTGAAAGTAGTACAATACATTTTATCCTTATGTTCTGTCTACTTTTTAACAGACTTCCTTTTCAGTATGTTGCTTAAGGCGAAGACAGTGGATTTTTCCTTTATAAAGTCAAATCGGAAAAGGCTGCGATATAAATTCTATACGACAAGTTGACATCTTTTCTATATAATCTGATACACATGGTTGTTCTCAGAGGAACAAAATTTCACACATGATACAAAAGCTATGCAAACATTTCAGAGACTTAAAATGATTTTATATGCTGAAATTTGTACCATATTTATGGAGGAATGATACTTTCTGAACTTAACAGTTACAAATGCTGGGAAATAGTAAGAAATTATACTTTCGTTTTCTGTCAACTATTATTTTAAGTCTACAACTCTTATGAAACTTACATCAGAATCCTCTTAATTTAAATAATAAAGATAACTTTTAAAACATTTTTCAACAAACATTTGCTTTCAGTAACACATTTTATATACCTGTCTTATAAATGACTTCATTTTTGAATATAATTGTGGAGAAGTGTTAAAAGCTATTACATCTATAATTTTCTTTTATCCTTAGGCCATTGCTCAGTTGAAAGTTGTACGTAGTAAAGCAAGTTTTTCTTAGTAGCCTGATGAAGGAGAGTTGTGCATTCACATGTGTGTAATCAAGTTAACATTTTCTCACCGATTACACGGGAAATTAGTCCTTATTCTTAAGTCAATAACAACAATCCTTATATAAATGCAGTCATGAGCCATCAAAAGTCTAAAATTGTGGAATATGAAATTTACTGAGGATAAAAATGAACGGGTGAACTAACCGTCTTTACAAGGCAATATCTCTGCATCAAATGCTCAAGAATAAGTCTCTTACAAATGTCAGTCCCAAGAGCGACTGATCAAATGTTTTTGTTCCCAACAGACTAAAGATTATTCAGCTCGTTTTGAAAATCAGGAGTAACCCTTGATTACAGTTAGCTCTGAAACCAAACAGACTGTTTAATTATTAAAGAAGTGGAGATATTTTTGTTGGACAGCTCAAAACTGGGGCCAGTGAACAGAAAATTAGTATGCCAACGTTAGTTATGAAATAACGGTAAAAAGAATTTAATTCGGAGAACAATTCCTTTAAGTCGGACAAATGGCTGGAAAATTAAGTATTAAGAAGTGAGAATATGATAAAGAGGAATGTTAGATGATTTAGGTGTAATTATTTCTTAGCTATATACACAACACACACACATATATATATACTGTACCTTAAAGTACTTTGTGCTATATCATATCACAAAATTTTATATCAACAAACAACTACTTTGTACCAAAATAAACATCCTGTAACAAGTTTTAAAATTATGTAGCATTTGTTAGTAGAGATAAGAAAGATGAAAAATTATTTGTGATCAATGCTACACAGTGAAGAATGTTTATTTCATTTATGTATATAAAACTATGAAAACAAAACAAAAAAAAGATTTAACCTCATTGGTTTCTGTGCTACTCAATAATCAAATACTGAAATGTAAAAATGGCCTTTCAAAGAGTTTAATAAAGTATTGTACGGGGATTTAGCTTATTCCTCACTATTGCCTATTCCTTACCTTTATACCTTCCTTCCTTATTGCACATACTACTTACTATTGCGTTGGCATCCAAAAACCTAAATATAAAATTACAACATTCCGTGGCTAATCGTTTTTTATTTATACGAGATACGTACACAGAAGTAAAGTCAAAATCCATACCTTCATAGTCATGCACTTTGGTTATTTCATTCGAAATTAGAAGACTCTAGTTTTGGTTTGGTTTTGGAGCGCTACGGTCTACTTTTTGCAACATGAGGGCTAATGAGACCGGGACCTACTGCTCAGAGCCGATTCCGAACGGCTACGAACATCCATGCCATAGTGGGATTCGTACCCACGAACTCCGGTTCCGAAGGCCAGCACCCTAACCATTCGGCCATCGTTCGGATAGAAGATTCTAAGTTTACGCGTTTAAATAACTTTCTTTACTTCGTATTTCAATTTTGCTGAATGATGATGAAATGCATAGGGCGATGTTTTCAGGTACAAGATTTCATGTATTCGAATAACACGGATGTCTGCAACTGATCAGAATCCACTTTAAGCAGTAGGTCCCAGTCTCATTAGCCCTTGTGTTAGCTAAAATTAGATCATATACCATTTGAGATGTAAAAATATTAAAATCAATGTTTTTTTCAATACATTGATTACATACATTTCAATACAATTAAATTTTTTCTGTCATTTATGGATTTACAATATACATTTATTTTTAAAATAAACAACAAGAAAATTCTTTAATATCCCTGAAGAATATTTGTTTCATTTATGTATTATAAAATTCTGAAAACAAATTTTTTAAAAAATTGACTTAACCTTACAGATTTCTGTGCAACACAGTTATCAATTACTGAAAGATTTTCCTATGCAAACAATAGACACGCAATTCTCAAATATCCCCCAGAAATATTTATATCTGACAAAAATATGCCAAAAATTGTCGCTCGACTTTGAACTCACCTTGAAACAACATTTTTTCTCTCTTTTCTTATCTTTTCCAATGGAGTTTCTAGGTCAGTGTTTACAATTTGACTTACAGCTGTTGACTCTGAGCTCCGAAATGTTTGCAAAATTTCTAAAAGGGAGTGATAAAACTTTTATTCATATGTTGTATGGCAATAAAAAAATTTTTGTGTGTTAAAGGGAGTCAGCTAGAAATGATTTTGTTTGATTAAATTTTTCTTGACGGATGAAGTTTACAGAATGATATCCCAGATCATTGTGGCCTTACGAAAAATTTTAAATGATGAGTGTATTTAGTCTTTGTACTTAAATCTTTGTTGTTTTAACTCTTGTACTTGCGTCTGACTTTCGAAAGAGAATTTTGATAAACAGAATTACTTTAAAATTTTTGATTTTGAATTTGTCAAAAGAAAAACTGCTCAGTAAAATCGCTATTGTAACAAATGTACTTCGCCACAGCACCGTACTGCCACCTGTACAAGAACAAACACACACGTAAGTATGTTTAACCCTGTCCCGGCCGGAGCCATACAGTCTGTATGATTAGTCGCCACGACAGTAACCACCACACCACAAGGTGTTGCTGGCCTACGAGAGTTCCGTCATGGTTCGAGAATAATGTTGACGACCCCAGTAAGGAACAATACTACAAAGTAAGTTCGTGACTAACAGGGAAGTCTGAAGAGAAGGATCACTCAGGAAACCCCGGGTTCGTGAAACCCGAGTATACCTAAAGGAGGTATACCCCTTGGGGTTGCAAACGGCTATCATTTGCCTAGGAGGGACACTCCTAGTTACCAGGGGGCACCACGAGGAGGCTGATAGCTGTCCTAGGTGAGGTACCGTAGTACAACACCCTGAGGCTCATCCCCAGAGCTGCGCCGTAGCACTGCTGAGGAGACTCATTACCCCCCCCCCAAACACACACGTAAGAGAAGACTTCCCCAAAAAAGGTCAGTTGACCTTACGGACTTCAGAGGCGCTGCAACACTTTGACCTCCCCTGGTTCTAATTCTGTTAACTATTTTAATTGTGTATATTTTGTCTGTTTAACTTTTATTTTTTTCCTTTAATTGTTTTGTGTGCAAGCTAAGATTTTATGTAATTAAACTATATTTTGCACTGAAAAAGATGTTTTCATTGAATCCCACCCTCACAAATATAGCTTAGCCACACTATCTAATATTATTGCATCATTTTCTACTTGCACTATGCATTCCTAAACTACTTTTAAATATACAGTGTTACCTCGTCACTTTGCGCTTCATCTTTTGAGGCTTCAGTGCTTCGCTGGTGTTTCCAAAATATTCATCAAAAATATAAATTAAAAAATACAACCATGTCGACAGTCACATTGCGGAGAGGAGCGTTGTTTCATGTTGACGGTCGAGAGAGAACGATTCCTACATGTCAAACAAATTTCGAAAGTCTTGGCAAACCAAATGAATGTTTACAGTTAAGCAAATGGTTTAGGGCAATTCTCATCATATTTCCATAAATAATCTTAATAGGACTTTTTGCTCCAATTAATTTAGAGAGTAATGCAAATGATATTTAAAATCATTTTGGGAGAAATTTTACTTTTATATAAATTACTATTTTATGAATTAAGAATGAGTTAACATATATTCTGCATGTGGAAAGGATTAAAAATAACTTTCATGTAACACCATCAGCATTGACTGACAACATTATTAACATAACTTCTTCCATCATATCATGTGGTACGATAGCAAAAGAATTGAATAATGACTTATTTTTGATCGTACTAAAAAATGTTTCTTCAAAATTTAACCAATCACGAGCTCCGCTCCTTTAAGTCATATCACTTAACTGGTAGTTATATAAACTGGAGAAGAGATGCCAAATAATTAATTGGTAAATTTAGTAGAATTTTTCTCTAATATTAAATTAATCGTAATACTTAGATTATCACGTGGTTTTAAGGGTACTAAAATTATCATTTTAGTCTCTACGGTCTCAGTAATCATTGTCATGAATATTTATCTAATGACAGGTCTTCTTTTCAAAAAGCTATAGAATTAAAATATTCTACATTTAACTTCCTCGATTACTTTTATGGAGTTCAGAAAAAATATAATATTGTAAATTGCAATAATTAACTCGATTCTAGATCATGTAGAAGCACCTAATCTGATTAGCATGATCCTATTGAGTAAATTTCAAAAGCTTCAAAAATATTTCAATGACTTAAAATTTTGTATTTTATAGATGGTATTTTAAACATTATATTTTACAGGATCATCTCAAAAATTTTTTTTTAAATATGTTTTTGTACCCCTATTTTCCTTCTGGACAAAACCCTAGCTCAAATATATTTTGCTAACTTGTTCTTTAAATTCCTGCAGCTACAGAATAATTCATCCCCTATTTTTCTAAATATTTCATAAAGTGATTAAAATCGAAATTGCCCAGTCATTTTTGGCAATATAGTGCATTTGTAGATGTTTATATGCATATTGATAACTTTTAGTAGCTTTATTATTTATTAATTTAGTTTATACGAGGATACATATTTTTTTTAAATTCGTAGAATATTTTTCTAAATAATGAAACTACAAATTTTTTAAGGGACAAAGCATCTTCGAAATGACAGATTTTGACTAAAACTATGAAATGATTTTTGTTCTGAAAATATCAAGTTAGGTATGTGTTTCATTATCATACGATTTTTTAATAGCATGATTATTTTATTAAACTGAAACTCGCTTTATCCTTCTACACATCCTTATTTTAAATTTTTCAAAAATAATATATAGTTTGAGCATTTTTGTACTTAATTAGTAAATTCGAAATATTCCAGGCACTTTCGTTTTATGCTATGCTTATTCAAATTTTTAGACATTCCCTATTAATGAGCTTGTTTGTCATTAAACTGGATATGGGTTTGAAAATTACACAGTATTTTGCCGATTAAAAAATGACTCAGTGCCACAAAACTTCGAGAACAGTTTCTAAAACAATTTAGATCTTTAAATAATTGTTTTATGTATTTATAATTTTACACAAGTAAAAATCGATACCCAGTTATGTTTCTATATAAATATCATAATAATAGCAAGGAAAGTAAATAATAAGAAATAAGGTAAATAAGGTAAATAATAGAAAAAAAGAAATAAGTATGCTGTGCACTAGGGTCATTTTTAAGGAATATTGTTGGACGACTAAATTTTTATCAAATAGTCTCTTATTTTATCAACGTTTTTTTTCTAATAAATTGCTCTGTCTTATATGCTTCATGTAATAACATTATATATTCTTCTTATAAAAATATAATTGAAAATTAAAGAATTTAAAATTTAATGCCCACTGTCCCCTTAAGTGAGATCCTTAAGGGGTGTTTCGAAAATAAACTGTGATTAACATTTGTATATTCAGTAAATTTTAAAAGTTCTACGCTCTTAGGGAAATATAACTAGGTAGGAACAATTGCAGTTCCTTCTCAGGTATTTCAGGTATCACGAGATTAAGGGTTCTAAAAGTCCTTACGTATCTTAGAAGAAGCTTTCATCTTCTCCATTAAAGTCATAAGAGATAACAGAAGCATCCTCGATTGTAGCACTAATACGTTGTAATTTTGATCTGTTAATTTGGAGGAGATAACTATGATTACACGCGTTCCCCATTAGTTATGGGTGTAGTATGAAAACTGGGGGAGGGAGACAAAATCATTAATTTCTCAATTGAGTCGTCGAAATTTCCTGGAATATTAAACTAATCGTTACACTTCAATTAATAGGATCTATAGGACACTAAAATTACCATTTTAGTCTTTGCGGACTCAATAATCATAATCATAGAAAGTTATCTAATTACAGATCTTTGTTAAAAGCAAATTCGTCCTTTCAGTGGTAGAATTGGGGTATTGTACTAAAGGGTGTGTACTAATTGTAGGTAAAATTTCAAAATATCAACCTTGTCCCTAATTTATGATGTGAAATTGTTTTCATTGCTTTTACACAAATGATTTTTTATGTTATATAGACTCAAATAAATTGTTCAACATGATTCTATTACTTAAATTTAACAAGAATTAAAAGAGACTTGAATGGCTGGGTAAGCAAGAATTAAAGCTAAATTAAAAAACAATGACATATTTATTATCTTTTTCTCATTCATTGTATCAAGAATACATTTTTGATCTTTTTAACAGAATTAATGTCTTGTATGCAGATTAGAACTTCAGTAATTTTACAAAAAACGAATAATATTGCAAATGTATTTCTAAAAATTTTGTTCTGTTAAATGTATGAGATATTTTTTCCACTTTAATACCGAAAGTATTCTTTTCATGAAAAGAAAATATTTAAAATTGTTCTAAAATGCAGCATTTTTTTCATTTATAATATTGTTGCATTAAGAGGATATAGTACATTTGCAGCTGAAAACTCTTTATTATAACTTTCTACTTTTCATTGAGGGCCGGTTTCACCAAAGTCGTTTAACGGCTAACAGCGATTAATCTCTGTTTACACAGAGAATTGCGTCCCACTATTGGCTAACCCTGGCCACCATGGGTTAATCGTGATTAGCTACTAAACGACTTTGGTGAGATCGGCCCTAATTTATATAAATGTGAATCAAAGTAATTCCAGAAATAAAATCTTGAGATAAACTTATTTAAATAAGGAGTAATTATAAGGAAACGGTAAAATTAACCTCACTACATTAAATTTTTAAGTGAATCCCGAGACTAAAACTTTACAAAATGAGTGGAGTAATTATAATCAGTTTACAAAAAAAGACCTATGATTTATCAAGCGTATTTTGTACATCTCTTCTATGGAGAGCGTTTGTCTTGACATAATTTAGTAAATTTTGTAATCAAAAGTTTTAAAAGAATGATCTAAACAGATGATATTTTTTAAAGAATAATTTATCATAAATTACTTTCGCTTAGATGAAAGTCAGTTTTACTACGGTATATATTAAAAATTAGACTGAGTATACTGAAGATTTTAGAATATTGACAAGTGTTGTGTTTTCCAAAGATAGAGAAATTATTATACATGAGGAATTCCATAAAATTAGAAAAAACTATAAAATGAGAAAATCATTCACTTTTGAAAATATATTTGATGATATTAGTAAATTTTTAAGATGATTAAATGTGATATGCTTAGGCATAACAATATTTTTTCTCCCCAAACGATGTGATTTCAATTTGCAAAAAAACTTTATAGTGTATTGGTTTATGGGGGTAAATATTTATACACAGTTTGAATTGAATTTTTAGTAACTAGAGACATTACACTTGCCACATTATTTTTTCTTAGGTGACAGTCAGTTTTACTACAAAATATTTTTTGAGTATACTGAAGGTTTAAAATATCGACAAGTGTTTTATTTTCTAAAGATTAGAAATTTTATTATATTTGAGGAGTATAATAAAATTAGAAATAAGCGATAAAATGAGGAAATCATTCAATTTTGAAAATATATTTGATGATATTAGTAAACTTTTAAGATGTTTAAATGCGATATGCTTACGCATAACATTGTATCTTTTCCCCAAACGAGGTGATTTCAATTTCTAAAAATATTTTATAATGTATTTGTTTATGGGGGTAAATATATATAGACAATTTGAGCTCATTTGAATTTTTAGAAACTAAGGACATTACACATGCCAAATATAAAAAGAAAAATAACTAAAATATTTCTACTCAAAGATACCTATCCTAAACATTATGAAATTCATAAGTAAAAAAAATAACGACAGATAAAAAATCAACAGCAATCATACTTTATGAACAAATAGCAGACAATGAATATATGGGCCGTATAGTTATACTAACTCTGCATATTTAACATTTGAATAAATGACTTTGTGTAAACTAGGAAAGTCCGAATGAGTAATAATGATGTTCTGTATTGTAGTGGGTTCAAAAATCCACGGATTAATAGTATCTAATAGCGAATGCAGTTTATTTGAGATCTATTCATCTCTCTGCTTCTGACAATTATTGTAAATAATTTTTCTTATGACTCATAGAGTCACTGAATGTAAAATCAGAGAGGTAGCTTTTGAATACAAAAATATTTAGATTGGCAAAAGTTTTTAGAAGCAATGTATTATTGATGATGTATGTGATATAATTTTAAGAAATATCTTTATGAAAATTTAAAACTAAATTGAAATTTATTTCTAAATATACCTGTCGAGAATGAAATGATTTTCAAGTGAAATGAAGTTATTCTGCCCAAATGTAAAATAAAAACAAAGTTGCTACTCAAGAGGGCAGCTATTAGCCTGACTGTAATCATTCGTATCAGAATAAAGAACTTTGTTACTTGGCACAAGCGTTGATGTTCCTTGACTCTGGGGAAATTCTTACAATTTTTTTACAGTACTAAACCTCCAAAAATTCATTCTTTTCAGAATTTCAAATATTTTTTTCTAAACTTTAGAATTTATTAAATTCTTTATTAAAATTTTAAACTAAATTGAAATTTATTTCTATAAGTACTTGTATGAGAATGAAAGGATTTTCAAGTGAAATGAAGCGATGCTGCCCAAATGTAAAATAAAAACGACGTTGCTACTCCAGATAGCACCTATAAGCCTGACTGTAATCGTTCTTGTCGGAATAAAGAATTTTGTTACTTGGCGCAAGGGTGGATGTTCCTTGACTTTGGAGGAATTCTTACAATTTTTTTACAGTACTAAACCTCCAAAAATTCATCCGTTTCAGCATTTCAAATATTTGTTTCTAAACCTCAGAATTTGAAATAAAAAACAGACAGTAATTCAACAATTCACGTATTCCAAAATCACTCTAAGAATTTATACAGCGGGAATATGTTTATTATCTTAAATCGTCTTCCTTATTTTTGCTTTGCCATTCCAATATTTAAGTTATGGTTACAAGACCATTCAGCACAGCCTTTTCAAAAACCCATTACAGGGGGGGGGAATTGAAAATTTCGGTCTGTAATTCTAAGTGTTCCTAAATTGCTATTTCAGCAAATTATTTTTCATTCTCTCTGCATAAAAGAAAATCAAAAAGAAAATAGATAGTTATTTGACTTTCAGAACTCAACTTATTTATTTTACATAAAAGAAATGAATTCAAAGCCGGTACTGGAATTGAAATAATTTGCATGAGTCTTTCTCTTATTATTTTAATGCTCATTGACTAAAGTCAATCTTTCCTTTGATTTATAGATTTCTAGCAGGGAAATGCATTTTTAATGGTTCGTTATAGGAAACATTTCGCTTCTTTTTAAAGTATATATTTTGCTCTTAATTTGTTACTTTTTGTTGGGTTTTTTTATTCTTTACCATTATAAAAGTGCATGTCATACTAATGAATACGTAACTTGCGCTTAACATATGTGTGTAGTGTTATAACAAATTAAACAAGAGATAAAAATAATTTAGAAATTAGTTTGATGGTTTGAAGATGCTCTAATGATAAGTGAGGAAAATTACCCCAAAGGAGCGAAAACTTAGTTTCTTACAAAAAAATTATTGAATGTACAGAAGTATTTACAAGTTTACGTACATTCTGACAACACACAAGAGCTGGGGAAAACCTGTGATATCACCTATAAACTCTCAAAGAAATCCCTTGATCAGGAACTTTAAAAAAATCGCTAAGATCCAGTCTCAAATTCGTTTAACGGGTAACCCTGATTAATCTCTGTTTAAACGGAGAATTGCGTTCCAGTATTCGTTGGCTCCATGGGTTAATCGCAGTTAACCGTTAAACGACTTTGGTGAGCTCGGCCCTAAGTATAGAACAGCCGGCTGCTGTCTGTTTATCATTGCGGTTAACCAAATCGACCTCTTATCTCCATATTCCCTAAAATCTCGCCAAATCTCCGTTTATTTAAACTCAATTAGAGGGGTAGTTCTTAAGTTCCCCTCCATAATTGATTCGGCCAGGGCAGCTGCAAAGATGGGTTCCATCTCCTTGAGTCTAAGTATCCCAGTTCTTCTAGACTGGGTCCCACCATTGGGAATTTCGCCGGTCGGTAATACTAGAGGGGTTTCAAAAGGCTTTAGACAACTACTCTATACACATTTTCGCTACAATAAGTGTTGACCTTGTTGAAACGGCATTCTTCCCATTTCATCAATAACTGACCTTTACCAAGTTGTTGCCGCACAACATGAATAAAAGTAGCCCTTTATCGCTTTGCAGAAAGATTCACTGAGTCATGAACGGACATTTGGTGTCGTTACAATCTCAAACGTAAGGCCATATCGATTTTTTTAAAGGGACATAGTGTAAATGAAGCACAGTACGCTTTAACCTTGTGTAAAGAAAAAGTTAAAACTACATCAGCGGCAGATTAGTAGAAAGAAAATAAATTTTCATTAGGAAAAGATTGCTTTTTGAAAAGAAAAAGAAAAACTTTTTCAACATTTCACCACGTCTGATTTTTGCTACATATCATGCGGAGAATAAAAGAGTTGAGAATGTAGTAATACGGACAAATGTTTTTATACCAAAATTTTTCAAACTAGAGTATATAGGTTTTCGAACTAATGAAGGGTAGATTACATTGCTGCTCTCTCTTAAAACATAAGAAAAAGGCAAAATAAAATTACGCAGCAGACGCTTCGAATGTAAAAATAGTAACATTGAAGCTTGACACTTGGAAAATATCTTAAAAAATTCAACCTTCTACTGATGTTAATTATATATATATATATATATATATATATATATATATATATATATATATATATATATATATATATGATATTCAAAGCACTTATGGGAGATCTGACATTTTAACATTAATACTAAGTTTTGAAGTTCTAACTTTTAGTTCATTTTAGATGTTTCTACTGGCAATTTCTGAAATGTTTCTAAAATTCCTATAATAAGCTTTTCTATGTATGATAAAAATTATATATATATATATACACTTAAAAACATTAGATTAATAATTTAGCAGGTTTAAAGGCTTTTTAATGCAGGAGCACAAAACACTAATAACTGTATATAAAAACGCTTGACGCGTAATAATTGAAGGAGAGCGTCTGCAGATTGAGTAGCTGATGAACCCTCTCTAAGTGTCTGTCCTTTGTTAGCGTATGACGCTACCCACTGGCCACCATATATAATGGTTGAATACCTATTTGTGATGAAGACATGAATAAAGATATTATGAAGGACTATTCGGCTCTGTCACTAAATAGTTGACTTCTAAGCATGGCATATATATATATATATATATATATATATATATATATATATATATATATATATATATATATATATATATATATATATATATATATATATATATATATATATATATATATATATATATATATATATATATATATATATATATATATATATATATATATATATATATATATATATATATATATATATATATATATATATATATAAACGAAAGTAACCAACTTTCTTATAATTATATTCCAAAATTTTTCCTTATTTTACCCATTAAAAGGCAACTTTAGGTGAGAGTATTTGTTTATTTTTAATTCTGGTAGCTTTTTGACGAACAAAAGATAATTTCTATAAAATCATCTAATATTATATAACTAATTTATGTCACTTAGTTTTGGTTGTTAGTTTTTCATCGTGGTATAGACTTAACATCTCTTGTTGCCTCTCTTGGGCCTACACTGCACCATATAAGAGAATGTATGCAGTTTGTGTAGCGAACACCAAAGACAAATTGTCTCAATAAACTCTGCAGTTTTATTTTCAAATTTTACTGATTTCTTTTATGGCCTAATTTTATACAGTAGTACGTTATCTAGTGGGCAAAAGAAGATTCATTTTACACACACACTCGCATGTATGTTTGGGAATGTGTGCAATGTAACTTAAAATATTAAAAAAAACCCTCCTTAATATTTAATATAGAATATATATTTTTACCTGAGATATACAATTTTATAGTACATATGGCAGTATTTCTAATTTTATTTTTAATGAATTTTCGGAGTTATTAAATTGCAACGTACCATACTTTACAAATTTTTAAATTGCCTTATTTAAATCTCCTGATATTTACAGAAAATCAATCTTATAAATGAATAAAGTTAATAAGCAATTTAACGTTGAGCGTCTAATTTTAACATACTTAGAGACATTACACTAAAAGCCTCGCAAAGGAACTTTCGACAAATTGACACTTGCAGAAAGCTCTAAGTTGTATTTAATAAATTTAGCAGTATGAATTTAAAATCATTTCAAAGTTTGTGCAATTAAAATGAATTTGTCGTAGTTTTGATAATTTCTTAAATCAAGGAAATCTGTTTAGATGCACGCGTAATAGACATGAGATGTGCTGTACCATTTTGTAGTATTGCTTCAAAAGGTATATTTACAAATATAAGATATCTTTATAATCGATATCTTTACAGTAAGATATTTTTATAATACATATCTTTGTAATAGTTATATTTGCAATAAGATATCTTTATATAGTTATATAAATAATAATACAGTGGAATCTGCTTAATGTGATCGCGGTTAATGTTATCAATCGCTTATTGTTATTGAAATCACTTGTTGCCGATTTCTTCTATTCATTTATATGTTAAAATTATCACTTTATGTGATCGTTACATCGGTTAATGGGATCAGTTTTCGAACCTCATTTTAACTGTCAAAGGAATATTCACAACTAGGATATAGCCGGTCATATGACGGGATCAGTAAAATTTTTAATTTTTCAGAATTGTAAAGAACCCTATGAGGCAGGTAAAAAAATGGTTTGTTTTTTTTTGGGCTGGGAATTATCTTTCAACAAAAATAATCGATTAAAATTATCACATATGTACTTAATCTATTATTAATCTAGCCAGGGACATCCGTAAAGCAATACGTGAATTTAATAAAATAAAAATTATAAAAATTGTAAAAAGTTGAAAAAAAATAAAAAATTATTTTAAAAATAATAAAACGACTTTTAAAGTAATAAAACAAATTTCAGAATAAAAATTTAAAAGAAAAGGCAGAAAATATTAAATTTATTAGACATTAAAAATCGGCGGCGTCAGGGATAGAACCGTCAACCCGAGACATACAACAATCAAATGGGCGGACATTCTACCAAACGCACAACGCCTGCACGTAGTAAGCGAACTAATTAGAGTATATGAAGGTTCAAGTAGAAACAGTCCAGAAATTTAAATATTACTCTCTGCCTTTGCCACCCTATCAAGAATGAATTTTGTATAAAATAAGAGGAAGGATAAGGCTTGAAATAATAGCATTAAACGCTCGAAAAGAGGGAATGGGGTGGATTTCGAACTCGCTTTTAATTTTGCTAACCCTAACTCATGAAAAATCCAATATGGATGCCCGTAGCCATTTCAGGTACAACCGCTTAAGAAATTCACGGACAGACAACTTAGGCTATTATTATATAGGGAATGTGTTCAGAAGGAACCCATTATTTTCTGTTCCATCCCTGTTGTTCGAATTTCCGAGAGTTCTCCCTCTTTCACTTAGGGAAATGGGGAATAATCATAAGAGTGGGGAACATTTTCCTAGATTTTTTTCAGAAATACGCACACCCTGTTGGTGGTCAATGTTATCAGATAAGCAGAAGGCAACACATTCTTATCGGAACTGAGAAAGAGCATATTCACATTTAATGCCTTGATCGCTTACATGCAGCTTGTTGATATGGGAACCAGAAAATGAGTCAGCGCAATGCTGCAGCTCAGTTAAACATTTCTCAGCCTCTGAATTGCTATGAAAGTGTTGAAAAGTGGAGTACAACACTGCTCCGATGACTTTAGAAAACATTATGATTACGAACTATTTATTAATAATCTTCATAGAAAAAATTGTAAACATTTATCATTTTTTATCATTGTTATCAATTTTTTTAATTATATATACAATTTTTAAGTTTTAAAGGATAATATACAGTATAATATAAGGTGAGTTTTTCCTTTAATTTTGAAATTTAGTACGTGTGAATTAAAGGAGGGGGGCTAAATTTATCTAAATTTGGATATCGTTTATTATCATCAATCGGTTTTTGTTATCAAAATCACGGTTTCCCAAACTGATCAAACTAGGTGAAGTCCACTGTATATCTTAATAATTGTATTCGTACTCCGACCCGGCAGATAGCCATACGGAAAACTGACGTCCGATCGACACGACGGTAACCACCACACCACAAGTTATTGCTGGCCTACAAGAGTTCCGTCATGGTTCGAGAATAATGTTGACTACCCCAGTAAGGAACATACTACAAAGTATGTTCGTGAGTACCAGGGAAGTCTGAAGAGAAAGATCACTCAGGAAACCCCGGGTTCGTGACACCCGAGTATACCTAAAGGAGGTATACCCCTTGAGGTTGCAGACGGCTATCATTGGCCTAGGAGGGACACTCCTAGTTACCAGGGGGGGCCACGAGGAGGCTGATAGCTGTCCTAGGTGAAGTACCGTAGTACAACACAGTGTGGCTCATCTCCAGAGCTGCGCCGTAGCACTGCTGAGGAGAATCACTGCCACACACCCCACTGTATATCTTAATAAAAGATATCTTTACAAATATTCGTAATATATTCAAAATATATGAATCTCCTTATGAAACACAGACATGTAAATAATTTAAGTTTCATAATTTATTTTTGAAGCAGCAACAAAACGTATTGTATAGCTGTTTATTGCTCTAAAAAATACTCCTTATCAGGTATACCTGAAGGGTCTTAGAAATCTTCTGTGTACAGTGCAAGTAATTTCCATTTTAAAATAGAAATTACTCGTCTTGGAGATTTTT
>CM063501.1:65133382-65145882 GCA_032207245.1 Pardosa pseudoannulata
TTCAAAGATGAAATCCCAGTCCTTTACATAAACAATCATTTCTCAGTTTAGTTTCATCATAATAAGGATACAATACATGCCTTTAACTCTTTCTGCTCTGTTTTTTAAAAGAAATTGAGATATAAAACTGAAATTGAGGCTATTCTTTTTAAAAGGCAAGATGTCATACAAATTTTTTAACACACACAGAAGAAAAGATGCATAAGCTTGCGCATTTTCCTGATGCACCATCTAGTTTTTCTACAAACCAGGTATTTTTCATCCCTCAAAGTGCTGAAAGATCCTAATACAACTATATAGTTACCATATAATCAAGTGGTATAAATTCAATTATAAAAGAGTTCCCTTTTTAAAATCGTTTTTAACTCATATAATTTCCAACTACCGTTTTTTTAGACCTGACGTATATATATATATATATATATATATATATATATATATATATATATATATATATATAAATGTGTGTGTGTGTGTGTGTGTGTGTGTGTGTGTTAAAATATATATATGTAATATATATATATATGTGTGTAATAAATATGTATATATATATATAATATATATAAATATATATATATATATGTGTGTGTGTATATATATATATATATATATATAAATATATACATATCAATGCCTTTTTAAAAGGGACCATCGCCTTGTTGTTTGACAGACCGACATCATCCTCACCAATATTCTGTCCACCGATATTCTGTCATTTTTAAATGTTTAAATTAATTACAATATCTAGGTAGTGCAATCCTGGTACAATCTTGGTTAAGTAAATGAAATATATCTGTAAAAGGTTTGACAAGTTTATAGAAAAATTTCACATGCACACACATTGTTCTTCAAGGTCACACATTGTCATATTGTCACTAATCAGACAAACCACTTGGGAACTTGTTTACTTCAGTGGTTTTAGCTCAGCGACTAATGGTCATACAGAAAAGAGGGTTTGGGCTTATTTGGTTTCTCAGTAAGGTCTACGTTTTTGCAACTATAGGACTAGTGAGACAGGGATCTACTGCTTATAGCTGAATTCGAACGGCTACGAATATCCATGACACAGTGAGATTCGAACCCACGAACTCCGATACCGAATATCAACGTCCTGACTATTCAGCCATCGTCCGGCTTAGAGAAACGAAGGGAAGGTGAGTTTGTTGTCTAATTGAAGCGCTATCTAAAAGTTTTGTCTTGAACAGCTCTTGTAGTTTTTTTAGACCTATCATTTGTTTATTACAGTAAAACCACAATACAAACATACTTAAGGGATTAATATTATTATTTTGACAGGATAATTATTATATCAAGGATGATGTAATTACATTTTCAAAGACATCAATTATGGTTGATTTGGTATGTTTATGACACAAAATGAAAAATTTGAAATCAATTCAAACTGTTAAATTTTGTCAATCAAATTACACGAAATCAAAAATATGAAAATACAGACATGCAATAAATCGCATATGCTGAAAAACTTATTTGATGAATGAAATCTATAATTTTGATTTGATCATTCCTTATTTTCAATGTTAAATCAAATAACATAGTATGTATACAGCTTAAAGCTCGAATTGTTTCTTTTCTCGGTATTTGGAAATTGAAATATCGTTACAGACGGATTGGAAATAGCGATCGGCCAAGGAAAAGAAACATCGTTTTTCAGCAGATTATTGCTGTAAGGAATATTCTTAATTCGAGGGGACAATAAAACAGACTGTGTAAAACATTTCGTGAAAGCACTAAATATTATCGTTATAGAGGAGTTTACAGTTATATCAGATATTGTTGGATTCAGGTTTTACTGTATAAAGAAATAGAAAAAAAAACAATTTTTAGAATTATTCTATGTAAAATGGTATTATATATTATAACGTCACTGTACCCTCGGATACCGTGTGGGTGTCGAAGTGGTTGTGACACGACGTACAGCTTATAACAATAACAAATTTGTATTCTTGTCTAAATAGAATATAATTACAAATTTTCCGAATGGAAATCACAGGGCTCAGGTGAGCTGGTACGGTTCTAAAAGTTCCAGGTTTGAGGCGAACAAAATAAAAACAATCTGCGATCAGGTGCCGACAGATATATCGTTGTACAGGGGTACAACTTGGACTCCTTGAGTCCCACACAAAACTGGAGAAAGTCTCTCCAAAAAAGCAACTGCGACAAGTCGTCGCCATCGCTCGTTTTCTCATCTTTCGTCGGGAATCTCTCTGGCGAAAACTCGCGTCGCCTGATGTCACATTTCGCCTCTTCCCATTGGCTTTTCTTTCTCACCTCGCCGTCCTGCTAGCCTCCGATTGGTCCTTTCGTTGGCGCTTGTCAGTCTGACATTTCGGCGTCGCGTCTGACCTTCTAATCATCTGGGACATCTCAAGGCGTGTCGAAGTGAAAACCCTTTGTAGTCTAGTGTCAAAAACCCAGACAAAGTCGCCTTGGCCTGGGCTTTAACAAAGCCTCTTTGTGAAGTCAATGGGATGTAGCGACTTCACAATATGCATGATTTTTATATTATCCTATTAAATAAAATTCAACGAGCCTGATTAAAAGCCTGGGTGTTTCTGGGGGTTGCACAGGTATGGACGTCTAGAAAAATTAAACAGACAGTACATATATATGAAAACTTTATACGTATATAAACATTTTACATTTAAACAATACTCTTTAAAATTTACTTCTATAACAGAGTAATAAATCAAACTCATATCAATGTTTATTGTCTTCATTCACTTTTTCAAAAATCGAATACATTCACTTTTAAATCCTGTATTACTGACAGTTATAAAGAACTCAGTCAAATTTGTGTCTACATGTGAAACCTACATCTGTGTAATGACTCTCTCTGAAAACAACACTTTATTATTAAGTAATTCTAATTTGTTTCTATTGCTTAAATTAGAAGTCGCATATGAGGTTCAGGTAAACGAAGAGGTTAAATAATATCTTCTTGTCTAATGAAAGACTGACCACTAATATACTTTCCAACAAACCAACTTTTTTTTAACTTAAAGTGGAAAAAGACCATACAACTTAACTACCACTTTTTATTTACATGATATTTACAACAGCGGCAACAAAACAACCTAGCCACTTCTAACTGCCACTTCTAACCGTCGGTTGGTACTGGGTATTTATACCCGTCGGGAAGGTTCCTGGCGTTTTCTTCACTCCGGAAATTTGCATTTCCCACACGGTGAAATCTGCATATTAGCCCTCTAAGTCGTTCGCACGTACAATTCTACCAAACCGATGTCGTCTTCAAAACGTACAATTTTCGACCTTCAAAAACGCTCAGAAAATGGATGTAATGTATATTTTTGCCAGTGTTTTCCTCCATGGAGTTTTGCGGTAGGAGGATCAGGTCGATTGTTTAGGAACTGCACATCTCTTTCACTGATATTTATTGAGAAATGCACCCGTACCCCCTGAGGCATAAAGACGATGATAGCTTTCATGGCTTTGTAAATCTCTATTTCGAAGTATTTCGTTTGCGGTAACAGATGTATCTCTAATTGCACCACTTAAATATCTTGGATGACTTTCGTAACAAAATATAAATAAGTCTCTCAAAGAATATTTTATTTGTACTTTTAGAATCAATTATTTCTTATGGGATGATCTTCGAGACTTGACGAGCTTTATGTGTATTAAAATTTAAGAATATATAACATCTATTTATATATCTATTTATAACCGGAAGCAAAGGAACAATAACGAGGATGGGTTTCCTGTATTATATTCTAGTCGTCAAAGGGTGAAGGAAAAAATAATAGAACGTTTTGGTCACTGACACAGTAAACCTTTAGCGTATTTTTGGAGGCTTTTTTTCCTCGAGGTGTTCCACTCGGAGGGTTAGACAGCAGAAGATGCAACCATGGTGAAAGTGGTTTGCATTGAAGAGTGACGTCACAAACTAAACATATTCATGCACACATTTATCCGAAGCTAATTCGCTTGCAAACACGAATGACCTGAAAGTTCCCAACAAAATGTAGTCATTTTCATTGCGATACATTAAATATTAAATGAAAAAAATCCCTTCATATTAATTATTATTATAAAACATTATATTCTAGCTATTTGAATTTGTAGTAATTACTAATAAATTTTAGTTCTAAGCTTATGAATTTATAAGTCCTTTATATTAAATATTTATTTTTGTTGTTATAAATTATTCAATCACATCTTAATTAATAAGTTAAAATCTTTTTTTCCTTTATCGCTCTAAGAATCCTTTGAAGACTAAAAAAAATATTTAATTAGAAATTCAATTAACAACTCGTTAATTACACTACAAGGTGTTTTTTAAACACAAGCATCAAAAGATTTTCTGTCTTTAATTTTCCATGTGGTTAACATTTTTCATAATTGGGATTCGCCAAGAAGTAAGATGTTGAAATGGTTATTTGGTCTCCCGAGTATTTGTTCTGAAATAGAGACGAGCAAACAAATTATCTCATCTCATTTCTACATCCTTTCAGCCGAATCTGAATAAACAAGTCACGGTAAAGTAAATACATTTTAAATAATCATGTATTTTTAATTCCCAATTCCTTACAGGTTTGCATGTGTTTATAACAGAATATAAACAAATTTTTTGACTTGTAAATTTCTTTTCCAATTTTCCGGCACTTAAAATATGAAATAAAAAGGTGCTTAAATGTGAAATGTATTATTTTATCATCGCATTATTTTTATTAGATTCTTAACAGTTGTTTAAATAAAATAATTTGAAAGGATACTTATTTCAGCATTAAAAGCCCGAAAAATTACTTTGAATAATACTTTCTCCTATAGTTAGTTATATATCTGCAATATTAAACTTAAATCTACCCTAGGGATTTTTAGACAGCAGAAGATGCGACCATGGTGAAAGTGGTTTGCATTGAAGAGTGACGCCACAAACTAAACATATTCATGCACACACTTATCCGAAGTTAATTCGCTTGCAAACACGAATGACCTTATAAATTTCCCAACAAAATGTATTCATTTTCATTCCGATACATTAAAGATTAAACGAAAAAAATCCCTTCATATTAATTATCATTATAAAACATTATATTCTAGTTATTTAAATTCGTAGTAATTGCTAATAAATTTTAGTTCTAAGCTTATAAGAATTTCTAAGTCCTTTATATTAAATATTTATTTTTGTTGTTATAAATTATTCAATCACATCTTAATTAATAAGTAAAAATCTTATTTTCCGTTATCGCTCTAAGAATCCTTTGAAGACTAAAAAAAATATTTAATTAGAAATTCAATTAACAACTCGTTAATTACACTACAAGGTGTTTTTTAAACACAAGCATCAAAAGGTTTTCTGTCTTTAATTTTCCATGTGGTTAACATGTTTCATAATTGGGATTCTCCAAGAAGTAAGATGTTGAAATGGTTATTTGGTCTCTCGAGTATTTGTTCTGAAATAGAGACGAGCAAACAAATTATCTCATCTCATTTCTACATCCTTTCAGCCAAGTCTGAATAATCAAGTCACGGTAAAGTAAATACATTTTAAATAATCATATTGTCTTTTTAATTCCCAATTCCTTGCAGGTTTGAATTTATTTATAACAGAATATTAAACAAATGTTTTGACTTGTAAATTTCTTTTCCAATTTTCCAGCACTTAAAATAGGAAATAAAAAGGTGCTTAAATGGGAAATGTATTATTTTATCATCGCATTATTTTTATTAGATTTTTAACAGTTGTTTAAATAAAATAATTTGAAAGGATACTTATTTCAGCATTAGAAGACCGAAAAATTACTTGGAATCTGAATAATACTTTCTCCTATAGTTAGTTATATATCTGCAATATTAAACTTAAATCTACCCTAGGGATTTTTGTTTAATGTATCAGAGTTCGTATAGAACCCTATAGAAGTAAGTTGGTCGTTTGCTGCTTTATGACTCCAAATCCTTCAAAGACATATTGTACAAAATACAAGGTAAGCACACTCGTACTGTACAATCTAGAAGGAAAATACAAGAAAGAAAAAGAAAGTTATTCTAGACAGAAAGTTACAGCTAGAAGCAGTAACATTCAAATATTACCGTCATAAGATAGAGCATGAAAATTTGGTGTAAAAAACAAAATAAGAGGTTATCCACCACTAATATTTTATGCGCTGAGTTAGTATATACAAATCTTGTTTACAATTCCTACAGTAACAGCAGCAACATTGGAAAGTGGTCTAATTTTCTCCCCTGCAACTTCCAATAAATAGCTTTGGTTGTCTTCTTTGAAGATTTTCAGGCTCACAGTTGGTAGAAGAACTTGCATATAGTACTGTGCAATCTAGAAAGAAAGTACGAGAAAGTTATATTTAGATGCAGTAAAAAGTATTAAATATTATCATCATAAGGTAGAGCCTAAACATTTGGTAAAAAAATAAAATACGAGGTTATCTACCACTAATATTTTATTGCGCCGAGTTAGTGCATACAAATCTTGTTAACAATACCTACAGTAAGAGCTGCAGCATTGGAAAATACCTAATTTCTTCCTCTGCATCTTTCGAGGGCTAGCACTGGTACTTATACCTGTCATTGAAGCCTTGGCTGTCTTCTTATGACATTTTCAGAATGTTCAGGCTACAAGGTGGTTCAAGAACTTACATATAGTACTGTGCAATCTAGAGATGAAATACGAGAAAGAAAGTTATTCTAGACAGAAAGTTACATTTAGATACAGCAAAATGTTTTGAATATTATCATCATAAGATAGAGAGCAAAATTTGGTGTAAAAAACAAAATACGAGGTTATCCACCACAAATATTTTATTGCTCCGAGTTAGTATATATAAATCTTGTTTACAATACGTACAGTAAGAGCAGCAACATTAGAAAATGGCCTAACTTCTTCCCCTGTATCTCCCGAGGGATAGCATTGGTACTTATACTTGTCAATGAAGCCTTGGCCATCTTCTTTTGAGATTTTCAGAATTTTTTAGATTCCCATGTGGTAGACCGAAGTTGCAAGGTAGAAAGTGCTTAGAAGAAAGTTACTAGGGTTCGAATCCCGCTGCTGGCATGGATGTTCGTAGCCGTTCGGAATCGGCTTGAAACCGTAGGCCCCGGTCTCATTAGCCCTCGTGTTGCAAAAAGTAGACCGTAACACTCCAAAACCAAACCTAAATATTTGCATCATAGAAAGAAATACAAAAGAGAAAGAAAGAAAGTTATTCTACAGAAAGTTACATTAGATAGAGTAAAAAAATTTTCAAATATTACCATCGTTCGTATTCCACAGTGGCATGGATTTTCTAGCCGTTTGGAATCGGCTTTAAGCTGTAGGCCCCGGTCTCATAAGCCCTGTTGCAAAAAAAGAACCGTAGATCCAAACCAAACCAAACCTAAATATTACCATCATACTATAAGAGTAAAAAATTTGTGTAATAAACAAAATACGAGGTTATCCACAACTAATATTTTATTGTGCCGAGTTAGTATATACAAATCTTGTTACAATACATACAGTAAGCGCAGCAACATTGGAAAATGGCCTAACTTCTGCCCCTACATCTGACGGATAGCATTGGTACTTATACATGTCAGTGAAGCCTTGGCAGTCTTCTTTTGAGATTTTCAGAATTTTCAGGACTCCCAGGTGATAAAAAAGAACTTGCATATAGTACTGTGTAATCTAGAAAGAAAATACAAGAAAGACAAAGAAAGAAAATTATTTTAGACAAAAAGTTACATTTAGATACAGTAAAATATTTTAAATATTACCATCCTAAGATTGAGAATAAAACTTTTGTGTAAAAAAAACAAAATACGAGGTTATCCACCACTAATACTTTATTGCTCCGAGTTAGTATATATAAATCTTGTTTACAATACGTACAGTAAGAGCAGCAACATTAGAAAATGGCCTAACTTCTTCTGCATCTGATAGCATTACTCATACCTGTGAGTGAAGCCTTGGTTGTCTCCTTTTGAGATTTTCAGAATTTTCAGGCTACTAGTAGAAGAACTTGCATATAATACTGTGTAATCTAATAGGATTGGTGTAGTTTGGAGTGCTACGGTCTACGTTTTGCAAAAAGAGGGCTAATGAAATCGGAACCTACAGCTTAAAACATATTCCGAATGGCTACGGACATCCATGCAACAGTGGGATTCGAAGCCACAAACTCCGGTACCGAAGGCCAGCGCTCTAACCAATCGGCCATTGTTCGGCAAATCTAGAAAGAAAATACAAGAAAGAGAAAAAAAGAAAATGCAAGAAAGAGAAAGAAAGAAAATTATTCTAGACAGAAAGTTACAGTTAGATACAGTAAAATGTTTTAAAGATAGAAGAACTTTCATATAGGACACTAGGTTGGCATGTAAATACTGGATTTTATGCAGATGGAAGAGGGAAGCTATTAGAACAAAAATAGTAAAATAACAAGCAATAAATATAGAAAGGAAACAACAAAGTTAAAAAAATAAGAAAATTTAACCCTGTGCAAATAAAATTGGTATGATGGTAAAAGCCATTGTAATTTAAAACTGAAATATCCTTTGATGAGGTGTAGTATTAAGAAGGTTATTTAAAAATTATGATAAAGAAAATAGTGAAACCTATAGTTTTATAGTAAGAATACGAGTGTATTCTATGAACAGTCGTATTAGAATAACGGATTGCTAGAAGGAAGTTTTCTTTAAACCTGTTTTATTGTATGACTTCTTGTATAAAATAATTAAAGCAGCATGCCAGGAACCAATCTATAAAGAATATTTTTTTGTATGAATAATAATGACAAATGTGTCGACACAATCGGTATTTACAAATATTTACAGTATCAAATATGTGTTTTACATCTGTTCTATTATAAAGCAATCGAATCAATTGGAATCGAAACTCTCTCTTTTTCTTTTTCAGAAATGTCCCCATTCTTTTTTCTGAAAAATATAAATTTGATACTCTTTGCAGCAGATTCATGACAATATCTACTTTGGAAAGGATTATTAGTCTGAAGCAGTTCTGAGACTAGAAGAATATTTTTTCTACATAGAATAAAACAGGATAATCCTATGTAAATCTCCCTAAGACTAGGCCTATGATAAAATCTCGTTTCTGTTTTTATGCAATGCCCATCGATTTATCGCGTTGGAAAGTTTCGAAAATTTTTACTCTAAATTGTAGGGATATGAACTCTGTGATCATAAAGCAATAATTTGGACGTAATAAATATCCGAGTTTTCTTACGCATCAAGAAATAAAATACTGAAAGAAATGGTATATTAATGCTTAACAATTTAAATCTAAGTGTGACTTTAATGGATTTAAATGGCTTGCATTGGTAGTAGATACTTGAAATCTGACACACTACTTCGTATTTAATTGCTATCAAAATCACCTATGGTGCACAATACGGAATCTTATGCGGTCATGGAATTTTTCAACCTAAATACATGTCATTTTCGTAAGTACACTTAAAAACACATAAATAATCTTTCTCTATGCACAATTATATGAAATCAATATTTTATATTTGTGTTACACTGGGCTATAGAATAAATGTGCCGTTTTTCTTATGCAACTTTCTTAAACCACTAATATCTGTAATTCCAATGAAATAAATCCCCATAAAAACATTCTTCTCCCATGTTTTTGATAATTTTTGTACATTAGTCAATATTTAATATTAAAGAAACTGTGAATTATTAATATTCTTTACTTTTCCCACATTTTCCAATAAAAGCAAATATATTTAAATATAGAAACAATCTTCAACTTATATTTAAGTGAAGATTAGCGGTAGTAATTTGTTCAACAGGCTTATAGATGACGCTTTTGGGGGTGATCTAAAAGAACTCTATAACACGTCTTAGTGGTTACGTTTTTCTTAAACCACTAATATCTGTTATTCTAATTTAATAAACCACCGTAAAAACATTCTACTCTCCTTTTTGGATAATTTTTATACACTAGTCAATATTTAATATTAAAGAAATTGTGAATCATTGATATGCTTCACTTTTCCCACATTTTCAAATAAAAGCAAATATATTTAAATATAGAAACAATCTTCAACTTATATTTAAGTGAAAATTAGCGGTAGTAATTTGTTCAACAGGCTATAGATGGCACTTTTGTGGGAAGTGATCTAAAAGAGCTTTATAATAATTCTTAAAATCAAAATATGTCATAATACCCTACACTACGTCTATTAATTTCGAAATTAAATATATATGTAAAAACGTCTTAGATGTTAACAGACATCTAAATCTCACACGACTATTAGACAACTATTTTCTAATTTTATAGAGTTCTATAGCACGTCCTGGATGTCATAGATGTATTTAGATCTCTATTAAACAACTCTAAGTTCTATTTGGTTGCTTGGGTTTCGAATAATTTTCACTGTTATATGTTTAGCTTTTCAAATTAGGTATATGAAGGGAAAGGAGAATATTAAAACATTGTTTTCATGATTTGAAATTTTTTTAATTGGAATGTTTTGGAATTACGATTCTGTTTCTATAACAGTAGCATAATGCATAAAAACCATTTACTTGTTTATGCTACTCCTTAGAAATTCCCTCTACAGTTGAAATTTTAGATTCAACTATCCATATATTGCATATTATATGCATACATAAAAAAATCAAAATATATTACACTGCATTTGGAATTATTGCTAATTTATTTTATTCAGAGTTTATCACAATGGTTCATCCATTTCAACTAAAAGCATATATATATAAATATATATATATATATATATATATATATATATATATATATATATATATATATATATATATATATATATAATATATATATATATATATATATATATATATATATATATATATATATATTGTGTATATATATGTATATATTTATACATATATAGAATATATATATACAAATATATATAAATATAATATACATATATATATATATTTCATATATATATATATATATATATATACATATATTATGTATATAAATACATATAATATATATACATATATATGTATATATATATAATTATATATATATATATGTATATATATATATGTATATATATATTTATATATATACATATATATACATATATATATATATATATGTATATATATGTATATACAAAATATATATATATAATATATACATATAATATATACATATATATTATATATATATACATATATATATATTATATATATATATGTATATATATATATATATATATATATATATGCGTATAAAATATTGAAATCTTATCTGAAATTACAGCAGAAATATTTTAATCATATAGATAATTAAGTACCGTATAAAATATTCCTGCTGTTTAAAATTCAGACTTTTTTAATTTTTTATTTCATAAAAAGGAGCGATAACAGTTTAAAATGATCTTGACAGAGCCTTCATCACACTGAAATTAAATTTTAAACTTCATATTCCTTTATTCTAAAAGAAAATGCATTTTCATTGAAAAGATAAATTGGAAATGCTGAATAACAAAACATTTATTTTAAAATGACAAATGATACCTAGACAAAAAAATATTTTCATCGTGAAAGGTATTTCAATATTTTTTATGAGTTTATATGGAGAATATATCTCAGCTTTAATGAAAAGATTAAATTTTTAGAAAACTAAAAGCACATTTAAATTTATAAGGATTGCCAAACTAAAAAGAAACTGTATATAGATTTTCCTTTTAGATTTGAATATGAGATAGGAGTAGTTTTAAATTAGAATGTGTTTTTTAAATATTTTATACTTTATACTTTTAAAAATATGCCATATATCAATTGTCTATATTTAATATTACTTTTTTATAATATTAGTACATTACTTCCAGCTAATATTACCAACTTCTCTTAATTTTTTAAACATTTCATTCTTTAGATTTTCCAAACTAAAATAACTTAAGTGAAACTAAGATATACTCTCTCTTTACAAGTTAACAAAATAGTAAACAAAATAGTTCAAACAGCTCTTATTAAAAAGATAAAATACCGTAATGTTTGAAAAAATCACTTTTTTGTTTACTCTGAGTAAAAATAATCAACAATCAGAGGTAATTTTCTTGGTTTTATTTATGCACGAGTTTTGTGAAATGAAAGAAAGCTACCAGCAAATGATTTTCATTTACATTTCGAGACTGGTTTCTTTGGAGTCGAAAAACTTGTAATTGCGTTTCCAGTACCTGTCTCCTTGGCGTATTTCTTCGTTTATCCTTTGAAATTATGAACTAAGATATTTGATGATAAGATGATGAACTATGATACACCAAAAAACACTACCAGATAACTTATATATAAAAGTAACCTCCCACTTGAGATTTAATAGTAAGCAAAGATATGAAACCAAGGCTGCTACCATATTACAGTCGACATATGTCACTGGTGACTTCTACGTCATAATAAGTCAGAGGGAAAATTTTTTAGTACCAAATTCCAATCTCTGGTGATTTCTGACGTCATTATGACGCGGAAGTCACCAGTGACATATGTCGACTGTAGTATGGTAG
>CM063501.1:65150882-65160882 GCA_032207245.1 Pardosa pseudoannulata
AGATGTAAAATTAGTAAAGTGTAGAAATAAAGTGTTCAATGACTATATTCAAGTATTAAACAACAACAGTTTATTTTAAAATCATGTTGAATTTTAACGATATACCATATTTTAAAGTAACATTTACAAAAAGGAGGTGAGTATAAAATGTTTGTTTTTATTCAAAGAAGAATGTTTACCATATTTATTCATTGGCCCTTTATGATCTGGAGTCTTACAAACAGTATTTCTCTTTTAAAAGAATTTACAACATACTTTCCTAGATCCTCGTGTCTATAAATATTACTTGTATTTTAAATATTTAATAATTTTCCTAAAAGACGCTATTCTTGTCTGAAAAAACTCATTCAAAATGGGTTTCTCTTCTAAGTAAGATTCCAACGTTATAACGTAGGTTCGCATCTAATAATAAAGTATCTTTTGTTTACTCTAATTTATAACATTAGAAAAAAAATTAATGTCATTTTAAAATATTGGCTTTAGAGTATACTTTAGATAACGTTCAATGTACCTTAATTATATTTATCATTTCGAAATATTTGAATATAACTCCTAAACTAGTTACCGAAATTAACAATAATTTTATGTAATCTTTTAGGAAGAAGTTTTAAATGCGTTTCAATTAATAAAAAAAAATGAACCTGAAAAAACAAAAATTAGACAGAAAAGGGTTAAATTCATTTGAATTCCCCAACATTAGAAACATTTTAAAATTAGAAATAAAGTAATTAACTTATTTTAAACTTTATATACCCGATATTTTAGTCTAGGACACGTTTTTTGATTCCTTTACTTCAATTTTAAATTTCTTAAGAGGTCTCATACCATTAAATAATTTATGTTGCGCATAGTAAAAATGTATTTCTTTCAATAGACCAAAAATCTTTAAATTTATACATATAAAATCCTTTGTATATTTGCATGTATGTTCACTATTCATTTCTAAATGATTGAATCATTCTTCATAGGATTTTCTATGATGATTAAGGTAGGTCAAATTATTTGTAGGTCAAGGAGGAATGTTGATAGAATGCTTTTTTTTTATCTAAATTGCATTTGGCGAATATATTTTGCTTCTCTTAATATATATTTTCTTTTTAAAATACATGATAATACAATTAAAATCTTTTAAAAATTCATCTGATAGCATTTAAAATGTGTTTTCAGACAGCATAATTTTCTTTGCTTTTTGGTCACATTTACTAAAGTTTATTACTAATTGTGGTCAAGATGAGTCATTTTATCAATTTTAATTTATAATATTTCTTTCAATTTGATTTCAGTTGTGCTATTTTTATTTATCCAATTTTTTACATGCTAATCCTTATCAATTAATCCTAAACTGGGTGAGTCGACTTTGGTGACATTTAATATATATTTCTTTTAATTACGTGCTAAAAAATTTTAAATATTTTAAGTGACTCAGTTCATGAGATATTGTAAAAAATGTAAATTATAATTAAATGAATTTCTAGGCTTTTATACAAAATTTTCTTACTTAATTTTAAATATTTTTATCTTTTTTCTCATTAGCCCTTTAGCGATTGTACAATTTTGTAGAAAAGGGTCATAAAATTGCCTACTTTTTATTCAAGAAATTAGTTTAAAACTATGTGTTTTTATAATATATGCATTCATTTTTAAATTTTGGGTTCATTTTAAGCTTAAGATAACTAAAATTGTGTTGTAAGGAAAAGCCACCATTCAGGGTCATTATGAGTAAATGTTGGTTTTCCAGCAATACAAAATTTTTAAAAACAACTGTTTTAAACATTGAAAGATAGTTTTATTGCACTTACGTATAGTAAAAATAAATACCAGTAATTTTTTTTGTGTTATAAATTTCAAAGCATGAGATGTAAAGTCCAGCATCACAATTTGGGCAGTAGTACTGAGTTTCCTTCCTGCATCTATTATTGTTTTCCCCTCTTCTGGAACAATAAACTTTTCATTCTATTAATGATTGCAGTTTCTTATCAACATGGGAGGTTATCTAAGCTTGGTAGGCCTGTCTTTGCAATGGTAACTGATATATTATTTTTTATAAATAAGGCTCGAGTTCAAAATAGAGAAAGTGCATGTTTGTAAACAAAGTGCTGACTACAACTCAACTTTGTCAAAACATTGCTTGTTTTCATTGTATATTATGAGCTTCGATATGGAGCACGTATACAATAAAACTAAATTTTATTTAAGGGAAGGGGTAGGAAACATCAGAAACTGACCAAGTAATTCAAAATAATTTTTTAGCACTTACAAAATTATATATATTTTTTAAAAATTAAACACTTTACACAGTACTATTAAGTATCATAATCAAAGTATAACTACTTTGATTATGTTAACAGGCACAATAAACTATTACATAAATAAGAATATAATAAAACTGTACAAAGCCTGATCATTTTAAGAGCAAAAAATAATTACATTTATAGGTACAGTACCTCTCACAAAAGCATAGAATATACATTAGAAATATGAAAAAAAACTTAGTAATAATAAAAAAAAACTTTAGAGAATAATAATTTTATATTTATTACATTACAGTATCTATTACATTACAGGAAGATTAAGGTTTTATTACTATTCTGTAAATGTTTACCGCAAATTCTCGAAAAAGAACTTGGAGTCAGAACTTACCTTTTCAAAGCTTTTATCTAAAGCATTCCCAATGAAGGATCGTTAGGAAAGCAATAAAATCCAATATTTTCACCCTTTTTGAAACGCTTAGTACAGCCATACGTACAACAGCTTGTTACCATTTTCAGATAATTGACAAAATTAAATCTCCAATAAAAAGCACAATCCGTAGGAAATTCAAATGTTTTGCCAACGAGGAAGTTGAGCTGCAGTTTTTGCTGCACCTAATGTCATGCACATATTCTCTTATCTATTATTTGATATAACACATTACAAATATTCTGGTGTTGCCATCAAGCGTATTATAGATTGAGAAATAAACATGATTCTAGGCATAAATAACAGATTGTATTAACATTTTCGTGAGTTACTTTGAAACACTCCAGCCCGGAAATATCACAGGTGCTAGAAATAGAGGGATAAATATCACCCCATCATTTAGACGGGAGATAGAAGGAAGAGGTTAACCTCAATTTATCAATTTTTTTCAATAGAAATCTAGTGGTAACGGAGTAATTCCGGACATTGAAAGCATTTTAAGTTTTACTTTTAGTTACGCACTTACGACCAATCTGACAAAAGTCGATTATAGTTATCAGGAATTATTATATAAATCTAGTAAAATATTTATTATCTTTAGTGATATCAGGCATAAATGCTTTTATTTGTTATATGTACCTTATTTGTTTTTAAAAACTCGTGCAAGAAATGCAGTTACTTTTCCTTTAGTCAAGTGAAAAGAGAAAAATCAAATATAATATTAAGTTACTGCAGAAAATTAAAATGTGTTTTTCTCTTTTCGAAACTAAATTGTTTTATTTTTTAAATAAATTTTTTAATAGTGTAACATATTCTAAAATTTAATTTAATTTTTTTATAAATAAAACATTTTATTTATAAAAAAGTGTGTTATTTGTTATATGTACCTTATTTGTTTTTAAAAACTCTTGCAAGAAATGCAGTTACTTTTCCTTTAGTCAAGTGGAAAATTAAACATCAAATACAATATTGATTTAATGAAAAAATTAAAATGTTTGTTTCTATTTTCAAAACTAGGTTGATTTATTTTTTAAATTCATATAGTGTACTATATTCTAACAATTAATTAATTTTTTATAAATAAAACATTTTATTTATAAAAAAGTGTGTTATTCCTTATATGAACCTTATTTGTTTTTAAAAACTCGTGCAAGAAATGCAGTTACTTTTCCTTTAGTCAAGTGGAAAGATAAACATCAAATATAATATTGATTTAATGAAGAAAATTAAAATGTTTGTTTCTCTTTTCGAAACTAAGTTGTTTTATTTTTTAAATAAATTTTTTAATAGTGTAACATATTCTAAAAGTTAATTTAAATTTTTTGTAAATAAAACATTTTATTTATAAAAAAGTGTGTTATTTGTTATATGAACCTTATTTGTTTTTAAAATCTCGTGCAAGAAATGCAGTTACTTTTCCTTTAGTCCAGTAGAAAGATAAACATCAAATATAATATTGATTTAATGAAGAAAATTAAAATGTTTGTTTCTCTTTTTGAAACTAGGTTGATTTATTTTTTAAATTCGTATAGTGTAATATATTCTAAAAATTAATTTTTTTATAAATAAAACATTTTATTTATAATAAAAATATGTTATTTGTTATAGGTACCCTTATTTTTTTTAAAAAATCTCGTCCAAGAAATGCAGTGACTTTTCTTTTAGTCAAGTGGAAAGATAAATATCAAATATAATATGAAGTTAATGAAGAAAATTAAAGTGCTTTTTTTCTTTTTTCGAAACTAAGTTGTTTTATTTTTTAAATTCTGATAGCGTAATATACTCTAAATTTAATTAATTTTTTTTATGATTAAAAAATTTTATTTATTAAAAAAATGTGTTATTTGTTATAGGTACCCTTATTTGTTTTTAAAATACTCATCCAAGAAATGCAGTTACTTTTCCTTTAGTCAAGTGGAAAGATAAACATTAAATATAATATTATTTAATGGAGAAAATTAAAACTCTTTTTCTTTTTTCCAAACTAGGTTGATTTATTTTTTAAATTTGTATAGTATAATATATTCTAAAAATTAATTAATTTTTTTATAAATAAAACATTTTATTTATAAAAAAGTGTGTTATTCCTTATATGAACCTTATTTGTTTTTAAAAACTCGTGCAAGAAATGCAGTGACTTTTCCTTTAGTCAAGTGGAAAGATAAACATCAAATATAATATTAAGTTAAGGAAGAAAATTAAAATGTTCTTTTCCCTTTTCGAAACTAAGTTGTTTTATTTTTTAAATTCTGATAGCGTAATATACTCTAAAAATTAATTAGATTTTTTTTATAAATAAAACATTTTATTTATAAAAAAATGTCTTATTTGTTATACGTACCTTATTTGGTTTTAAAAACTCGTGCAAGAAATGTAGTTACTTTTCCTTTAGTCAAGTGGAAAGATAAACATCAAATATAATATTAAGTTAACGAAGAAAATTAAAGTGTGTGTTTCTCTCATCTTAAGGTAAAAGTTTCGGAATACACACTTCAATCACATCTATGTATTTTTACAGTCCGTTGGGGCATGTGATCAATTTATTAATTTTCTTATTCCAATAATTATACTTAGATAAAAAATTTTCGTTTGATTCTCTTTACTTCATTCATTGTTGCCTTCGAAGTAACGACAAACATAACATCAAAAATTCAATTAAATTTCTCTCTGTACTAAGGTTAAAATGTAGTCCATTATGTGTAATCCGCGTAATATTTTTATATCTGAAGTTTGCAGAATAATTAAGTTTTCTTGATGCAAACGAGGTAAGCCAGATATAAAATTAAGAAAAAGCATTAAAAAACCTTCCAAAATTAAAAATTGACTTTATTTAAAATACATTTAACATGCATCATATAACTAAGTAAAATCAAAAAGCACACTTTTTAATTACGTTGACTAAATCTATCTCTTTTTAAAAGTAATTTCAAATGTCTTTCAGCGAAATTCATTACAGCTGCTATAAGAAAATATTTGCACGAAGAGGTTTTATAAGAATATATCTTTTCTGTAAAAAAATGAAAAACCGCATAATGTAATACTGTAAGGTAGGCTTTCACTATTTGTTTCTCAATATTGGCAACCTCTTTCGGAGAGGTAAAACAATAATCATATATTGTTTTCTTTACTTATTTTTGCAATTCTTTAATGTAGTTACGAATTGAAGTTGTCTAAATTTTTAATTTTCATACTGATTTAAAGCCAGGAAATAATTTCTGTAAAAGTCTAAAAATGCACGGTTATGTTTTTGGGTTTAGAAGATAGGCAGTACTTGTCAGTTATAAATGATTGAAATGCAAGTATTTATATGCATTAGTGTAACAATGAGTTGCATTGCTGGACAACGCCAGAAGGGGAGACTGACCGAGGGACGAGGGTAATGTCAGTGACCCTCCTTCGACTCCATTGGACAAGAGGGGTGGCTACTGCAGGTCAGTCGTCTTTGGGCTTGGCAACAGCAGCTTTTGGAGTTTTTGCTCAGCAGATTTGAAGGCCCCTTCGGAGGAAAGACGAAGCGAAAAAAAACTTCACAGAGGTAGAGAACGCTCAACTTTTTTGTCCATCTGAAGATAGCGTCATCAGCGGGAGTTGCTTCCATATTTCAGCAGTTTACGGCATCTCCATATTGAGATTGAATATATTTCATTTCAGTCACCAGACTGTGAAAAATTAAATTTGTAAATAAAACAAGTCTGCAAAACTGTAAGTCTTCGCTCATTTGTATCGGGTGTCTTAACTCTTTGTGTTATCTCAGCATGACCTGGTATAAGTCATTGGTACTTAATAATTAGGCTGTGCTATTCTTACTTTTTAGTTTTATGTACTTCATGTTGGTAAATAATGAAGAACATATCATTTTCTACTTTAACTCTATCTACCTTATAATCGTATCATGCTGACCCATCCGAAGACATACAGCAGAAACTTCTGACAACCAGTCATCACAATAATGACCCATAACAGATACCAAGCGTCTGCTGACCTACGAGAGGCCGTCAAGGTCCAATTTTAATGTTGTCCAATCCCAGTAAGGAGCAAACTTTACAAAGGAAAGCGGGTGACTACTGTAACATCCTCTTTTGTAGATTTAAATATTTCTTTACATGTTTATTATGTGTAGTGGTGTAATAATAAATGTGGATGTCCTGACATTGAGAGTCTGACAAGTGCTTTCTACATATGGACACCTCTACCAGGATGATCTGAAGACCCAGATCACCCAGATAGTGACATCCTATATACCTAAAAGAGGTATACCCCTAAGTTTACCTCTCATTTGGGCACAACCCACTGGACTTGTACAGCTTATGGCTAGGCTGATGACACGGAAGACATTGTCTCTCTATCTACTTATAAAAGAGAACTGTCTGAAAAATAATACTTCGGTGCAATCTTTCATCAAAATCCCTTTGGGCTAACACTTTTCTGACTGAAATCCTCGGGGATCGTCCGAAAATGACATTGATTATTGTAATGAAGATTTTTCATGTCCCTTCATTACACATTTCCCTTGTGGGGTAGATATATTTTAACCTACATTTTGCGCCTTTTTTTTGCATATTGCCCCTTGCAGGTGCAGCTCTTGTTTTTTCTCACGAGTGCAGCTTGTCTTTTCAAACAGAGCCGCCCCCTATCTGGGATTAAGTTTCGAACCGAGCGTCCAATTCTGGCCATCCGCAGCCCTTAAACCTTTCGGCTATAATTTGCACCCATCGGCTCATATTCTGACAGTTCTGCAGGCGTCTCTTTCGGTTTGCGTTAAAAAGCCGCTCCTTTGAAAGGTTCCGCGTTGTGGTGTGTTGCCAAGCTGCTCTCCGCATCGTCTTTGGCGAATTTTCACCACCGGAGTTGCGCCTCACTGCGATTGGGTTTTTGTTCTCCGCGCGCCTTGTCTCGACGTTTCATTGGTCAGAGCCGCAGGAATCCTTCGCTCTCCCTCAGAGCGCGAGGTTTTCTTGGCGCCTGGCAACCCTCTTGCTGGCTGTGTTTCGGCGCTTTTGGCGTGAGCTCAGCCTAGAAGTTCTGATAATTTTTTTGAGAGACGGTGACACAGAACAGCCTTGCCGACGTGTTTTTTTTTTTTTTTTTTTTTGTTTGTTTTTTTTTTTTTTTTTTTTTTTTTTTTTTTTTTTTTTTTGATCGGAAAAATGTTTCCGTTAGAGCCACCTCGATCTTTGGCCAGCCTAAGCACTCTATCCTTGTTTTGTCTTACTGCGACGTTCCTGGCGTTATTTTTACTTGGAGCAACGAATTAATATCCATTATATTTTATATAACGCAAAAATTTGTCTCCATCATATTTTTACTCAACGCAACAATTTAATCTCTATAATACTTTTAAACAACTCAATGGAATTAATCTCAAATACCCACTGTTAGATCAAGGCAGAAGTGGACGATGTTTTTGTAGAGTATAAAGTGAAGAAAATTATTTGATCGAATTCCAAAATAAAGAATGTCTCTCCATCAACACAGCATCTGATTTTTTCTACCTGAGGTGACTCTTAAGATAAAACTTACGACTCTTCATTAATCATCCTACATACAGCTCCCTTCCTCTACATGGAGCCCTGACTCTTCACTATAATTATCTACCCTCAGAAGACAGTAATTTAGACTAAGACTGCTTATTCTTTTACTTTACTGAATCTAGTGCTAATGCTATAAAATCCTGGAGACCACCTCTGTTGCAGTGGAAGTAATGATAGGAAATTTCTTTTGAAACTCATTTTTAGAAATACTTTAAAATTACAGGTATCACAAAACTTTTATTCTAAACTAATATAATTTATTTAAAATGGGATTTTTATTCACTATTACTTTCATTATTTTCATTTTCTAATATTAACTAAAACTTACAATTTAAGATTAAAACATGAATACTTTAATGGAGAAGAAAAATAAGTTATGTATAATCTGTACACTAAGTCAAACGTTTTTAGAGTAATAGTAGAATATTAGAGTAGTCCTAATTCATATTTAAATCATTTATAAACAAAACGCTACTTATAAACCGCTGTAGAATTGCGCAAGTTTCAAATTGTTACGAATAATCTTGTTTATCAAAATAATTCTGTTGTTAATGAACAATATTTTCTTTACTGAAAATCACTTTAGTGAATTTAGACTACAGTCATGTAAATACGGGCCAAAATTCTCGATATTACAATTTCAATCATGTTGGGTTTTCTCGTCTGGCTAGGTTGGTTAGATACCATCTGCTTATCCGATTCCCCGAGGGCTATGACACCAGGACTTAAAGCTGCTTAAAGTTGAATTCAAAAGATTACGAACACCCAAAGCAATGGAACTTGAACCTACAAACCGAAGAGCAGCTCCCTACCCTTCAACCATTGTTAGGCATTTAATATTATGGAAACTGAAATAATTCAACGCCAGCTAGTAAAGGTTTACAGTGAGACTAATGTCTCATCATAGTGTCGTAAAATGGTGTTGAAAGAGTACAGCCGATAGAAAAGTGGTCCCCGATGACTGCTGGGCCATTATTCACCTTTTTACAGGCCGTATCACTCCCCAAATGACTTTTAACTTTTTCATTATCCCAGTACCCTTTCTGATTCACCTCAATTAAAATTTCTATCAGCAAGCTATGGCCCATTTTCAGCTTGCTTAGCAATCTCCACCAAAAAGCAGGCAAATCTTTCTTCTGACTCTTCAAACATTAAGAATATATCTTAAACACAAATTAAATGTTTTATCCCTCTCATTTTCAACCTGCAATTCTGTTTATAGGGCTGGACTCAATGATGAGAAACACCTTACTTACTACAGATTATGCATTTGTACATGTCAAAATTTCATACATAAATCTCTTGCAGTAATAGCTTTACACCTTTAATTAGATTGGATGCATTCTCTTAAACTTAGCTTTTGCTTTACTTGAAGTATCACCTAGAAGGCCGACGATTTGCTCCATATGTGAAGTTGAAACAGTTTATGGCAACCTGGCTGAACAGGATTTTTACAACAGAGGATATGCAAACTAATTTATGAAATGACAAGTGCCTTAACTAATAGGGAGGTAAGTTGGAAAATAACTTCGTATTTGTACTATAAATTGGATGTATTGGTTGAATGAAATAAAATGTACATGTTTCACTGCACAAGTGTTCCACTAGTTTTTGATCTCCTCGCTTATATTTTAAACTAATTTACAATAAGAACAAGAATTTCTGACTTAGAATAAATATGTATTAAAAGGTTAAAACTTTAGCTTTTATACATAAATTTTTAAAATAATTTACAAAAAGTTAAACACAATCCCATCTTGTATCATGTAGACTATGCATGTTTATCTCTC
>CM063501.1:65165882-65198382 GCA_032207245.1 Pardosa pseudoannulata
TGTACGGACCTACAAAGAAACTATGATTCTGAACCTCTCAATATCCATATTCAGCATTCCTTAAATAGTGTACTACTTTCCACTACCTTCAAAACTGCTGTTATATTTGTATTTTCTTCAATGATGGATAAAATCCCAGTTCCGTGGGTCGGCTGCCATGTTTTGGTGATATTTTTGTTTAAATTGAATGCCAAATTGTTGCCAAGTGACGAAACAAAAAAGTTTTAAAATCTTATTACTGCCTAGTACGAAATAAAGTAGTAATGCAATAGTAAAATATTTTGGTTTAGAACGAAATATATATATATATATATATATATATATATATATATATATATATATATATATATATATATATATATATATATATATATATATATATATATATATATATATATATATATATATATATATATATATATATATATATATATATATATATATATATATATATATATATATATATATATATATATATATATATATATATATAAATATACATATATATACATATATATACATATATATTGAAGATAATATACAAATGATAATTCTGATGACATATCATACAAAATATAAAAATACGTATGATAAAATAGTCTTATATGGCATCCATATTATATTTTTGTATACTCATAGCATGTTACATCTTTTTATATATCTTATATATACAAACATTTTAGTTTATCTGATTTATCACTGTTTAATTGTAAGTAATTACAAAGTACTTTTGTATTTAATTACAATTCAGTCATATTTTGAAACAAAGGATGACTCTGGGAAACAGTAATCATAACATAAGTTTTAAATAAAATCTTAATTAAAATTAAAATTATTTGTGTTATTTGATTGGTTATATATGTCTTTTTTCCACTGAATCTTAAAAGAACATATTATGCCAGACATATAGTAATGCAGTTTACACAGAGATTAAAGGGACTCTCAAGATAAAAAAAAAGCAAGAAAGTGTACAGGATAAGTTAAAAAGTGCAGTATATAATGGAAATAAAAGCTAATAAGTAAACAATGAAATGGAGTAAACAGAAGTAATGTAAAAATAGGCTACTTTGTTAAGAAAGATTATGTTAGGATAATCTCACTATATTAACCCTTTGCACTTTAGCTCCGTTGTCTAAATATTTGTGACAATGGAATGCAAAGGGTTAAAAATATTTTCAGAGTTTATAGGAAGATTTCAGTTTATTAAAATTAGCTTTTTACCATATAGTTATCAGTGTATCAGTACACCATATCTATATTATATTTTATTAACGGTTATTTCAAATTCTTCAATTTTTTTTTCTTACAATGCCTATTACATGTTCCGGAAAACATTGCGTTTGAAGCTATATTTTCACCAAATTATATTCATTAATTATGTAAGTTTGCGTAGTAAGTTTAGAGACGTTATAAGCTCGTAGCGAGTATTAATTTCCTAACTTCGATTAAGTAGTATCTGATACAAATCCCTCGAACCAACATTTAATACAGAAATGCCAGTTTATATTAAAGATAAGGATTTACTACGTTTAAGTCATTTTGAGCTTTTAGTGCAAATCGTCTTTACAGCATGACTAGACTCTTAATAGCGATTTATAACATATATCTATAAAATTTAACATTTCTTATATTTTAAAAACACAGTGGGGTCTTATAAACTGTTCCCAAATACTCACAATAAAAATAAGCAAACATTTTTTTCCACTTTTTTAAACTTTGCTTGCATTATTTAATCTCAAAAGAGTGAAATTTAAAATAGAAATTCTTTAACATTCGAAATATACATTGGTAAACACTTAATGAAACTGAGCAATTTCTTCTTTCCAAACTTATTGAAAAGTGGGCGTGCTATTTTAGAACCTTCACGTTTCCCTACAATTGTACAGCAACAGGTTTAGTGGTAATTTAATCTATTATGATTGATTGATTGAATATATTAACACGTTGACTCCAGACGCATTTTCAATGTTTTGCCCAATGCGCCGACTTGAACTTTCCATTACGCATGGCATATACTGAAATATTATTTGCAATACATAAAATGAGTTATAAAATCCTGCTTGAGACTGTTTTCGTAGTGGGGGTCACCGGTGACTGCCTCGGCACGGTAGGCGATTATCCTTTTTTTTCTTACAATCCTGCTTCGGTTGCTAAGTGATTACTCTCATTCTTTAGCATTCAAAGAAGCTAGGAAGAACTAGAGCAAAGTATTTGACTAACAAAGTAGTGACATATTGTTCCGATTGCGTTGATTCACCTTTTCTTTGCCTTGAATGTTTCAGTCTGACTCATCGCAATATGCACTGATATAATGTATATTTTTCATGTGCTAATAAAATTATTTTTGCCTGTTCTATATTGCATTAATTTCTTCAAACCATTATAATAACAATGGTATTTTTGAAAAATTTATGAGTGTGATGAGGCGATTTAGATCAGTAATATAATTGATTCATTCATACAAGAAGTAAAATGCTCGGGATATAAATCTGACCTCATAACATCTTTGTAAATAGACAGAGGACCGTAAATTTATATTTTACGGTGGTCTCGGACGGGGTTCTGATCCCAGTCCCAGATTAGAATCCCGTCTCCGTACTTGACATTAAATAAGAATGTACCTTTGTGGAGTATTTATGAGTCCCTAAGGGACAGTGCCCAATTAGAAGGGATAAGGTTTTTCACGTTGGCGGTCTCAAGGCGGGGTTTAAGCAGACCAATGAGATTCTTACAACTATCCCGATTGGACGATAAGAAGGAAGAGGGGACAAGGTTGAAATTAATAAAATAAAAAAAATCTAAAAATTGAGAAGGTGTTCAGAAGTCCCCAAAAAAAAAGGTGTTCGATAGTCGAGACTAGAGGAGAGTCCGACAGAAGGTGTTCGAGAGTCGAGACGAGGAGAGAGTCCGACAGAAGGTGTTCGATAGTCTAGACTAGGAGAGAGTCCGACAGAAGGTGTTCGATAGCCGAGACTAGGAGAGAGTCCGACAGAAGGTGTTCGATAGTCGAGACGAGGAGAGAGTCCGACAGAAGGTGTTCGATAGTCTAGACGAGGGGAGAAGTCCGACGGAACGAGTTCGAGAGTCCAGCCAAGTCCGACAGGAAGGGTTCCTGCATCAAATAGCACGGCCGCACCCCAAAACACTCAGGAGGAAGCCCCTGACCAGACCGACGAAAGATCCATAGATACCCATCAACCAGCAGTGTTCCGGGCACACCATTTTCACTCCCCAAAGGTACCCCCTTTTACATACATTTTGAAATTGAGATTAGGTCCTCTCTCTATTTACAAAATTACTTAAGTATTAAAAAATGTCAGAATTAATTTAGAAGATATTGATAAAACTTATTTTATGAAAATTAGCATCAGTTTTGTATGTACATAGATGTATATATATTATAATAAATTTACTTTTTTTATATTAAGCTAGTTTCGGATGCTGTTAATTTAGCTTTTAGTTTATCTTCATATTTATGTCTGTAGTTTCTCAGAACCCTTGGTTAAATTTAGTACAAAAATACTTTTACACAACGCAATCAAAATAAAATCACCACTATACATTTAATCACAGGTTAATACTCAAATATAAAAGAGGACTACACGACAATGAGTATCTATATTTACTATATTTATGTACTTCTATTATTTTCTGAGTCGCCGGTTTCCTGTGACCACCATGCCAGTTAAACTCACAAGGACAATAATAGAACAAACTGTACCAAATAAATGTGAATGAAGGACAATACATAAACGATAATATCCAATAATAAAAAGAATATTGCAAAAATTAAGCTCATTGTGTACACACAATTTCTACTAAACATTTTAAATGGAAAAAACAAATGTGGTTAGCATTTGCACCAAAATAGTAAGGTAATATAACGTAGGACTGTAAAAAGAAAGCAATTAAGCCTCAACGCTATCTAGAACTCAACAGCACAACATTTTAACTTCAATCTGCCTTTGTTATGTGTTCTTTACCTATTTCTCAGAAACCTCATTTCGGTATTATACAATAATCATTTGATATTAAACTGCCTATGATTACTCCTTAATGACAGACCATGATTATAATTTATATAACACCCATAAACTCAAATCTCTGTTTAAAGACGATTTAGCACTGATTAAGTTTTGATCGCATCTATGTTGTCAAGGCGCCTTAGAGGTCGTTTTTCAATTGTACATGTTTAATATTCCTTCCCTGCATAACGTCTAGATCAGAGTGTCAGAAAACCTCTGTACCTCTGTAACATTTAAACTTGTAATTCTCATCGAAGCCATGTGAAGTTGGATGTCTAGTATCTTTTAGGGTGAACTATTATCACCTAATTTAACATAAACTCAAATTGTCGTAATTATAAATTCAGTTACAGATTAAAAATACAAATGCATTCAATATTTACAACATAAATACAATTTCTTTAATCAGTTCTGGATAGACCATGAAACATTTAGAAACACCTGTAATATATGAATCAAGCGGAGAATGATTTGGTTGGTTTGAAACGCTATTATCTACTCTTCTTTACAATGCAGCTATAAGACCGATATCTGCTTCTTAGTTTGGCATGGACATTTATACCAACTCCAAGATTCAAACATAAGAACTCAGGTACTAAAGGACAGCCCCTTACATACGCCCCCCTTGTCGATCGACATCAAATAGAGGAGGTATATCAGAGTGAGTGTGTTTAAAAATGAATTGAAATCATAAAAAGTATTACATATTTCAATTAATTTAATTCCACTGCAAGATATAATAAAAAGACACATGGCATAAGATATAGTAGCATTTCAAGTTTACCAAAGTATTTCAATTGACAATATTTAATCGCTGAAAGACCATTTGTCATGCAACATAGATCCAACTTGTAGACACTTTCCATCGTACCAAACTTTAACTCTTACACAGACAGCCATCGTTTTGAACTGGTTATACCATCGATGAATGTTGTTGACATCAGGGGGTCAATTTTAAACTCCTTACAAAACACACGGTGGGCAGTAATAACCTATTTAGAAATAGAAAACATACTAAATGCCTTTGCCGTAATCGGCACCTTTGATATCATGTAAGGAAAAAAATTAAATAACTGCTCGCATTTATACAAATAAAACTGAAATTCTAAGACCTGCTCTTACAGCATGCAAACAACAACGTTCATTTGATCGAAATAATGCTACATTCAAGAGCCGAAACATTATGATCACCTGTCAATAACAAGTTGGCCCACCTTTGGCAACACAGCTTCAACCCGCCTTGGCATACATGCACAAGTCCTTGGTGGATGGCCGGAGACAAATTGTAGCAGATGTTTAAGCAACGGTTATTTAAATCCAAGATATTTCGAATGGGTGGTCTTTGAACTCTGAGCTGCGTCCCATGACATCCCAAATGTGTTCTATCGGATTGAGATCCTGTGAGTTAAGCGGCCAGGACATTAACTGGAATTCAGCATCATGTTCCTGGTACCACTCCAACATAATTTTAGCCTTGTGACAAGAGGCGTTGTTTTGTTGAAACATTCCATTTCCAGCTGAAAAAACAAAGGCCATGTTAGGGTGCAATTGGTCCGAAATGATGTTCAGATACTCTGTAGCATTCATGGTCCGCTGTACCCCAGAGGAGCCCAAGAGAACATACCCCAAAGTATAATACCACCACCACCGGCCTGTGTATGATCTACTGTACATTGAGGGAGCAACTGTTAGCCTGGAAGACGGTGTATCCTGACACTGCCATCGGCGTGATGAATGACAAACCGTGATTCCTCTGACCAGGCTGAACGATGGTCGATTGGTTAGGGTGCTGGCCTTCGGTACCGGAGTTTGTGGGTTCGAATCCCACTGTGGCATGGATGTTCGTAGCCGTTCGGAATCGACTTTAAGCTGTAGGTCCCGGTCTCATTAGCCCTCGTGTTGCAAAAAGTAGACCGTAGCACTCCAAACCAAACCAAACCAAAACCTCTGACCAGACAACTCTCTCCCACTGATCCATGGATCAATACTTGTTCCGAGCCTTCGAGCCGTTACAATCAGCTCTCTATCAAAATCGCTCAGATCCGCAGCCTTTCCCATCACACGCACAGAAGTAAGTGAAAGGAAGATTCTTCAGACTCTCCATAGCAGTTAAATACCACTTCCACCTGAGCCTTCCACATCATCCAGGCGAGTTTATCGCAAAATCTAGGGGTGGTCGTAAGGTTTTGACTCTTGAGTGTATAACGAATTCAAAATTTTGTATACTTTTATGTACATTGTGGGAATCAAGGATTCTTAGTATACACTATTGTATTTGTTAAACTATATTTAACAGATCAAAATTTTTATCTTTCTGTTTTACCATATTCATTTAATAAAAACTGCACTGCACAAGAAAGTTTTTCTTCTATGTCCATAAATTTGATTTTCAGAATGTTCGAAGATATATCATTAAATTTATATTGTTTAAAAAAACAGAAGAAAAATTACTTGTTAAGAAAATTTCTTTTTAACATTTGAAGCAGTAATAAATAGTCAGAACATCTAAACTACCTCTTTTATATCTCACCACACGTATTTCTGATTCTATAAAGAATGAGAAGAAAACGTATTTTCGAAACGTCAGATTATCAGGATTTATCCACCCTTCTAGGAAATATAAGATCGTAATAACACATCCTCCAAAACGTCAGTTACAGAAAGGATTAGAATTCCTATAATGCGCATAAGACTCCACCTGTCACGGGAATTAAGGACGAGAATGCGCTATAAAGGTCTATTTTATTTCCCTTCTGCCCAACGTCCTGAAGCGTGAGGTATAGAAATGCAGAATGCAGATATCATTTGAACATCTGATCCCCAACATTCTTGTATCCCTGTTTTAATTGAAAAATAATAAGACTATCCTATAAATAAAGTACTTTGAAGATACTTTATTTTTGGGTATAATATTTCTTTGAAAATAAATCATTGATTTTTAACAGAATATAAAATAAGTTTTATATTATTATAAGGATATGGAGGTTTTGTGACCCCCAAGTCGTCCTACAACATGTTTAAGAGTCGAAAGAAATATGTTAAACCAGTAATACATTGGTGAAAAAAATAAATTTTAGCTTATTACAAATTCCTATAAAATACAAAAACACAGTAACCTGAACCGTGAGATATTGAAATACAGGAATGCAGTTACAGTTTCAACATACCGGGTGGTCTAAAAGAAACATCCTATTTATAGGAGGCCGAACGATGGCCGAGTGTTTAGGGTGTTGGCCTTCGGTATCGGAGTTCATGGGTTCAAATCCCACCGTGGCAGGGATGTTCGCAGCCGTTCGTAATTGGCATTAAGTAGTAGGTTCCGGTCTTATTAGCCCTCATGTTGCAAAAAAGTAGACCGTAGCACTCCAAACCAAACCTTTATATGAGTCCCTAGTGGGCGAACCATTCAACCAATCGAAATGAAAGTTTAGATATAGTTATTTGAATATATGGGGGACCAGATTGAGATGATTTAAAACAATCAACCTTTCACAGTTAAGGTTACAGAGGCAAAATTTCAAAACTTTCAAATGGCAACACCCACCTTTTTCGTGTGCAAATTAATCAGAACATGGAAAACCCTTCAATGGCGTTGGAACGAGACACGTATGATGTAAATTGTAAGCATAAAACATTTGCAAAGAATAGCATCATAAAGAACCAATCACAATAAAAGAGAAGGTCTATTGATGCACTTTGCATAATTCACTGGAATAGGCAATAGAAGCACCAATCACAGAACACTCTTGCAAAGCACTGCTTGTGATATAAGCAGTGTGGGAAGATTGTTTCTTCATGTTCGTACTAAACCATCTCTTTTCGTGCATCAATACACCTTATTTTTTATTATGATTGGTTTTTTAGGATGATTGTAAATTCGCCGAGCGGTTTGCGATGTTTCTACTTCCGATTGGAAGTCATACCCTAATCATCTGGATATGATTTCGCATGGGTCTCGAATAAAGAGCAGGTATGGAGACGAAATAATCAGTCGTAGATGATTTCAAACTTAACAACTTTCATTTATTTAACAAAAAAGCATTTAAATAAATATTAACGTGTATAAGTAAAGTCGTCCAGATAGAAAATTACTCTAGACAACCTGCTCATCTCAGAGTTCATCCGGGAGTCCCCTCCCGTTTATTCTTTTATAAAGAGGGAACCTTGGTTTTAGGGGAGATCGACACCCCCCCTCTTTGACCTTTGTCCTTGGAGTAGCCGAAATGCCATATGGTGTCCAGCCGACGCGGTCACCCAAAGCATAATTTCTTTTCTCTTTCGGTGCGTTGACAAAAACGGCACACTTGACACTTTAATCGTCCGTGCGTCAAAAGGACCATTACTGGTACAATACTGCCGTTTTCAATTGTTCAAAAGAATAAAAGTTCGACCGATCACCGACAGAGACGGACGCGACTCTTGCAATGATCTTCTTTCCAAATGTTTTAGAACACCAGTTTATGTCATACGTGTTTAGTTCCAATGCCATTTAAGGGTTTTCCATACTGTGGTCAATTTTCACAGGAAAAAAGTGTATGTTGCCCTTCGAAAGTTTCAAAATTTTATCACTGTAACCGTAATTGTGAGATGTTTATTGTTTTAAATCATCCCAATATGGATCCCATACATTCAAATAACTATATCTAAACTTTCATTTCGATTGGTTGAACGGTTCGGCCACTAGGGACTCATATATAGGGGAAGTTTCTTTTAGACCACCCGGTATGAACAACAGCGTTTTTATTTCCTTATTTTAATTGTTAAATAATACGAATTTCTTATTAATAAAGTGTTTTCAAGCTAATTTTCAAATATATAGTTGCTAAAAAAATAACTGGTTGGTTATATGTCCTCTATGTCTCTGAATAAATAAAATGACATAACGTTCCAAATACGAATTGTTGTAGTTTACATTGTGAAAAAAATGCCTATTAAAGTAAAAAGATAAATGTCAAAATACGATAGAGTAAGTAGATAGAAGAAATATAGATATATAGAATAGATAGAAGAAATAAATATCAAAATACGATAAAAAAATAAAAACAAATAAGCAAGTGAGAAATAATAAAATAAAATAGACAATAGTAAAAGTAAAAAATAAGGAAAAGAAGTAAAAATTTAGGAACTGTCAAATGTGAAAGTAAAAACCAATTTATTTTAAAAAGTTGAAAATGTTCCGATGTGAACTGAGTTTAAGATATCATTTAAGGAAATACTGTGAGAAAAATATTATTTTAAAAATTCTTTTTAGCGAACACTGGATATTTAACTTGAATCATATATTATAGGGTAGAAAGAAATGCATTAAACCAACCAAGTAATAAATACAATGGTGTAAAAAATAAACCAGCTTATAATAAAAACTTCCTATAAAATGCGATATCCCAATGAAATAAATAACGAGGTATAGAAATATTTAGAGATAATATTTCACCATCTGATCCCCAACAATTTTGATTCTTGGTTTTATTCAGATGGTAGTTATGATATAATAAAATTTATTCGAAACAAAGTTTTTCAAACCTAATTTATTTTCATATGTAAAATTTTGTTGCTTCAAAAAATAAATAATACGTTCTTCGATAATGCAGATATAAACCAGTTAAACTACGTAATAAATGCATTTGTGTTAAATTAAACTCTTATATTATAATAATATTCCTATAAAGAACAGAAATTGTCGATTTGTAAAGATTTCTAAAGTAAACTCTCCTGCAAAGAGTACAGGATAGTCCAAAGTTATTCATCGCTTGTCACGTTTGAAGAAAAAGAGCAAAATGAGGTACATATATGTTAATTATTTTCTTAAAAATAACACTTAAAACAATTTTTCCCAACAAAATATTTGGGAAGAATTTGGGAAGAACTTTTTTCCGAATAAATGATTGTTCGACTTCAGTAAAATACGTTTTCTGTAATGCATCTTTATGTAAGAACTTAAAAATATTATTTTACAATTTGAAGTTTTTGTCATTAGGGACTGTAAAACTGTCAAGAGCATTACTTTTTTGTCCTCACTCTTATTTTCAGAATATGTGTTAATATATTTGTCACACAGCTAGTTCTACTTCATTCAAAACATAAAGTTGAATTTTTGCATTTGAGATTATTCTTGAATTGCAGTAAGGGATTACTACCATGTACCAACGAAACAAATTGATAAAACACTGTATGATTTGAAACATTGTTTTCAAAATCGTATTTACTTCAAGTAAAGACCTTAAAGGGATTCGTCTCCTCATGTGTGTATTTTGATTCCCGATTATGTATATGGTTTCACCTGCTATGATGAGTGGCTCGGCAAAATGGTTAGCATTAGTCAAAGCTAAGACTCTAACTTCCGCAGCAAACCTAAGGGATCCCCCCCAAGGAGACCACTGCTCTCTTTCAGCTGCTCCCTCATTTCGGCTTCTTTTTTATGGTCATCAATTCAGGGTTTTTTCAGCCCCTGAAGCAGCCCTGAAGCTTCAAAGGACCTTTTTCAGAGAAGAAGATTAAAGACCTTTCCTATAAGCTCCATTTGTGGCAGGCAAAATATCCAGCTCATATTCAATTGACTCCTTTTCAGGTACTTTGCAGCTTTTATTCCTCCAATGACTTCAGAGATTCGTCGTTTATGTCATCGATATCCATAACTGAAGCTGCCTACATTCAGTTCTTAACATACCCTCAAAGGACGAATTTAAAGGATGTCATATCGGAGGATCTTGGTGGACACGGCATTGACTCTTTAGGACTAATCAAACAATCAGGTAATGTTTTGTTCAGCTTCGTTTCACTGTACAAACCCCAGTTTGGTAGAGAGCAATAGAAAAATAACTTCAAGCTGCGGTGTTCAGATTAAACAAAAGCAAGTACTCTAGCTTGTTTAGATAATAACGTAACTCACTGTCTTTTTGGTGTAGAAAAGTACTTTTTAATCTATTTATTATGTGATAAATTGATAAATTTAATTGCCTGCTCTTAACCTTTGAAAATGGGGCTTTAAATAATGGCATTATATGCTAGAAAAGGAGGGAAGGGGTGGATTTCGAACGTTGCTAACTCTAACTCATCAAGAATCCAATATGGATGCCTCTATTTATTCCAGGTCCAACTGCTTCATAAATTCGAGGACAGACGGACAGATAACTTAGGCTATTATTATATAAAGGATTTTAGCATTTGACAAATTACTTTTTGTTTACTTTCCTTACAGTATTGATGTACAAAATATTGAAATCATATTTTATATACAGTGCAAATATCAATCAAAAATCTATATGCACAACAAGACGTTTAATCTGTCCTAAATGCAAAATATCAACAATTTACTGCTAATCAATTTTGATTATTCTCTACAGCGTCAATAATGTTATATATAACCATTTAGTTATATAGAGTAAGGATTGCAAACGAAGGGGAAGGTGCATAACTAGACGTTAAAACAAACTTAAATACAAAATTTCAACATTCTACTGTTAAACAATTTTCAGTTACGGCCCACAGTGTCAATATACGTTACACTGAAATTTTTTCACAAAGTATTTAAAAATAAGTTTTAAAACTTTCTAATTCCAATGAACATTGAAAAGGTACAAATATTTGGATGGGATCAAACCAAAGTAATAACTTTGATGAAAGGAAAAATTTTTCTGTTTATTATTCACTATGGAGAACAAGTAAATGGTATTTTCGAAATTTTGAATCATTCAATAAACATTTGTAAGATATTTAAGTATTTGAATAAAATTTAAAACTGCTTTTAAAGGTAGTTAAATTTGTATGATATACGTTCATAACTTAGAAAGAGTATTTTCGTAAACGTAACAATACACTTGCTAAAATATTAAAAAAATTCTTAGACTCAATTTTCATAATAGCTTTACTTTAAGCTTCTTATACGTGAAGTGTTTATGGTTGGTTTATTGTATGAGGCTTTATGGCATTGAATGCTAAATAGTACTTATTGTGTCAAACACGAAGTAAAGCAGTTTACATAGGAAAAAAGAGCCAAATAAGATATAAAGCAAAACATGAATAAATGCTGAAGAACCAGAAATAAAAACTATGAAAGCAATTAAAACAATGATAAACAGTGAAACGTAAATACGATGGTTGGAACTTTAAGTGTGGCAACTATTTATTTACATGGAATACAAAAGTTATTGATGTTACCATGTTTTACAGTCCTTCAATATAGTTACCAGCATGGTGTATAACCCATTTTCAACGATATGGAAGTCGCAGAATACTTGTATTAGCGCCTGTTCTGTTGATAGTTCAAATGGACTGGTTATATTGATACAAAAATCTCTGGAACAGTTCTGAAGCGAAGGGAATGCCACGAAATTTTTCATTCTTTATATACAGTGCAAATCTTCATATAACGTGCATATCTTTATATACAGTGCAAATGGTTTCTTCATCTTAGGAATTAAGACAAAGTCACATGTACTTAGATCTGGAGAGTATGGTGAATGGTAAAGCAATGTCCATCTCCATCAATCGAACAAATCAGTCACAGCTTGCACTGTATGCGGCCGAGCATTGTCATGCAAAATGATAGGGGTGTTCAGCAGAAAGTGCAGAATTTTCCTCATGCCCAGGCGTTCCTTCAGAATATGCACTACAGTCGTATGCACAAATCCTGTTTGTTCCGAATCGTTTGGCTTCGATCACTGTCCATGAGTACTGCAACAGCATCACTTCTGCTTCACTAACACTAGGACGACCTGGCCGATGCATGTCTGGCACATTTTGGCGTCCTTCTTTAAAGGCTATTACCCAACTTGCTACAGTTCTGCAAGGCAATGCAGATTCTCCGCAAGCCTCTTGAACCCCTAGATGACATTGTCGTGCTCTATGACCTCTGGAACATTGAATTTTTATCTAACTTTGTTGTTCTTGTTTTAAAAGCATCCTGACATTTACTTTAGACCGCAAGCTAATACAAGGGCCAGTTCTTCGCTTAACTCCGCTTGTGCATGACGTAGGAAGGACGATTCTTTTTGCTGAGAGGTAAGGTAGGTATGTAGCTCACGTGTGGTATACGCGATATTCTTTAGTTTTGTTGCGTAGCTTTTTTACAGCAGTGTTGCAACTATTAAAGTTCTAACCCTCGTATGCATTACTATAATGTAAAAATGTAGAAAAAAGTTAAACGTTCTAACTTAAACGTTCAAATAGCAGAATAAAAACCTCATTTTTTTAAAAAAATAAGGTAAAAATGGGAACAAATTTAAAATTTTCTAATGAGGCGTTTCATATCTTGACTGCCTTTACAACTAAAATTTATTTATAAGAATTTCTGTTTTATGAAATGTAAATACGAAATGAATTTTCCTCTGTAAATATTTCCATAAAACGTCGCAACATCCTTATCACTAAATTATAACTGAGCGACAGAGTGCTACTTGTCTTTGATGCCAAGTATTTTGATTTCGAATTTATTATCTGAAAACACCATTGTCTTTAAATCAAGGGTATGAAAGGAAATATTCTATAAATATGGCTCGGAGGGCTGCAATGATTTGGGAGAAAGCGTCGAAGGATCATAAATTCATTCAAATGTAAATCTCTTGCATAGAGTTCGAACTAGTTTCTAAAGAGATCGGTTCATATTTATCTGCATTGTGAACGAAAGGGAACACCGATATAGAATTTAACTAAGAACTTGAAATATTATTATCTGACTCTGTTTTTGTATTGAAATGTTTACAAATCATTTAGGGGAATGGAAACACTCTTGGATTGTTAAATGTCATATTAATTTGAAAACCTTTCACTATATATGTATGTGTTTAACCGCAAATAAATTCTTCATCGATTACGTCGGAGAAACAGCCCATATTTTTAATTGCCAGGGGTTGCTTGGCAATGTAACTTAGATGCAGTCATCGTGGCAATAAATTCTCTCACTCAGAACTCCAGACCAAACGAAATACTTAGTAACAGTCCTATATCTTTATGTTATTAATGGAGAACTGATGGATACGTTTTACACAGACAAGAAACAATCATGAATATATATCTATGAAAAGGCAATATTGAGTAGATTAGAATGATGTGGATGACTTTTTATAAGAAATAGCTTATTTTGGGGCTTGTTAAACATTATTGTTAAAACTGCACAAACACGCTGTAAAATTGAAAAGATATCATGAGATCTTCTAGGAGAATCAACATCTAGGTTAGAGAATGGAAAAGAAAGGGTCACACATAACATTTTTTCTTAATTTAACTTTTAGTTTTTGGAAATGTGGAAGAAATGCCTAAATGATGTATACTCTTGACTTATTTTGGGTGTCTCTGAAAGTTACGATTTAAAAAATATTAGAACATGGATGGGGAGAATTTTGAAGAATTTTAGGGACAACGATTTTTTATACATTACATACATATTTTTTAGGAGAAAAAACTAATAATTGTTGAAATTTGTGTACTTTATGCAAATTGTAGTAAAGTCGTAATTAGCTGCCGTACATACTAGGTTGTGATTTTTATCATTGATTTTTATCTATGGCAATATGATGAAAAATATTCTTTAATGTTTCCACTCTAATAAGCGGGCAAAAAACTGAAATTTGTTGAAATTTGTTTATTTTATGCAAATTATAGTAAAGTAGTAACTCGACTGTCCACAAGAGAAACTACCATACATGCTAGGTTGTTCTTTTCTTATCATTGTTTTTTATCTATGCCAATGTGGTGAAAAACATTCTTTATTGTTTTCACTCTCATAAACTGGTAAAAAACTAAAAATTGTTGAAATTTGTTTATTTTATGTAAATTGTAGTAAAGTAGTAATTCGAGTGCCCACAAGAGAAGCTACCGTACATGCTAGGTTGTGCTTTTCTTATCATTGCTTTTTATCTATGGCAATATGATGAAAAATATTCTTTAATGTTTCCACTCTCATAAGCGGGCAAAAGACTGAAAATTGTTGAAATTTGTTTATTTTATGTAAATTGTAGTAAAGTAGTAATTGTAGTGCCCACACGAGAAGCTACCGTACATGCTAGGTTGTGCTTTACTTCACATTGTTTTTTATCTATGGCAATATGATAAAAAATATTCTTTAATGTTTCCACTCTCATAAGTGGGCAAAAAAACAGAAAATTGTTGTAATTACTGTTTATGTAAATTGTAGTAAAGTAGTAATTGTAGTGCCCACACGAGAAGCTACCGTACATGCTAGGTTGTGCTTTACTTCACATTGTTTTTTATCTATGGCAATATGATAAAAAATATTCTTTAATGTTTCCACTCTCATAAGAGCAATATAGTTCTTTCCTGCTAAACATCTTGAGAAATCTTAGTCCAGACTGGTTAGTGATTGTTGGTTTTGTTGGTACAAAATCTAAAAGCTTACATGCTGCGCCAAACAAAGGGTAATGGTTAAAATAATTTATAGCACAAAGAAGCATTAAAATTGCCAAGCATAATTGAAAATTTCAGAAGGCTAGAATAAAAAGTTTCAAAGATATAAAAAATGTGAAAGGTGTAAACAGGCATACAATAGAAAATGGTAACACTGCAAAGAAAGTTGAAAAATATAATATAAACTGTTTATAATTCCAACAGACCTTAAAGAGGTAAAAATATTCGGATGAGGTCAAGATAAAGTGATGCCTAAACTTCAAGGAAGGAAAATCCAATTCTTTTATCCTTTAGACATTTTTTTCATTTATTATAGGATAAGTTTAATTTCAAAATCAAATACTATTTACTAAATTTTAAATTATTCAATAAACATTTAAGACATTTATTTAACTAATAGAAAAATTCAAAAATACTTTTATATAATTCGTTTAATCCCCTATATAATAATAGCCTAAGTTATCTGTCCGCATGTCCTTGAATTTATGAAGCGGTTGGACCTGCAATGGATAGAGGCATCTATATTGGATTCATGATGAGTTAGGGTTAGCAAAATTCAAATCGAGTTCGAAAACGTTCGAAGTCCACACCTTCTTTTTCGAGCGTTTAATGCCATTATTTCAAGCCCTATTTTCCCCAGTTAAGAGCAGGTGACTAAATTTGTCAATTTATCACATAATAATTAGATAAAAATAACATTATGACGTCATTTCTTTATCCCTCTCATTTAATTATATCTTATTTTAAATTATTTAAATATCATCTGCATTATTTTTATACGTTTTTTCTCTGAACTTAGATATTACGGAAATAATTTATATTTGGCTTAAATAATAAATTAAGTACATATGTGATAATTTTAAATTTAATCATCGATTATTTTTTGTTACAATGAAAATTTTATCACCGGTATTAGCAACAAAGTCTAGGAGTCTATTTCACGGAATAATAAATATCTAGCGTTTAAATTATATATCTTTGAAAATTAAGAAGTTTGTTCGTTTGTGTGTTTGTGTTTTATACATAACCACACGGCTTGCGATAGATTCATTAAATTTTGGACATCATTCATATATACCGCCAAATAATCACTGTCAATATTAAAACCTCTGCTGTCCATCCTACCACATAATATGACAAGATAAATTAAAGTTGGCAACTAAAAGGCTGTCAGTAAAGATAAACAAATTATTGAGCGTGTACCAGATAATTCTCAGACAAAAAAAACAAACTTTTTTTTGCCTGACTCATAGGATACTTTACACTTCTGGAAAATTAAAAATTTTACTGATCATATGGCGGGCTATATGCTAGTTTGTATTATGTTGTCTCATGACTTCGAAAGAAGTGTTTTCAAAAATGTTACAACGAACTAAATCTCACATACTAATATGTTATAAGAATTATTAAATTGAATTTTCATAATAAATTTATTTATGTTAACATACTTCGCATAACTTCCTATGAACGTGTTGATTATTTTAATATTTAATATTTGTTTACAAGTACGAAATTTTAATACGAAATGTATTTTACTTTGTAAATAACTTTATAAAGCATCGATCGCAGCATGCTAATCACTAAATAAAATTATTACTAAGCTACAGAGTGCCACTTGTTTCTGGTGCCGAGTATTTTGATTTCAAATTCATTGCTCCTAAAACACCGTTGTCTTTAAATCAATAGCATGAAGGGAAATTATTCTATGAATATGGCTGGAAGGGCTGCAATGATTTAGGAGAAAACGCCGAGGGATCACGAATTTATTCAAATGTAAATCATCTACATACTGCACGAGTGAGTTTCTGAAGAGAACGGTTCGTATTTATCTGTGTTTGGAAGAAAAGAGAAGATTGCAATGGAAATTAATTACGAAGTAGAGCTATTATTATTTGATTGTATTTTTATGTTAACATCTTTGAGAAATATTTTTAAAAATGAATCAATTATGGACTACTTTACACAGCCATGTTTAATTAGCTATCTTTTTATATGTAATTAAGCATTTTATTCACATATGGAATCCTAAATTTTAACAAATATTTACACTGGTGTGCAAAACTTAAGCAACAGGTGGTTTTTTGCCATAACTTTACGAGAAATCATCTGAAAGACATGAAATTCAGAAATGAGGGAGAGTATTATGTACGTAAAGGATGACGAAAGGATGCTGAAAAAGGAATGGGGTATGGAATCAAACAAAAACAAGCTTTATTGAACGCATAGCATCGTGACTCATGATTGTCTATCTAAGAGGAAGAACAACAAGGAGATATTCCTTAATACGGGATATGCCCTCCCCTAACTGCAATGGTTACTTCACACCGTCACCGTATACTCAAAACAAGCTGGTCCAACATTTCTTTCGGTAGGAGTACCCGTTCCACAATCAGCATCTCTTTGAGTTGTGGGGTGTTCTCCGTAGGATGTAAGCGTGCTGCAATGCGTCTCCCCAAAGCAACTCACACATGTTCGATAAGATTTAAATCAGGGGAGTACGCTGGCTAATCCATTCGAGTGATATCCTCACTTTCCAGTAGTTCCTCAACAGCAAGAGTCCGATGTGGCCGTGCAGTTTCATTCATAAAAATGAGGTCTGGACCAATGGCACATCGGAACAGAAGCGCGTGGGGAAGGAATACTTTCTCACAATAGCGATCCCCGGTTACAGAACCTCTGTCGAAAACGTGGAGCTCAGTTCACCCGTTCAGCATAATGCTCCCCAAACAAGAACTCGAGGACCACCGTAACAGTCTCTTTGCTTGATGTTACTAGGATAAAACCGTGTCCCGAGCTCTCTCCAAATCAAAACGCACTGAGAATCGCTTCTGGTACTGAACCGACTCTTATCCTTAAAGAGGACACGACTCCATTGATCAGTTGTCCAGTTTTTGTGATCTCTGCACCACTATAAACGGTGGCCAACTTTCAACGGGAGGCAGCGTTCAGGACGGCGAGCGAATAGGCCCCCTTTGTGAAGGCGTCTGGCCACAGTAAACCGCGACACTTGTCGCCCCGTTGCTGTACAGAGTTGCTGAGCAATGGCGCTTGCTGACTGGTGTCGGCCTCTTTTCGCCTGCAGGACGATGTGTCAGCCTCTTTTCGCCTGCAGGACGATATATCGGTCATCCCCTGAAGTTGTCGTCCTAGGGCGACCACCACCAACCTTTCTAAAAGCTGTACCTGTGGTTTGAAACGCTTTCCAAGCGCGTGAAACGACACTTTTGTTGTTTCAGAACTCAGCAGCTACACTGGTGACAATAAGCCCCTCCTCTAGCTTTCCAATCATTCTTCTGCGTGTGAAGTCGTCCAGGTGATTTCTTCTAGCCGTATTTCACGAACTCAAGCACTATCACTTGCGAAAATACTGAATTGCGTCTCCATCTTTCCTGTTATTCTACTGTTGAGCTGATCACTCTGACATCACGTGTTTTGCGTACTCTCACGTCGCCTCTAACGTTTCGTTCCTGATATTTGCATACGCATGATGTTTGTACTGACTTAAGTGTTCGTTGTACTGATCTCCATCTCTCCCTTTCTGCAATTTCTTGGCTATCTACTAAATATTTACATTGTTAAGTTTTGCACACCAGTGTAATTTTATGTAAATTGTAATAAAGTATTCATTGCAGTGTAACTTCATTTGTAAGATATTTTTGTAATAGTTTACCAAATAATGCAGTAACAAATAAAAATATAACGTGGATGGAAAAGGATGTGGGGTATGTGTTTGCATTCCATGCATTTACACTTTTTCATTGGTTTTTTGAGTACATAGAAAGTAGAATTAAACTCTGTACTTGCCTATCATTCTAGTAATAAGAGGAGTATAGGTGACGATTTAGCAGTCCCCAATTCCCTTTATAGTTGCCATATAGAAGAAATGTTACGTCTTTCTTGCGATGAAGGTTGGATATTCTCAGAATATTTTCCATTTCGGAATATATTTTCTTCTTTACAGTCATCAGAATGTTTCTAAGGAATAAAGCTATACTTCTAGAAAATTACTTGGATTTTCTAACTTTCTGCATTTTTTAAGTGTTATTACTCAGCAAATATTTAAGTACTAGCATATAGCCCGTCATATGACGGGATCAGTAATATGTTTAATTTTCCAGAATTGTAAAGTACCCTATAAGACAGCTAAAAAAATGGTTTGTTTTTTGGCTGAGAATTATCTTGCAACAAAAAATAATCGATGATTAAATTTAAATTTTATCACACATATACCTAATTTATTATTTAAGTCAAATATAAATGAAAATTATTTACGTAATATCTAAGTTCAGTGATAAAACGTATTAAAATAATGCAGACTTATATAAGTAATTTAAAATATGAAATAATTAAATGAGATGGTTAAAGGAATAACGACATAATGCTAGAAAAAAATGTTATTTTTACCTATTTATTATGTGATAAAATTTAATCGCCTGCTCTTAAAATTGGACTTGATATAATGGCATTAAACGCTCGAAATATTTTATTACATGCTAATGGCTTTTTTTTTAAATTTTTCAACTTCTTCCCATATTTTTAATCTTTTTTTATTTTTAAGAATTTTAATTTAAAGTTTTGATTTACAGATTAAAACAGTCATTTCATTTCAATTTGAAATAAAATTTTAGTTTCTTTACATATTTGAAAGATTATCTTGTTGTAAGTAAATTTAATTTTTATTATCGTGTATATTTTCTTACTAGTTTAAAAAGTAAAAAGTATAATCTAAACAATTTATTTAAATGTACAGTTAAAAAAATTGTAAAAGTACTTCTAAAAGAATAGAGCAAAATATTTTACAATAAACAGAAAAATATTTCTCATAGTGATTTTAAGTTTTAAGATTTTAAGTTTTGATAGGTATATCATGTCATCCGAGGTTTAGATCTTTACTATAACATTATTTTTGATTCAACATAAATGAATTTTTTACAACTTTTTTAATAATCGTTTAACATTTAGAAATTGTTTTCGTTTCGTCATTACATGTAGTATATTTTTATATAACATAAAAAATTAAATGAGAAAAAAATTAAATTTAGTTACGCACTAGATATACTTAGAAACATGTATATTACAGACTAAATATATATGAAACTGAAAAGAAATAAAGTATCTTATCCCTTAATACCTTTAAAACTGAAAGCTCTAAAAGTATTTGATATTTAACATTAAAAAATAATCAATAATTGTTAAAAAGATGCTCGGATGAATATAATTGGGGTCAAGAAAAAATAGATAATTAGCTTCTATTTTATAAAAAAATTAATTCCCAATGTACATTTTTGGAAACTATTTTACTGACAAATTATTGAAATTTTTTTAAATTAGTATTCATATTTTAAGTTTTCTTTAGAAACGCATCGCTTCGTATAACTAAAATATCTAATTTTCATAAAATTAGAACTTTTAAGTGTGAGCGCAAAAGATTTTTAATATAATAAATATATGAAAGAAAAATCCGAGGGATCATTTACTTAATTAAGTAAAAATGTTTAATAATTTTCAATTTTTTAACACTATATTTTTATTTTATCCTAATATAATGATTCCTGGTATAATTTTATAATAATGAAATATTTGTTGATTGATATTAATTATGATAATAATAAAATGTTAATTTAAAAGGAAAGATTTGGAGTATCTCATCTGTCTTTCCGTTACTGTTTCAGAAAATTCCGTTACTGTAAAGAATATATATTTTTCTGGCCAAAAGATCATAAAAATATGATTTAGATAGAATCACCCTCTTGATATATGCTTTGAATTTTCATACATCGTTACAAATTTATTGAATTGCTGTAAAATACATAGAAATAACCTTATGTTAAAGGATTTTATATCCAATTGTCAATAATAAGAAGAGATAAAAAAATTACAATTAATCAAATTTACAAAAGTATTCCATGAAAATATTTTAAGCGTAGCACAGAAATTTCCTTTATTAATCAATGGTTATTTGAAGAAAACTTTCATTTTGCATCGAGAAATGAAGATAGTTAATCAAGTAAAATGTAATCGAAAAATATCCTCATTCTTGTAAAACAGCAAATTGTTTTCTAGATTGGATGAAAAAATCTTAAGTAGGATTTTTATATGGCATCATGATATCCAAAGAGATATATTTTGAAAGAACATGAAGAGTAAAAGTATATAAGTGAAATATTGAAGAATATGGACGGTGACTAATAATCCTGAAACATTAATACTTTATAAATTTACAGTTTTAACAAGCATTGATTTACTGTTTAAGGTTACTTCCTTAATCAAACTTGGCAACAAGCAGCAGTTAGCCAGAACTTAGAAAGATTATATGAGTAGACAAATGATTTGAAGGAGATTAAATTTCCATAAGACCATAACTAATGGTAGTTAAACTAGAATTTACACTTATCGATACATTCAAAGATGTCTAGAAACTTGCTGACTTTTCTACAGAAATATATCTCTACAGATAATAATTAGTTTCTCGTATCATCTGGTAAACATTCTACCAAAACCCCCTTCTCTAATGATTACTAACAATTCCAGATGGTACATTTTTATCAAAAAGCATTGAAGACAGTACATTTAAAATTAATGGATATGATTTCGACACTGCATCTCGAAAAATCTTACCTATACATCGCCCAACGATCACCGAATGTTAGGATTTGCTATAAGGTACAGGATTTAATGGGCTCGAATTCTGTCACTGGCATGGATGTTCATAGCCGTTCGAAATCGGCTTTAAGCAGTAGGTCCCGACCTCATTAACCCTCGTGTAGCTGAAACAGTAACACTGCAAACCAAACCAAAGATACCTATACATCGTTTTATGCGTTTTATTGTATATAAAAATTGTTTCTAATTTAAGAATTTTAAAACTTATTTTACTAGAAGACGACTTATTTTTATGTTTTTATTTAGTGTAAATATTTAATTATCTTTAAATGCATTGCTGCATATACAGGGTGTTTCAAAAATGACCGGTATATTTGAAAAATCAATAAAAACTAAACGGACAGTAATTTAAATACACAATTTATTGCAATATGCTTGGGACAATAGTACATTTTTAGGTAGACAGACTTTCAAAACTAGTTACAATATTCCACAACAGATGGCGCTGCAGTCTGGAAAAATCTAAACCATGATATTATTCTGTTGGGACTCTTAAAAGACCAGGTGTACCGCCACTATCCAGAAACAATTGAATAGCTGGAACAGTACATCTGTCCTGGATGTGAAGCCATCGAGTCTGAGACGTTTACTCGGATTTCTGAGAATACGCCATATTATTGATGCGAATGGTGGATATCTGGAAAACATCGTAGTTTAGAGTTTTCCAGACTGCAGCGTCATCTGCAGTGAAACATTGTAACTAATTTTGAAAGTTTGTCTGCCTGAAAATTTACTATTGTCCCATGCGTATTGCAATAAAATGTGTATTTTTATCACTGTTCGTTTAGTTTTTATTGATTTTTCAAATATACCGGTCATTTTTGAAACACCCTGTGGGAAAAATAAATAGTTTTATGACAATAACTGTACCACGTGTTTTGTAACAATGATTTTGCGGTTAATGAAAGTACTGAAAAAATCTTTTGTTTCCCATGCATCACTGAATAATGTAAATATATATTGGCACATGGGCTTCTATTGCCAGTTTCATTAGAAAAAACAAATCTAAATATATATATATATATATATATATATATATATATATATATATATATATATATATATATATATATATATATATATATATATATATATATATATATATATATATATATATATATATATATATATATATATATATATATATATATATATGTATGTATATATATATATATATGTATATATATATATATATATATATATATATATATATATATATATATATATGACATGATTAAAAACAATTTTACATACCACTAATAACTAAAAGCCTATCACGAAAGTCCGTGAATCTTTTTTAAGTTAACATCACATGTTTTTATTTTGTGTAAATATTTTGTTTTCTTTAAATGCATTGCTACATATAAGAAAACTAAGTAATTTTTATGACACTAATTGTACCCTGTAATTTGTAGCAATGATTTTGCTATTAATGACAGTACTGAAAAAATCTTTTGTTACCCACGCAGAAAATATCACTGATATAATATAAATATATATAGGCATATGTGCTTGTATTGCCAGTTGCGTTAGGGAAAACAAAAGTAAATATATATACATGGAATGATTAATAACAATTTTACATACCACTAATAACTAAAAGACTATCATGAAAGTTCGTGAATCATTTTTAAATTAACAACATCACACGTTTTTATTTTGTGTAAATATTTTGTTTTCTTTAAATGCATTGCTGCATATAAGAAAGCTAAGTAATTTTTATGACACTAACTGTACCCTGTGATTTATAATAATGATTTTGCTATTAATAAGAGTACTGAAAAAATCTTTTGTAACCCATGCAGAAAATGTCACTGATATAATATAAATATACTAGCATATAGCCCGTCATATAACGGCATCAGTAAACTTTTTAATTTTCCAAAATTGTAAAGTACCCTATGAGGCAGATAAATAAATGGTTTGGTTTTTTGACTGAAAATTATCTTGCAACAAAAAATAATCGATGATTCAATTTAAAATTATCACATATGTACCTAATCTATTATATAAGCCAAATATAAAAGAAAATTATTGACGTAATATCTAAGATCAATGATAAAACGTATGAAAATACGGCATAATTTAAAATAAGCAATGATTAAATGAGATGGTTAAAGGAATGACGTCATAATGCTAGAAAAATGTTATTTTTACCTATTTATTATGGGATAAATTGATAAATTTAATCACCTGCTCTTAACCGGGGAAAATAGGAGTTGAAATAATGGCATTAAAAGCTCGAAAAGAGGGGAAGGGGTGGATTGCGAACGTTTTAAAGAAGGCAGTATTTTTTGCTGTGATATGAAGTATATTTATACCAATTTATTTTAGAATCGGATCTATAGTTTAGGAGAAGATAAACATTACTCTCTTTGAATTTTGCTAACTATGGATGCCTCTATCCATTCCAGGTCCAACCGCTTCATAAAATCGTGGACAGACGTACAGATAACTTAGGCTATTATTATATAGGGGATATATATGCATATGTACTTGTATTGCCAGCTGCGTTAGGAAAAACAAATGTAATTATATAAACATGTCATGATTAATAACAATTTTACATACCACTAATAACTAAAGTTCATGAATCATTTTTAAGCTAACATCACACGAGTGACTCGTTTTTATCATTTTCTCAAACCTCCAAAATTTTATCCACGATATTACTTTTCTGTTATTTACAATGCGTAAAATATATTTTGAATCGGGTGGCAGTAAAGAATATAATTCACAAAATAATACATTTTTTGGAGTTGGACCTCTCTCGGAAGCGTCTCTGGCAGAGATACAAAGGCTATTATTATAAGGGAACCTCCAGTATGCTACTTATTGCCCAGATCTTGAATGCGATTTCCGGTTCTTTCCAACATTGAAGGATCTATATAGTCCGGTTATTCCATGGATGGTTGATTTGATGGGGGATTAATGTCTCTCTATCCCAAAAAGACGTATTATGCCCGACAGAAAGTTATTCCATGGAGCAAAATTGATTTTTGTAACTGACTTACTTCAGTTTTGTAATGTTTTGCAAATTTCAGAAAATATCTTCTCTATATGCTTTGCACAGTATATGGAATAGTATAGCTGAATATTAAAGAGTTTTCGATAAATAATAAGCATGAATATTTTTGTAGAATTATATTTTATATTTCTCCGGTTATTAAAACCGAAGAAATTTTATGGAAAGTAATAACTAAGTATTATGTCGTTATTTGTATTTATTGCACTCATAATGTCCTTCATAATATATTCACTGATTGACATGCAAATAAAAATTAATTTGATGAGTCAAAAAAATATTATTTGATTTGAATCAATTGAATAGTTATGCTCAAGCTTTCTTTATCTGGATTTAATAAACATTTAATTGACTCAAACATTGCCATTTCTGTTATTTATCACAATATTTTAGCCTATTCGACTTAAATATTGCCTAGCTATTGGAGATCAATTCTATGCTATTGGAGAGTGGAGACATACAAATAAAAAAAGAATTTGATGTACCCAAGAAATATTATTCGATTTGGCTCTACTGAATATTTATACGAAAGCTGAGAAACACAACATTTTTATCTGAATTTAATAAATATTTAGTTGACTCAAACATTGTTATTTCTGTTATTTATCATGATATTTTAGCCTATAAGACTCAAAAATCGCCTAGCTATTGCTATTGGAGATTGGAGACATACAAGTAATACTATGATTTGCAGAGTATATTGAATAGTATAGCTGACTTTCATAGAGTTTTCGATAAATATTAAGCATGAATATTTTTGTACCGTTATATTTATCCGGTTATAAAACAAGAAATTTTATAGAAAGTAATAACTACGTATTATGTCGTTATTTGTATTTATTGCACTCATACTGGGCTGCATAATATATTTACCGTTTGACATGCAAATAAAAATTAACTTGATGCGTCCAAAAATATTATTTGATTTAAATCAACTGAATACTTATACGCAAGCTGAGAAAGACAACGTTTTCTTTATCTGGATTTAATAAGCATTTAATTGACTCAAACATTGCCATTTCTGTTATTTATCACAATATTTTAGCCTATTCGACTCATATTGCCTAGCTATTGGAGATCAATTCTATGCTATTGGAGATTAGAGGCATACAAATAAAAAAGAATTTGATGTACCCGAGAAATATTATTTGATGTGGCTCTACTTAATATTTATGCACAAGCTGAGAAACACATTTTTATCTGAATTTAATAAATATTTAGTTGACTCAAACATTGTTAGTTATGTAATTTATCATAATATTTTAGCCTATAAGACTCAAATATTGCCTATCTATTGGAGATTAATTCAATACTATTGGAGATTGGAGACATACAAGTAATAATATATGATTTGCAGAGTATATTGAATAGTATAGCTGACTATCATAGAGTTTTCGATAAATATTAAGCATGAATATTTTTGTACCGTTATATTTATCCGGTTATTAAAACCGAAGAAATTTTATGGAAAGTAATAGCTACGTATTATGTCGTTATTTGTATTTATTGCACTCATAATGTCCTTCATAATATATTCACTGATTGACATGCAAATAAAAATTAATTCAATGCTTCAGAAAATATTATTTGATTTGAATTAACTGAATAGTCAGTCCTGTGCAAGCTGAGAAAGACAACGTTTTTTATTCTGGATTTAATAAATATTTAGTTGGGTCAAACGTTGCTATTTCTGTTATTTATCATAATATTTTATATTATAAGACTCAAATATAACCTAACTATTCGAGATCATTTCTAAGCTATTGGAGATTGGAGACATACAAATAAAAAAGAATTTGATGTACCCGAGAAATATTATTTGATTTGGCTCTACTTAATATTTATGCGCAAGCTGAGAAACACATTTTTATCTGAATTTAATAAATATTTAGTTGACTCAAACATTATCATTTCTGTTATTTATCATAATATTTGAGTCTATAAGACTCAAATATTGCGTAGCTATTTGATATCAATGCTATTGGAGATTGGAGCCAAGTAATACTATATGCTTTGCACAGTATATTGAATAGTATAGCTGAATATTAAAGAGTTTTCGATAAATAATAAGCATGAATATTTTTGTATAATTATATTTCTCCGGTTATTAAAACCGAAGAAATTTTATGGAAAGTAATAACTACGTATTATGTCTTTATTTGTATTTATGGCCCTCATACTGCTGCATACTATATTTACCTTTTGACATGCAAATAAAAATTAATTCAATGCTTCAGAAAATATTATTTGATTTGAATTAACTGAATATGTATGTACAAGCTGAGAAAGTCAACGTTTTTTTTATCTGCATTTAATAAACATTTAGTTGACTCAAACATTGTCACTTCTGTTATTTAACATCATATTTTAATCTATTAGAATAGAATATTTGCCAAGCTATTGGAGATCAATTCAATACTTTTCTAGATTGGAGACATAAAAATAAAAAATAATTTGATGCGTCTGAAAACTATAATTTCATTTGGCTCAACTGAATATTTATGTGCAAGCTGAGAAGGACAACCTTTTTTTTTATCTGGAATTGATAAACATTTAGTTGACTCAACTTTGTCATTTCTGTTATTTGTCATAATATTTGAGTCTATAACACTCAAATATTGCCTAGCTGTCAGAGATCAATGTTACCCTGAATACTGCTTCCAGTGTGATTCTTTTTGAGATATTGATTTTTGGATACAGCTTTGTTATTGGTGTGTTTGAAAGGGTGCAAAGTGGGCATCTTAAACATTGTAAACAAACCAGAATCAACACACAAGTGAAGTACTGAGTAGCATGGATGTCCACCAAAAACTAGATATGAAACTAATTACTGCTTGAATTAGAAACTTAGCAATTTTTAAGAACCACTGAAAGGACACAGAAATACAACGAACTGATTCTTAAAAAAAACTTAAAATAGTTTGGATTTTGTTTTAACTTATATTTTCCTTAGATACAGTTTTGTTTCTTTCAAATAAATTAAAATTAAATCAAAGTTATATATTATAATCTGGTATTGTCGCTTGATTAAAAATTGAGAAAATGCATAAAGAATTATTCCCCGTGAAATAATGGTTGTGGATTTAATTTTTTAATGATAGAAATTCAGTGTAATTTATTATTTTACTGTTTCCTTCTGAAATATAGAATACGTAACGGGGCTAATCTTTCACGATGTCACGGACCAAAATCCTGGAACAGATATTCTGGTACTGACCTCTCAAACAAAATTGATTGATTCGTCTGCAGGGAATACTGAAAATATGTCGGTATGTATCTATTCTGAAGAATATCGCATAGGATATTTCAAGTACATTAAAATTGGAAAATATTAAATTTTTATTTTTAATTTTATCGCAAATGCATTTCTAAAGTGACACTATCAAAATTTAATGTTTTGAGAAAATTTCAAAAAATTATGTAGTAAGTATAACAAAAACTATTAAACTAATAAGTTAACCCAAATGTATGAGCATTTATAACAAGGAATTAAATATTATTACTTAATATTCAAGTCCAATATTTTTTTTTTCAGAAATATTACATTTTGAATCACTTTTTGTGTCTGAGATTTTACAGCACGAAAACGAAATTGTACGTTTTGTTCCAAACACAAGCGACATAGGTTACTAATACATAAAGCCAGAAAAATAAGAACCCTAATTGGATGACATGAATCGGACAGAGTTCAACTTAGATAAGAAATAAAAACTTAAAAGGACTTTTTGCAAGCTCAAAGTGTAAGAATTATTTTAGGAAAATAAAACATATAAAACAAAACCTCAAACATGAGAATAAAATCATAAATGTCTTTTATAAATTTAAAAATATTACATTGAAGAGAATTAGTTAAATATCTCATGCTGATATAAGGAATATAACGACGTCAATTGTTGTTAAAACTATTTATTTAGAATGTAGTAATTATGTTGAATCAGTGAAATACGGGAGACAAAAGGAGTTATACAAGGACTCTGTAGTGAGTGGGATTTTAAGCTAATTTGGAAAAACTATTGGTTTGAGTTGGTTTGGTTTATTTTGGAATACTACAACCTACTTTTTGTGCTACACGAGGTTTGTCAAGGATTTACACAACTTGTAAGGGATTAAAGGTCGTATTGCAAACCTTATACTTGATTGCGATCCGCTCTTTTATAATTCGTTATTTTTCTTTCTTAGAATTCTGCTAGTAGGAATAACGTACCGGTATGACATATAATAAGCATAGCTTAATCTAAACAAGGGTTTAGTCACTTAAGTTTCTTTAAACAGCTTGAAACTCCGTTGTCCTGATATATATTTCTAAGAGCTCATGACTAATTGTACAGTTTAAATGTAGGATAAAGTTAGAAATACAAAAATAGCTCTTTAAAAGTATAAGCAAAGATAATTAAATCTCTTGTAACTTCAAACATCTTACTATTTCTTAAAAATGTTAAATTTAAAAAACAAGTAACTGTTATATTCCAAACAATTGAGCTTGGAAAACAATAACACAATATTGTATCAATTAAATTAAAGTAACGTTGACTAACAACAAGAAAAGAAACATAACTTAAAGAGAAACTAATAAAAATGAAATAATAAAGAAAACTTTAAAGGGAATAATGTAGGTGAAGTATTGTGGATGTCACCTGCATCATCCAATGAACGGATGTCCATCAGATCTCTGTTAAGAATAATCACAGAAGATGAAGAAAATACAACTTTTCAGGTCAAAATAAATACTAATTTGTGATAAATTTCATCGAAGAAAAAATATTATGTAGCTATGAATTATATTACTTTTATTTTTCAAAATATTTGGGAACTCCTGGGGAAAACTCTCTGTGTTTGATAGAGGACACATCTTTCATAACGCATCTTACTTAAGCATATCTTTCGAAAACCAAGCCGTTAATAAACTAAATTTGTATTGAGTTCACTTGTACTAGATGAGTACAAATTTCTAATGTATAAGTCTCTTTTAAATGTAAAAACATGAACGCACTACATAGTTTCATGCCTCACAATATCTGAAAAAAAACAGCTTTCTTTTATCTAATATCTAAAATATTGTTTCAACGTAGAACCATTCGAATATAATTACGTTATTCACAGTTAAACATATATGTTATAAAGCTATGATCTTCTTTCACTCTGGATCAAAGTTAGAACGCAATGAGAAAAAGTAAATCATCTATATGAGTTTCTTTTACCATACTCTCTGAATTACCTTCATGGAAAAATTGACTTTAACATGTTCTACATGACAGAAAATCTGATTACAGTCTCTCTGTATTTAAGTTTTTACCCTATTATCATGAAATTCGAGTAATTTCTATTTACCAGAGTAAACATTCAACGAATACGGAAAACTATTCTTATAATTCATTTATGTTTACAGTTGCTTTGCTTTTGAAATAGCTATTAAATATTTTTTAATTTAATGTAACGAGAATAATTTAGCGAAGTCTATAGGAATCTTCTTGTTCCTTCTAAAGAACATTAAAAAGACTCGCTTATTTTAAACCTGAGGTTACAAAAGCAGTATAAATAAGTTTTCTGTTGAAACCAGGTTATACTTAGATCTATAAATTACAACAGGAAATCTAATTGTTTTTACTAACTATATTAAAGCATCTAGTTAAAGAATTTTTAATTTTTTCCTTGTCAAAATCCATACTTTTAAATTTTTAAGATTCTTTGTGTATATTAAAATATTATATTTGACATAGGAACAAATCGATAATTCATATGTTACTTTTTTAAGTAAATTCCACAGTTTAACATTTCGATGTATGAATAGATTCCTATTTAAAATTTACTTGGTAAAGCGTACTAAAACAAAGCATCTTATTATAATAACTAACTACCTTTTATTTGATATAGGAACAAATCGATAATTCTTATGTTATCTTTTTAAGTAAATTCCACAGTTCAACATTTCGATGTTTGACTAGGTTCCTATTTAAAATTTACTTGGAAAAGCTTACTAAAACAAAGAATCTTATTATGATCGCTAACCACCAATAAAAAGGAAAACTTGCTGAATGAATTTAAAGAGAATTATCATTGTGAATATCTATCTGAATAATAATGCATAGAGTGGAGTAAAACGTAAATAAATTAATAATGCAAAGTTTGTTCAATTTTACGGTTTTCTCTATATCAGTAAGTAGTTCATCTTCATTATTTGTGAGTACACTTAATTATACATTAAAGATAATTTTGTGTTACAAAATTTTATAGCATGGAGCTATGCAAATACCATTCAAATATAAATTTGCTAATCTTCTTTTAAGCCAGTTATTAGTTTTATGAAAGATTTTTCTTAAATAGTCAATATCTTATGAAATCATAACTCGACGAAATTTCAGGGAGTTTTATGTTTACATCAGTGCAAGGTGTCTAAACGAAATATTTTAATATTAAACAAATTTATCGTTCATCATTGCAATTTTACATGGATCTCGATGAAACCTGAGACTAATTAAGGCTAGTAATATTTCAAAATTAGCTTATTTCTAAGCAATTTAATTAAAACGAATCTGTGTATGGCACGATTAAAAATAAGACTAACATTTGGGTAGAACAATCAGCAGAAATGAGAATCATATAAAGTACTAACTCTGCAAGATGTACTAATGATTTGCATTTATTCCCAAGAGGATGAACTCAAATTATTCGTCCCATCTCTAAACAAAATACGTGCTTTATCTTTATTTCATCTAAAGGAATTTAAGCCAGAACAAACTTTCTCATTTACGAAATACTCTTTCTTCGATTTATTCTTTCTAATTGATAGGAAAGACTGGAATTTGAAATTGTTGTAGTACGGTCATTTTATTTGATTTCTAAAAGATTATTTACTTTCTAATTTAGGATAGATAGTATACATTGAGGAATATATTTTCAAAATTGGGAAATCTATTATGCACATTTATATTGCATTATCTAAATACGTTTGTTGTTGAATGTATGGTTTGTTGTATAAGGCTTTCTGGCACTCAATCCTAAAAGAACATACTGTGACAATCACAAGGTAAGTGATAAAAGTAGCATGTCTGTTATTAAATTTATCAAAGTATAAACAACTGCATCAAATGAAATAAGTAGTTAACACGTTAAATAGTTTGGTGGTCATAGAATTTTATAGGATGGAGTTATGCTAATAGAAAACCATTCAAATGTAATTTTGTTAATCATTCTTTTAAACCAGTTATTAGTTTTATGAAGGATTTTTCTCAAATAGTCAATATTTTATGAAATCATAATAACTCGACGAAAATTCAGTGAGTTTTATGCTTACATCAGTGCAAGGAGTCTAAACGAAATATTTTAATATATTAAACGCATGTATCGTTCATCATTCTAATTTTACATGAATCTCGATGAAACCTGAGATTAATTAAAGCTAGTGACACTTCAAAATTAACTTATTTCT
>CM063501.1:65203382-65220882 GCA_032207245.1 Pardosa pseudoannulata
TCATACATATTAAGATTAATGGGATTTTATCTTCAGAAGGAAGAAGCGAATGGGGTTCGGGTTCTGTGTTCAGAGTGAAAAGAGGAGTAGATCTTCTTCCTTTGGGAAATAGCCAATTTTAACCACAAAACAGATGAAAATGTCGACAAAGTTGGTTCTTATTTAATGACATTAATACCTCGTAGAAAAAAAATATAATAAACTTAGAATAAGATAAGAAAAATCTCTAATTTCAAATTGATAACACTTACGTTTTATTAAAAATATCCATTATAAAGCATTCTAAACATGCATGCATTAACTATCTTGAATATTTTAAGTTTTCATTCATCTATTTCCATATTTTAGGGATAATTCAACCAAACATTTTTAGTTTATTTGGTTTTTTATTTTATTTTGGCTGTTAATTTACTTAAATTAAAAATTGTATTTAAATACTGATTTAGATAACTAACGCCGGGTAATAAAAAAACCTAACCCTGCATGGTAATACCTGTTAACTTTTCTTATAATTTATCTGACAGAATACCGAACGATGGCCGATTGGTTAGGGTGCTGGCCTTCGGTACTGGAGTTCGTGGGTTCGAATCCCACTGGGGCATGGATGTTCGTAGCCGTTCGGAATCGGCTTTAAGCTGTAGGTCCCGGTCTCATTAGCCCTCGTGTTGCAAAAAGTAGACCGTAGCACTCTAAACCAAACCAAACCAAACTTATCTGACAGAATGAAAAGATAATTTTATTGTGCTTCATATAAGTGTCAAATTATACATACTCAGGTGATACTTTGTATTCAGAAAAAAATGTTACATAATTTGGTGGCTGTGAGGTTCTAAGTGAAGAAATTGCTGGTTCATCTTTCTTCATGAAATAGCCTGAACACTAAATGTTCTCAAGGTTTGTTGGTACTTAATGGTACTAAAAAATGGTACATAATGTAGTAAACATAATGTACTAAACATGGCGGTTAGTTGGTATTTGATGGCACTTAGTGTCATCAAATACCAATCAACCCTAATGTTTAGTATATTATGTTTAGTTTCCCTTTGGTATCCCTTTGGTACAAAATGTACTAAACATAGAATAATCCCCAATAACATCTGAGAATAACGATAAAGCTGACCTATGAAGCAACTATCCTATGTCAAAAAATCTCATCAGAACACACAAATCAGAAATTCACAGAAATCAGAAATCAGATACCCAACAATTCATGAGTTGGCAAATCTTTTAGAGGACAGAACCAACAAGCAGAGAAATTTATAAATATTCCCCCAGCCTTCTAAATCCATACTAACTGATCATAATTTGTTCCCAACTTTTTTACGGATTCCAAATAATAATATAAAATCACATTTCCTTATATGGGGAACTGGGAACTCCATCACAGTACCTTCTCTCTTGATGTCTAACGTCTCCTTACACTTCAAGCCACAACCCCATGAGATCAAACAGTTACAGCTTTTAAAATTGGCTTCAAACAAAATTCTGTGTGATTGCATACTCGATAAAAAAATAACCATTTTTCATCTCTTATGATACTTATCGGCCTTTTCATAGAAACGAATGTGACACATTAAACTACTTTTTATATAAAAAATATAATTCTTCAAATATATATTTTTTTGTTAGGTAATTATAACACATAAGGGAGAATTTTGCCATAAATAAAGAATTTCCATTTCTCCTGTACGTGTTTAAAAAATTATAAATATGCTGTTACGGGTCAACATATTTACATTTTTTTAAATTTATTATTGTAATTTTACTATAAATTTATTATTTATTAAAATTTATTTATATTTTTAAGGACAAATAAATGTTAAACAACCCAGAATTTTAGAATCAACAACTATAATTATCTTGGTTATATGATGTTTAGGTACATTGAATTCAAAAAATGGCATAGCTCTCCAAATAAGTACTTAACGGAAAAAAATAGTTTAATTGAAAGTTAATAAATCTTATAAATAGCATATAAAAAAATAAAGAGTCAAATAAATGTAAAGAGACTAAAAGATTTTTCTACCCTATTTTTTAAAATTATATTCGTACTTTTTCACCGTTGGTCTTTATTTTGTTTACTATTTCTGATATTATATGTGCTATGTTTTGAAATTTTTAAAATGTTTCAGCACTTAACTCCTAAAATTACGTCTTGCAGTCACATGCTCAAATATAATAAAAAGTAAAAACTGGACTGATACATAATAAAAATCTCAAGAATTTCAGTGACAGCAGAAATAGTCATAAGAGGTATCTTAATATAAATCTGCTCAAAAGGAAATAGTAAGATAAATAATGGAAATTGTAAAAAAGTTGAGGAAGTAAAAAATGCTATTTTTCTCTAAAAATAATGTAAAGTCATAACCCATCCAAACTTCAGTCACCTAAAAGATTCGAGCACCAGAACTGTACCGAAAACTCCTCCACTAAAGAAAAAATAATGGTAAATAAAAAATTCTCATCGATTTCATATACGTCCGATTGCCTAAATGACGGGGTGTAAAAGATTTAGGAGACAATTTTGACATTTCTTTTAAAAAGGACACTACCTTATCATATCTCAATGTGAACCGTATATCTGACAAGCCGTTCAAGCTAAAATATATAAACATTTAATATTCCTCAAGTGTACCTAAATGCTTCATATAAAGTGGAATAAATTGTTTCTTAGAATAAACTTCCGATATTCTCCAAAAATTATAGGGAAAAAAACTTTTTCGGATTGTTTTATATAATTCAATATTATCTATCACTTTCTCTCTTTTGGTTATAGTATTAATTTTTATTACTTTGCTTTTGATTTTGTGTATCGTGTTATCTTTTTCCCCAAATTTTATCCTATTGTAGGTACATGCAACCAGGGAATAAAATTTGATATGAAAGCGTATAAAATCTTGAAAATAGGATTTTTGTTGTTCACGGTTTTCATTGCTTAATAAATCCTTTAACAGTTTCTAATTATGTGGAAAACTATTTTAAATTAGGAAGCGCAGTTTCTTACGAATGTAATAAAAAACCATCAAGTGATTTAAATAACAATTTCAAGCTAAGCTATCATATTTCTCAATAACTAATTCTCCCATACATTAGAACAGACTATATGAGGGATATCTTTCTTTTATATTACACACCTATGGTTACATCACATATAATGGGCTTCCAAACTTGCAAACTGTTTGTAAACATGTGCAAATGGGGATCATATTCCTGCAAAACGTCTGGTAATGATCTACTATGTTCTTTTTATCGCGATGATCTATTTTTAAAAAATCAGCCTGAAATAAATAGAATTTTAAAAAATACACTCTGTAGGTATACTCTGTTTTGGTTTGATTTGGAATGCTACGGTCTTCTTTTTTGCAACACGGGAGCTAATGAGACTGGAACCTACTAAGCTGTAGGTCCCAGTCTCATTAGAGATGATTCCGAATGGATACGAACATCCATGTTCCAATGGAATTCAAACCCATGAACTCCTGTTTCGAAGATCAGTGACCTAACTTTCTCTTAAATCATTTGACTATCGTTCGGCAAGACTAGACCTGAATTGAAAAAGATATAATTCTAATCTTGGTTGATTGGTTGACGTTTCATATCCCAGATAATATGCTTCATACAATAGAACATCAAAATATACAGTCAGTACACAACACAACAGTATTCATGGCTAAAAGCAGGAAAAAATAAGGTGCCTTCTAATTTATAAAAACTAGATGTTTAACCCGAAAAAGTATTGACGAGACTACAACTTTTCTTCATAAATATCTTTGTGGAAATCTTTATAAGATGAAAAAGAGTCGAGAGTCAAATTTATGTGTATAAGAAGAAGGAAAAGAGAAAAACATTTTGAAGATTTCAACTATTTAGCACCAATTTCATTCCCCTTGTACCCTTAAAGGTGTAAATAAACAGAAGATATTTATAAATATTTTAGCATTTCATTCGAACAAACGTCTTATTAAACATCTCTAGTTTATATTCCGAATTTTCCCCAATATGCTGTGTCTATAAGGCTTTACAGAAACTTGTTTGTATTCCACGTAGTTGATTTGCATCCAAATATATTTGTATCCTTTGGTGTTTTCTCTTAAATCATTGCGGACCTCCGGGCCACATTTATGGAACAATTCTCTTTCACATCCTTCATTTAAAACCGACAGTGTGCCAGTTTTATAAAAAAAAAACTGTTTTGAACTAGGAACTGCAGGTTCTTACGAATGTAACAAATAACTGTCAAGTGATATAAAAACAATTTCACTCTAGGCGATCATTTTTCTAAATAACAAATTCTCCCATACATTAGACCAGACAAACTGAGGGATATCTTTCTTTTATACTACTCACCTATGTTTTCATTACATATAATGGGCTTCCAAATTTGCAAACTGTCTGTAAACAAGGGGAAATGGAGATACTCTTCCAGCAAAACATCTGAGAATGATCTACTATATTTCTTTTTATCGCGATGATGGATTAAAAAGAACCAACCTGCAATAAATTGAATTTAAAAAAATATATGGTATACTTTGGTTCGTTTTGATTTGGAAATGCTACGGTCTACTTTTCTGCAACACAGGGGCTAATGAGACTGGGACCTACTGCTTAAAGCTGATTCCGAAGTGATACGAACATCTATTCCCCAATGGGATTCAAACCCATGACGAACTCCGGTTTCGAAAATCAGCGACCTAACTTTCTCTTAAATCATTTGAGTATCGTTCGGCAAGGTGAGCCCTGAATTTAAAAAGAAATAATTCTAATTTTGGTTGATTGGTTGAGATTTTATCTCCAAAATAATATGCTTCATAGAATAGAACATCAGAATACACATTCAGTACACAACACAACAGTATTCAAGGCTAAAAGCAGGGAAAAAAATAAGGTGTCTTTTTATTAATAAAAACTAGAAGTTTAATCTGAAAAAGTATTGATAAGACTACTTTGCCTCATCTTTGTGAAAATCTTTATAAGAAGAAAAAGAGTCGAGAGTCAAATTTATGTATATAAGAAGATGGAAAATAGAAAAACATTTTGAAAATTTCAACTCTATTTAGCACCTATTTCTTACCCCTTGTACCCTTAAAGGCGTAAATAAACATAAGATATTTACAAATATTTTAGCATTCCATTCCATCCCATTAAACATCTCTAGTTTATATTCCAAATTTCCCCCAATATGCTGTATCTATTGCCATAAGGCTTTACAGAAACTTGTTTGTATTCCACGTAGTTGATTTGCATCCGAATATATTCGTGATCCTTTGGTGTTTTCTCTTAAATCATTGCGGACCTCCGGGCCACATTTATGGAATAATTCTCTTTCACATCCTTCATTTAAAACCGACAGTGTGTTTTGGAGAAATGAATTCGAAATCAAAACGCTCCTTGCAGCCAAGAAACGTCGGGTGTGTTGTTTAAGAATAACAATAAATTCAATCTTGGCCTCAATTCGTAATAAAGCACGTTTGCGAGTGGGAGTTAGTGCGTGCATTCGGCAATTTTAAGAGCTTTGCTGGGTACTTTACTTCGACACTTCAGAGGATACGTGTGGTATCTGCATTTCGTATGGCGGTAGAGTATTTTCAAGCACGTAAGAATGGCGTTTAAATGTAAACCCGAAATTATATCAGATGTTAAACCGGAAAAGAGTAGCCATCGAAGAATACGAATTAATCTCCTATCTACAATATCTCACTCCACCTACAAGACAATGGATTATTAACGTCCCATCATTGCTGTCAGTCTGTGATGTGGGGATTTCTCCCCTAAGAAATCTTATCTTAGATTACATATTTTTGTATTTCTTCTCTTGAAAAAAGGGAGTGAAGTACACTCTTTCCTAAAAACAATTCAGCTTCTTACTCGTTAATAAATTCGTATAGAGAAACAAATATTAAACACATCTGCACTTTGGAAAAAAATATTAAGTGCAATTTAAAAAATTTGAGATTTTTGCATATTTGCGTATGATTTGTTTTTCCCTTTTATGTGAGAAATGCATTACCTTCATTGCTAAAAACTGAGAAATTTAGCGAATTGAAAAAAGAAATCTATGAACCAAGTTAGTTTAGGAATGAAAACTCTTATATCGACATAAAGCTTCTTATTTCAACTATTATTGTATGTTTAGTTGCGCTTTGTTTTTCCTTCTACCTCAAACTTTTCACTAACAACGATCTAACTCGAATGAAACTCTAAAGAAAAATACGTATTATGTTATGCTGCAAAATCTGAAATTTGTCACATACTACACTTTATTTCCGATGTATATATATAAATGTATATATATATATATATATATATATATATATATATATATATATGTATATATATATATATATATATATATATATATATTTATAAATTTATATATAACATATTATATATATATCTCTGTGTCCAGACGACATACATATTCTTGGATATATATATATATGGAAGAATTTTGCTCTCTCTCCTCTCTCTATATATTATATATATATATATATATATATATATATATATAATATATATATATATATATATTTATATATATATATATATATATATATATATGTGTATATATATATATATATAAATATATAATTTTGCTCTCTCTCTCTTTGAAACTGAAAGAAAACTCGTACATCAGCCTAATATCGTATAGGGCCTCCGCGAACATGCAGAAGTCCACAACACAACACGGCATGGACTCAGTGTTTGAATTAGTGTTGGGGGTAATTAACACCATTAATCCTGCAGGACTGTGCATAAATCTCTAAACAGTACGAGGCAATGGAGATCTCTTCTGAACAGCGCTTTGTAAGGCATCCCAGATATGCTCAGTAATGTTCTGGGTATTTAATGGCCAGTTGAATGTTTAAAGTTGGAAGAGTTCCTGGAGCCATTCCGTATAAATTCTGGACGTGTGAGGTTTCACATTGTTCTGTTGGAATTCTCCAAGTCCATCATAATACACAATGAATATGAACGGGTGTATTAGACCAGACATGATGCTTACGTACGTGTTACCTGTCAGGGTCGTATCTAGATGTATCAGGGGTCCCATATCACTCCAACTGCACTATCCCCACAACATCACAGGGCCTTCATCAGCTCCAACACTCCCCTACTGAAATTCTGGGTCCAGGGATTCATGAGGTTGTCTCCATACCAGAACACGTCCTTCCGCTCGATACAATTTGAAACGAGACTCGTCAGACTATGCAAAATATCTCCAGTCATCAACAGTCCAATATCAGTGTTCACAGCCACAGGCGAGGCGTAAAGCTTTGTATCATGTAATCATCCAAAATAAACGTTTGAGCTTTCGGCTTCGAAAGCCCATATTCAACAGAAAGGTTGAATGGTTCGCACACTGGCACTGGTTGACGGCCCAGCATTTAAATCTTCAGCAATTTTAGGAAGGGTTGCACTTTTGTCACGTTTAATGATTCTCCCAAGTCGTCTTTGGTCCCGTTCTTGCAAGATCTTTTTTGGGCGCAGCGATGTCGGGGATTTGATATTTTACCGGATTCTCGATAATCACGTTTCACTCGTGAGATGGTCATACGAGAAAATCCAAATTTCATCGTTACCTTGGAGATTCTATGTCCCATCTTTCACGTTCAAACTCACTTAAATCTTGATGACATATCACTGTAGCAAGAGTAACAGCTCAAATAATTGTTCTAGCCACTATAAAGTGGCTATAGTTGTCATATATAGACGTTGCCGATCGCAGTGTTGTATTTTGATTGGTTCTTTATCTCTTTATTTGTATACACAGGCTTATACCAGTTTTTTTAGCTCTTCAGTGTATACACACACATGCATATATATGTACAGTAAAACCTCTATGTAAGAATGTAATATTTAGAAGAACGAGTAAAATCGTTATAGAGGGATATATACGCTAGTATAATTACGTAGTTTTGAGAAAATATTAAATACGCTCTATGTAATATATGAAATACGACTTTCAACAAATAAAAAGGCATTTTATAGTTATTAATCATCACTCTGAAATATATGATAGATTCCCTAAACTCTAACTTATTACCAGTTGGCCGGTTTCGGAATTATCTGCAAATAAGCAGACACAATACAATGCTTACCAACAGATTTTGTCTATGTACACTATCTGTTAGCACTAAGAGAATTAACGAGCTACTTACTCAATGGAGAAATGTCTAGGAAGAAAAATTCCTAAACACCTCTAAATGATATTTGAAATCTGTTGACACAGCTTTTAGAATCATCCAAAAAATAGTTATCAATACAGCCTTTCCTGAGCTCTTCTAACTTTTTTTATAGTCTGGTATTTAAATAAATGAGGTCTTTAATGCCCCCCCCCAAAAAAAGAGAGGGGTCATAAGGTGTTATGTCAAATGACGTTGAGAGAACAAATGAGCAAAAGGAGGTTAAATTCACCAACACTCCCTATCCAGCGGTGTAAAAGTTCAAAGTTCAGGTGGGAGGACAGTCAAGAAAGTGGAACATGCCAAATATAACACATTGAACATTTGCAGAGTGATAAAAACAATGTAATTATATTTGTGTATAATCCCATGCAATACTTTTAAACGTATAACAACGTAAAATGAATGAATCTGTTGTAGTAGCCCTTTTACTTCAGCCACTTAAAATTCAAAAAATATTAATTTTAATAAACATAAATTTAATTTAATCACTTTAATTTAATAAAAAAAAGCTTTAAATTAGAAATCATAACAGAGTCATACTATAATATTATTCTCAATAATGTTTTAGTTTAAACTAATATTTCTTTGTATTATAGGAGAATAATTTTAAAAGTCCTTTAACTTCAAATAACAAATTACAATTTAACATAAATTAATGCATAGAACTTAACAGTATTGAAAACAGATAGTTTACGCTTTCTTCACATTCTTGCGTTTTACATGTACGCCCTGATTTTAACGTTTATTCACATAAATAAACATTAGAAGTTTGAATTTAAAAATATAATACGCAGAAAATATAATACCAGGCAATAATTTAATTGCGTCTATTTTAGTTTAAAATATATTTTACTATCGTAAAAATTATATGCATTGGGCATTGAGAATGTTAAACAGTATTGAACAAGTCAGATATTTACGCTTACAATTTACTCAATTTTTGTTTTACTTGGGTTTTGAAAATTAGTAGTTTAATCTATTTTATCATAATAACATTTGGTCGGTGTTTTATTTAGAAATACAGCATATTTGATGAAACTTCATTAAATTTAAGAGCGTCTCGCATTTTCTCTTGCGCCATATTTAAATTTAATGAAATCATTTTTATATAATTTAAAAATTTTATAATAAAAGAAGATGAAAGAAATAAATCAGGCTAACATAATATTGTGTAGCCTAATTTACAAACTTCTTAAAGATTTAACATTTAAAAATTTTCGTTTGTTGTGATAGTTATAAACATAAATATACATATTAATTAACATCTCAGTTTTATTAACAAATGCTTTATGTTTTTCTTTACATGTTTATAATATTTATATCTTTGAGGGATATAATAAGCTGATATGCAAATTTTATTCGAGACATTAAAAAAGAAATAAAAACAGATTTCGGGGTGAATTTTGCATAAATGAAAGGGGAATTCAGCGTGAAAAACAGCTAGTAAATTACAACGATGTATGTTTTCTGTGATACATAACTGAAATCATATTTCTTTTGAGCCAAGCTCAAAACAAAATTATAAGTAACTATGTTAAAATTATGTCTTCGAGAACTTTACAATATATTCTAGAAAAGTATTTGTCTTACAGACAGAAAATGTTTTACACAATAATTGCTGAACATCTTTTTGTAAATCCTTAAATGACCATATAAAACAAAAAATTTATTTTCTTTATAACCAGAATTTGAAAGGTTCATGAAAAACAAATAGTATAATTACAACGATATATGTTTTCCGTGATACATAACTGAAACCATATTTGTTGAGTCAAGTAAAACAAAATTAGAAGTAAATATGTTGATTTCTTTGAGAACATAAATTTTAGAAAACTATTTGTTTTACAGACAGAAAATATTTACACAATATTTGCTGAACATCTTTTTCTAAATCCTTAAATGAAAATAAAAACAAAACAGATTTCTACATAACGATACATTAATGAAAGGGGAATTCAGCGTGAAAAACAGATAGTAAATTACAACGATGTATGTTTTCTGTGATACATAACTGAAATCATATTTCTTTTGAGCCAAGCTCAAAACAAAATTAAGTAACTATGTTAAAATTATGTCTTCGAGAACTTTACAATATATTCTAGAAAAGTATTTGTCTTACAGACAGAAAATGTTTTACACAATAATTGCTGAACATCTTTTTGTAAATCCTTAAATGACCATATAAAACAAAAAATTTATTTTCTTTATAACGCTGAATTAATGAAAGGGGAATTCAACGTGAAAAACAAATAGTATAATTACAACGATATATGTTTTCCATGATACATAACTGAAACCATATTTTGTTTAAGCCAAGCTCAAAACAAATTTAAAAGTAAATATGTTGAAATTGTCTTTAAGAACTTTAAAATATAATCTAGAAAACTATTTGTCCTACAGACAAAAAATGTTTTACGCAATAATTGCTGAACATCTTTTTGTAAATCCTTAAATGACCATACAAAAACAAAAAGGTTATTTTCTTTATAACGATGCATTAATGAAAGGGAAATTCAACGTGAAAAACAAATAGTATAATTACAATGATGTATGTTTTCCGTGATACATAACTAAAACCATATTTTGTTTGAGCCAAGCTGAAAACAAAATTAGAAGTAAATATGTTGAAATTGTCTTTGAGAACAAAAATAAATATAATCTAGAAAACTATTTGTTTTACAGACAGAAAATATTTTACACAATATTTGCTGAACATCTTTTTCTAAACCCTTAAATGACCAAATAAAAACAAAAAGGTTATTTTCTACATAACGATACATTAATGAAAGGGGAATTCAACGTGAAAAACAAATAGTGTAATTGCAATGATGTATGTTTTCCATGATACATAACAGAAACCATATTTTGTTTAAGCCAAGCTCAAAACAAAATTGGAAATAAATATGTTGAAATTGTCTTTGAGAACAAAAATAAATATAATCTAGAAAAATATTTGTCGTACAGACAGAAAATGTTTTACACAATAATTGCTAAACATCTTTTTATAAATCCTTAAATGACCATATAAAAACAAAAAAATTATTTTTTTTATAACGATGCTTTAATGAATGGGGAATTTAACTCAAAAAACAAACAGTATAATTACAAGGATGTATGTTTTCCATGATACATAACAGAAACCATATTTTGTTTAAGCCAAGCTCAAAACAAAATTGGAAATAAATATGTTGAAATTGTCTTTAAGAACTTTAAAACATAATCTAGAAAAATATTTGTCGTACAGACAGAAAATGTTTTACACAATAATTGCTAAACATCTTTTTATAAATCCTTAAATGACCATATAAAAACAAAAAAATTATTTTTTTATAACGATGCTTTAATGAATGGGGAATTTAACGTAAAAAAACAAATAGTATAATTACAAGGATGTATGTTTTCCATGATACATAGCTGAAACCATTTTTGCTTTGAGCCAAGATCAAAACAAAATTAGAAGTAAATATGTTAAAATTTTCTTCGAGAACTTTACAATATAATCTAGAAAACTATTTGTCTTACAGCCAGAAAATGTTTTACACAATAATTGCTGAACATCTTTTTGTAAATCCTTAAATAACCATATAAAAACAAAAAAATTATTTTCTTTATAACACTGCATTAATGAAAGGGGAATTCAACGTAAAAAAACAAATAGTATAATTACAATTATGTATGTTTTCCGTGATACATAACTGAAACCATATTTTCTTAGAGCCAAGCTGTAAAAAAATTAGAAGTAAATATGTTGAAATTGTCTTTAAAAACTTTAAAATATAATCTAGAAAACTATATATGTCCTACAGAGAGAAAGATTTTTACACAATAATTATGAACATCTTTTTGTAAATCCTGAAATTATCATTCAAAAACAAAAAGGTGATTTTTTTATTACAATGTGGAATTAAAATTGTGGAAAATAAATTAGAACGGGTTTAGTTTAGATGCTTAATATATTGCATATATATTTATTTAAAAGGGTCAAAGAAAGAAAAACGTTATCTGAAAAGCAAATTAGGTAAAAATAATAATGGGGAAAGAACAAAATAATCAAATTACAAGATTTACCTTTGTATGTAGAAAAATCAATTGCTATGTATGCTTTGTTAATAAAAGTTTATTAAGCTAGAATATCTAATTAGTTTATAAAATAATGACTATCATTTTTTAATCTCTTATATAATGTGTTAAATTATATTTTTGCTCAATAGCATGTCTAATTTCTTAACCACGCTTTTAGAACCAATTAAAACTATTTTAAATTATTAAACAGGGATTAAAATGCTTATCCATCCAACGCAAGCTTTCTAGTTTTGAAACCTAAATATAATTCCCAATTAAATCTTCTATATTTATGGAATAAAGTGTAAAATATGGCAGGGTTCAGCTGCATCTCTCCATGCACATAAAAGAGTTTGCAAGCAAATTGTTTTCATTTGTTTAATATTTATGCATTATAAACATTATTTTAATTGCATGTATTTTAGCTTTAAAAATATTAAGGAAGATATTAAGGTTGGATTGTTTATCAATGTATTGTCAAATATTTATATACTTTAAGTATCACGATAACAATATTAAAATTTTATTCTTCTGATAAATCACCCGTCAGCGATACTATTTTTTTTTATCAGGAACATCCTGAATATTCAGCATATTTCAATAAAAAAAAGTAATATTTTTTCAATTTATTACATTTGTGATAAGTTTTTACCCTTGTAATTGATACAAACACAGGCCAGAAAATTTGCTCTTGAAGATTATCACGTCTCCTTCCAGGTCTTCGATAATATATCCCAATAATATTCCGATAACCAAGCACTCGGGTCAAGACCGGAAATTTCACTGCTCGAGATAGTTGGGGATGAACTCTTTTGTTCTGTTCCTGCATCTGTTTATTGCAATAATATTTTTATGTATAAACAATATTGATATTTACTGTTTGATCTGAGGAGTCAGTTATCCCCATAACGAAGCACTCGGGTCAAGACCAGAACCTCCACTGTGCGCGATGGATGCGATAATTTTTTTTTCTGCTACTGCTTCATTGGAATATATTGGAATAAGTCAAGGATATTGATATTTGAGCGAAACACTCAGTGGTATGTGCACGTGTTGATATATTTATATAGCTTGCTGCTTGCTCGTTCATACCTTTTACTAATGTCCGGTACGTATGGTGTTCTCGCTGAATACCGGGACAAAAAACGAATGCTCGTATTGTGTTGATTGTCCAAAGTGTCGTAAAATTATATTTAAAAATGTAACTAAAAGCAATATTTCGAAGTTTTTAAGTTTTTCGAAGATGGTAATGACAAAATAATGAGTGAAAATATATGGATTTACAATTTAGATCTGTGTGTAGTTTTTTTCGAAGACTACGTATAATTTATGGAGCTTTTTGAAATCTCACCGTGATCTACAATATCGGAATCTAAATGTATATTTTTGCCTTACGAACACTATTGACCTCCACGTAATACTTAAAGTTGATTCCGAATGGCTACGAACATCCTTGCCACTTTACCAATTAAAGGAGTTTAATTCCGATTTTGAAGAAATATAATTTGTCATAAATAGGCAATGTAAGTTAGCATTAATGGTTTCCAATTTCAATAAACAATTCTCTTAAGTATCTGAACAATATACTCATATTTTCTTTTAAGTGTTGAAATAAACTATTCCTAAAAAGTTGTTTTAATCTTTCAGAAATCCTAATTTTTTGGATCAAACTGTAATTCTAAAAATTTTAATTACAAAAAAAAGGTTTGGAATGAAAGAAATCTAAAAATGTTCAAAAACAGTAATATCTGATATAGTAATATCAAAAATAGTAATATACCCTGCTTTAAGGTACTATCGCGATATATCATGGATATCAATAAAATTTTGGGGATATATCGCGATATCAAATTTTTCATATCATACTGCCCCAGTAGACATGTGCATTGGGTGTCACCTAAAAATAAAATAAAAATTAGCTTTTGAACACATTTGACTATTATTTAAAAACTTGTTACAAAATATACTCAGTTTCTATTTTTTTTTTAAATTTGCGGGTTCTGCAAATTTGTTCTCTTACTATATCCATTGATAAATACGTCCCACACTAGGTCATCGACATGTATTATTCCTCTGAAAAACCATCCTCAGGACATATTTGACATGTATATTTTATTAAATTTAAGAAGCGTACTCGCACTTTCTCTTACACCGCCATATAACTCTTCATTCATTATTAATGAATTCAGTTGTCATTATGCCCATAATTTAAAACCCCACATTAGGTCATCGATATGTATTATTCCTCTAGAAAACCATCCTCAGAAGATATTTGACATGTAAACTTTATTAAATTTAAGAAACGTTCTCTCACTTTCTGCTACACCGTCATAGAACTCTTCATGCAATTTTAATGAATTTCTCTTCATGCCCATAATTTAAAACCGACTAATATGCAGAACAAATTAAATCATTTTAAATCAAGAAGTTGGATCCCAAGAATAAAAAATGCCGCTAAAAATTACAGCTATCGCACTTCAAGCCTAATTCGTAACAAGGAACGTTCTCCAAAGTCATTTAGCCGAGGTTTAGAAATTTTAAAAGCTTTCTCGTTATAGTTAACATACACACACATATACTTAGAATCAGCTCAGTATTTCGTTGTAACAACACGCTGAAGTGCGATCTTACTGTTTTTTTCTCTACTTATTTGTAGAATTTATATCTTTGAGGATAAAATAAATTGCTACTCAAATTTTATTCGCGACAGTAAAAAACAAATATAAACATATTTCAAAAAGAATCTTAGATTAATAAAAGGTGGAAATATATCTATTGCATCGTTATATTTTTTAAATAATTTAGTAGAGTAAAAATTATGTGCAGACTGCTACCTGAAGATGGAATAAAAAATGTTCTTTGAATTTCATTTTTATATGCATTTGTCAAATATTTACACACTTGTTACTAAATATTCTTGTTTTATTTTTTAAAAAACTTTTGCTAGTTATGAGAATTTTCTCGCTTACTATAACAATTATTAGACACAGGCCATATTTGGTCATCGATAGGCGTTATTTCTCTGGAAAACTAACCCCACAGCTTATTTGACATATAAACTTTATTAAATTTAAGAAGCGTTCTTGCGTTTAATCCTGAATTGCCACTGAACTCTTCATGCAATATTGATGAAATCATTTCAGTTCACGCTCATAATTTAAAACCGACCAGTGTGCGGAACTAATGAATTCTAAATCAAGAAGCTAGGTTCCGAGGAGAAATAGCGCCTCTGGCGCTATCAGTCACAGCTATCTTCTTGTTAGCCTAATTCCTAACAAGGCACGTTTTCCAAAGGCATTTAACCGAGGTTTAGAAATTAAAAGCACTTTGTTGTGATAGTTAATATACAAACACATACACATATACGGGGGATCAGCTCAGTATTTCATTGTAGCAACACGCTGCAGTGCGCTCTTACTGTTTCGTTTCCGCGACTTGTTTATAGAATTTATATTTTTGAGGGATAGAATAAATTGCTGTGCAAATTTTATTCGCGACACTAAAAAACAAATTCAAAGATATTTGAAAAAGAGTCTTGCATTAAAAAAAGGTGGATATATTTCTACTGGATTGATTATATCTTTAAAAAATAATTTAGTAGAGTAAATATTATGTGCACTGAGTGCTACCTGAAAATAGAATAAAAAATGTTCTTTGAATTTCATATTTATATGCATTTGTCAAATATTTACACACTTGTCACAAAATATTTTCGTTTCATTTTTAAGAAAACATTTGCGGGTTCTGCAAATTTACTCACTTACTGTATCCATTGATAAACACACCCCATATTTGTTCATCGATACGCGTTATTTCTCTAGAAAATTATTCCCACAACATATTTGACATGTAAACTTTATTAAATTTAAGAAGCAATCTCGCGTTTTCTCCTGAATATCACTGACCTCCTCATGCAATATTAATGAAATCATTTACCTTCACGCTCATAATTTAAAACCGACCAGTGTGCGGAACTAATGAATTCTAAATCAAGAAGCTAGGTTCTGGGGAGAAATAACGCCTCTGGCTCTAACAGTCACAGCTATCTCTTTGCTAGCCTAATTCGTAACAAGGCACGTTCTCCAAAGGCTTTATTTTAGCTGAGGCTTAGAAATTTTAAGCGCATTGTTATGATAGCACACACACACACATACACATGGGATCAGCTCAGTATTTGTTTGTAACAACAAGCTGCAGTGCGCTCTTACTGTTTTGTTTTCGATACCTGTTTATAGAATTTATATCTTTGAGGGATAGAATAAATCGTTATGTAAAATATATTCGCGATAGTAAAAAACAAATGCAAATATATTTAAAAAAGAATCTTACATTAATAAAAGGTGGAAATATATCTATTGCATAGGTTATATTTTTTAGTAAACAGTAGCGACAGTAAAAAACAAATGTTAACAGATCAGAGAGAATCTTGTATAAATAAAAGGAAGCAATATCTCAATTGCATCGGTTTTAGTTTTTGAAAATATTTTAGTAAAGTAAAGATTGTGTGATTTAAGAATTATCTGAAAATAAAAACAGTAGCAACAGTAAAAAAACAAATGTTTACAGATCAGAGAGAATCTTGTATAAATAAAAGGAGGCAATATCTCAATTGCATCGGTTTTAGTTTTTGAAAATATTTTAGTAAAGTAAAGATTGTGTGATTTAAGAATTATCTGAAAATAAAAACAGTAGCAACAGTAAAAAAACAAATGTTTACAGATCAGAGAGAATCTTGTATAAATAAAAGGAGGCAATATCTCAATTGCATCGGTTTTAGTTTTTGAAAATATTTTAGTAAAGTAAAGATTGTGTGATTTAAGAATTATCTGAAAATAAAAACAGTAGCAACAGTAAAAAACAAATGTTTACAGATCAGAGAGAATCTTGTATAAATAAAAGGAGGCAATATCTCAATTGCATCGGTTTTAGTTTTTGAAAATATTTTAGTAAAGTAAAGATTGTGTGATTTAAGAATTATCTGAAAATAAAATGTAATATAAATATTTTTGAACGTATTTGTGAAATATTTACAAATTTCTTACAAAATATATTTTGCTCCAGTTTAAAAACTATTGCGGATTCTGAAAATATCTCTCACACTCTGTTTTATGGAAACATATTCCATATTCGGTAGGCGATAGGTATAATTCATCCGTTAAACCATGTCAACAATATATATGACTCGTAAACTTTATTAATTTTAATAAGTGTTCTCGCGTTTGCTCATCGACTATTATAAAACTCTTCATGCA
>CM063501.1:65225882-65288382 GCA_032207245.1 Pardosa pseudoannulata
TAGGCGTAACCAGTAACTGGAATAAAAATTAGGTATTCAAAAAGCGTATGAAATATTTACAAACTTGTTACAAAATATTCTCGTTTCCTGTTTAAAAAACTTTTGTGGGTTCAGCAAATTAGCCCGCTTATTCTGTTATATAATAAACATCCTGAATATTTGGTTGTCGATGCGCATTATTTCTCTGGAAAACTATCCCCACAGCATATTTAACATATAAACTTTATTAAATTTAAGAAGCGTACCCGCCTTTTCTCCTGAATCGCCACTGAACTCCTTATGCAATATCAATGAAATCATTTCCCTTCAAGCTCATAATTTAAAGCCGATCAGTGTGCAGAACTAATGAATTCATTTTAAACCAAGAAGTTGAGTCCCTTGAATAGAAAAAGACTCTTTTAAGTACAGCTTTAGCGTTGCAAGCCTAATTCGTAACAAGGCATATTCTCCGAGGTTCATTTAGCCGAGGTTTAGAAATTTTAAACGCTTTATTGTTACAGTTAACACACACCAACATATATACAAGCGATAAGCTCAGTATTTCATTGTAATAACGAACTGCAGTAAGCTTTTACTGTCTTGTTTCCGCTACTTGTTTATAGAATTTATGTTTTTGAGGGATAGAATAAATTTCTATGTAGATTTTATTCGCCACAGTAAACAAGCAATGTAAACATATTTCAAACAAATCTTGCATTCATAAAAGAAGTAAATACTTCAGTTGCATTAGTTCTATTTTTTAAAAATATTGTAGTAGAGTAAAAATTATGTGCATTGAGTGCTACCTGAAAATGGAATAAAAAATATTCTTTGACTGCATTTGTAAATCCATTTGTGAGATATTTACAAACTTGTTACAAAATATTCTCGATATCTTTTTAAGAAAATTTTTGCAGGTTCTGCAAATTTACTCACTTACTCTATTTTATAATAAACATCTAGCATACTTGTTCGGGGGTACGCGTTATTTCTATGGAAAACCATCCCCACAGCATAATTGGCATGCAAACTTTATTACATTTAAGAAGCGTACCAGCGTTTTCTCCTGAATCGCTACTGAACTCTTCATTCAATATTAATGAAATAATTTCCCTTCACGCTCATAATTTAAAAACACTCAGTATGTGGAACTAATGAATTCATTTTAAATCAAGAAGTTGGGTTCTGAGAATAAAAGAAGCAACTAAAAGTAGCAGCTATCGCTCTGCAAGCCTAATTCGTAAAAGGGCGCATTCTCCAAAGTCATTTGGTCGAGGTTAGAAATTTTAAACGTTCTGTTATTACAGTTAACACACACCTATAATATACATTGGATCAGCTCATATTTCATTGTAACAACACGCTGCAGTTCGCTCTTACTGTTTTGTTTTCTCTACTTGTCTACAGAGTTTATATTTTTGAGTAAAAGAATGATTTGCTATGCCAATCGAATTGGCGACAGTAAAAAAACAAGGTAAACATATTTCAAAAAGAATCTTGCAATTATAAAAGACGTAAATACTTCAATTTCATCGGTTCTATTTTTTAAAAATATTTTAGTAGTGTAAAAATTATGTGCTAAATTGAATAAAAAATGTTCTTTGAATTCATTTTTAAATGCATTTGTCAAATACTTACAAACTTATTACAAAATATTCTCTATATCTTTTGAAGAAAACTTTTGCGGGTTCCGCAAATTAACTCGCTTACTCTATTTTACAATAAACATCTCGCATATTTGTTCGGCAGTACGCGTTATTTCTATAGAAATCCATCCCCAGAGCATATTTGACATGCCAACATTATTAAATTTAAGAAGCGTTTTCTCCTTGACCGCCGTAGAACTCATCATGCAATATTAATGAAATCATTTCCCTTCATTTTCATAATTTAAAATCGACCAGTGTGGGGGACTAATGAATTCATTTTAAATCAAGAAGTTGAGTCCCGGTAATAAAAAACGGATCTTTAATGTTTGGTCTGGTTTTGGAGAGCTGCGGTCTACTTTTTGCAACACGAGCGCTTTAAGTCACAGCTATAGAGTTGCAAGCCTAATTCGTGACAAGGCATATTCTTGGAGGTTTAGAAATTATAAACATTTTGTTGTTACAGTTAAAACACACACACCTACATATGTACATGTGATAATCTCAGTATTTCATTGTAATAACACGCTGTAGTACACTCTTATTGTTTTGTTTTCCTACTTGTTTATAGAATTTATATTTTTGAGGGATAGAATAAATTGCTATGTAAATATTACACGTGACAGTAAAAAAGCAATGTAAACATATTTCAAAAAGAACCTTGCATTAATAAAAGTTGGAAATGTTTTGATTGCATCGGTTCTATATTTTAAAAGTAATTTAATAGAGTAAAAATTATGTACATTGAGTACTACCTGAAAACAGAATAAAAAATGTTTTTTGAATGCATTTTTAAATGCATTCGTCAACACAAAAGTATATCGAGAATATTTTGTAATAAGTATTTACAAACTTATTACAAAATATTCTCGATATTTTTTTAGAAAACTTTTGCGGGTTCTGCAAATTAACTCACTTACTCTATTTTACAATAAACATATCGCATATTTGTTCGGCGGTAAGCGTTATTTCTATGGAAAACCATCCCCGGAGCATGTTTGACATGCAAACTTTATTAAATTTAAGAAGCGTTCTCGCGTTTTCTCCTAGACAGCAGTAGAACTCTTCATGCAATATTAATGAAATCATTTCCCTTCACGCTCATAATTTAAAACCGCCCAGTGGGCGGGACTAATGAATTCATTTTAAATCAAGAAGTTGGGTTCTGAGAATAAGATAGGCAGCTAAAAGTCACAGCTATCGCTCTGCAAGCCTAATTCGTAACAAGACGCGTTCTACAAAGTCATTTAGTCCAGGTTTAGAAATTTTAAACGCTTTGCTATTACAGTTAACACACACCTATACTATATATGGGATCAGCTCATTATTTCATTGTAACAACACGCTGCAGTGCGCTCTTACTGTTTTGTTTTCGCTACTTGTTCACAGAGTTTATATTTTTGAGTAAAAGAATAATTTACTATGCCAATTTTATTGGCGACAGTAAAAAAGCAATGTGAATATATTTCAAAAAGAATCTTGCATTAATAAAAGACGTAAATACTTCAGTTGCATCGGTTATATTTTTAAAAATATTTTAGTAGTGTAAAAATTATGTGCTAAAAGGAATAAAACATGTTCTTTGTATTCATTTTTAAATGCATTTGTCAAATACTTACAAACTTATTACAAAATATTCTCTATATCTTTTGAAGAAAACTTTCGCGGGTTCAGCAAATTAACTCGCTTTCTCTATTTTACAATAAACATCTAGCATATTTGTTCGACGGTATGCGTTATTTCTATGGAAAACCATCCCCAAAGCCTATTTAACATGCAAACTTTATTAAATTTAAGAAGCGTTCTCGGGTTTTCTCCTCGACCGCCATAGAACTCTTCGTGTAATATTAATGAAATCATTTCCCTTCACGCCCATAATTTAAGCCGACCAGTGTGCGAAACTAATGAATTCATTTTAAACCAAGAAGCTGTGTCTCGGGAATAAAAAAACAGCGCTTTTAAGTACAGCTATAGCGTTGCAAGCCTAATTCGTAACAAGGCATATTCATGAAGATTCATTTAGCCGAGGTTTAGAAATTTTAAACGCTCTGTTGTTACAGTTAACACACACACACATACACACACACACACACACACACATACACACCTTCATATATACGTGGGATCAGCTCAGTATTTCATAGTAATAACACGCTGCAGTACACTCTTACTGTTTTGTTTTCGCTACTTGTTTATAGATTTTATATTTTTGAAGGATAGAAAAATTTGCCATTTGTGAGATCCACTTTATAAATCTCGATTTATTATGATGTGTATTTTTTTATTTGTACGTTGTGGCAACAAGCCAGTTCTCGTTCTGTAAGTTTTTGTTAACAGTTTTTGATGGCAGTGTTTAGAAAAAGGGGGCATCTTGTGATGTCTATGTAGCTTATGAAAATGGACTTTAGTTTGCCCGAAAGTTGATGATATCTGTTCTTTTATCTTTATTTGTTTTATATTGAATTGTGCTGTCTAAAGAATAAATATTTTAAAAGACATTCTCAAGTTTTGTTTTCAAAGTCCTGTTTAGAGACGAATCTTTTGGAATCATCAAGATAGAGATCCCGTTATGAACCTGGAAAATTTCAGGTAAGAGATATTTACTCTTACAATTTGATATCTGTTTTTGGAAGTAGAAACCCAAAATCTGGCATCCCTGCCGGGACCTGAAAAAATTGAAAACTTGAGAATTAGAATTTATGATATCTGATTAGATTATTATAATATGGATGTAGAGAGCATTAAAAAGTTGAGAACTCCTACTAGGAGTAATTTTACTAAAGCTTTGAATAAGGCAATGGAAGCTTTAGAAAAGAAAGATGAGGACACCGATTCTTTGGCGTCACAGATTGTTCTTTTAGAACAAAAGTTTAAAGAATTAAAAGAATTAGATACGAAGGTTTTAAATATACTTCAAAACGATACTACATGCACTCAGGAAAATTTTAATGCAGAATATGAAGCAATTATTGCTTATGAGGATAGATTTTTAGAAACCAAAACTAGATTACAGAGGCGCTTGAATAATTTGGAAAAACCGAAAACCGAAGTAACTGTAATTAAAGATTCTTCCGAAAATGTAAATCGAAAATTCAGACTTCCGGAACTGGAATTAAAGCAATTTGATGGGAATATTAAAGAATGGCTGCAATGGTGGGGTCAGTTTAAAAAGATACACGAAAGTCCAGATATCGCAGAAGACGATAAGTTTCAATATCTTATTCAATCAACACTTAGAAATTCTCCTGCCAGACAGTTAGTTGAATCCTTTCCTCCGTCTGGAAAAAATTATGATGATGCTGTCAAATGTTTGAAACAGCGATTCGGAAGAGATGATTTATTAATCGAGGTTACTATAAGAGAGCTACTTTCAATTGTAATAAATAATGCAAATCCTCAAGGTCATAAATATTCTCTTGCTAAGCTTTATGATAATTTAGAAGGGCATCTGCGGTCTTTAAAATCATTAGGAGTTGCAAACGATAATTTTTCTTCAATATTACTCTTCCCTCTTATTGAATCATGTTTACCCAGGGATTTGATGAAAATTTATGAGCGAAATCACACTGAAATAATCGCATCAGAAACTACCGGAAATGCTAGATTGACTCATCTCTTAAATTTTCTTAAAAAGGAAATAGAATCAGAACAAAAACTAAACATTGCTCGTTCATTCGGAATAGATAGTAATAACAAAAAAATGATAACTCATTATTCTCGAGAAAAGGATAAACCAACTGCCGCAGACTTATTCAATAGTTCAAAGTGGAATACACATCCTAACGAACTAAAAAATAAAGCATGTATTTTTTGCGATAAATCGCATATGACTCAAGATTGTAGATCAGCAAAAAATTTAACGTACGAAAGGAAAAAGGAAATTCTTTTAAACCGCGGAATATGTTTTCGGTGTTTAAATTCTACAAATAAATCAAAACACCTTGCGCGTTTTTGTAAAACGAAAGTTAATTGTTCGAAATGCAATGGACAGCATTTTGCTATAATGTGTAAAATGAATGATGAATATCCGGATAATAAAAATAAAGAAAAGAAGTCGGAAGAAGTAGTTGTTACGGAGAGTTTGACTAATAAAACATGCATGCAACAAGTTTATTTACAAACATTAGTAGTTCAAATTCGGGGAAAAATAGTAAAGGTAGATTTATTCGTGTTCTCATTGATACTGGATCACAACGGTCTTATATTTCGAAATATGCTGCAACATTTATGAAGTATGAGGTCATAAATGAAGAATCTATTTTGCATTCTTTATTTGGAGGTGTTGAGAAATTAGAAAACCATAAAAAATATTTGGTTCATTTAAGTAATGTCGATAATGGTTATCATTGTAATTTTGAAGTTTTGGATCAAGAAATCATTTGTTCTAATATTTCTAGAGTAAACTTATCTGCCTATACTAAGGAACTGAAATGTAATAATGTATTTTTAACTGATGTTGTGCATGCATATAATGATCAATTGTTGTATCAATATTCACCCCTAGAGATTCATTTATTAATCGGGGCAGATGTTGCTGGTAAACTGCTCAATGGGGAAATAAAGAAACTTAGTTCAGGATTGGTATGTGTAGGAACTAAATTAGGCTGGACTCTTATGGGAAAAACAAAAGAAGTAGAAAAAAATGACAGTACAAATACAGTTCTATCCTGTCATGTGAATGATTCAACTATCTCAGATTTATGGAGATTAGACACACTTGGTATTAGTGATCCTAGTGAAAGGAAAACCAGGGAAGAATTAGAGCATTCGGCAAAAGAGCATTTTCTCCGAACTGTGACCAGAAATTCAGAAGGGAGATATCAAGTACGTCTACCTTGGGTTGAGGGTCATCCCCCCTTAACAAATTGTAAGGACATTTCTGAAAAGAGACTAGCAAATTGTATCAAATCCTTAAAAAGATTAGGAAAAATTGACGAGTACGAAACCATTTTTAAGGAATGGTTGGATCAGGGTATTATTGAGGAAGTAAGCAGTTTGGAACCAGAGCACTACTTACCTCACCGCCCTGTATTCAAAGAAAACTCCACTACAAAAATTAGGCCTGTTTTTGATGGTTCTGCCAGAAACAAGAATTCCCCTTCAATTAATGATTGCTTAGAAAAGGGGCCCAATTTGGTTGAGCTGATTCCTTCTGTTTTAAACAGATTTAGAATAGGAAAATACGGAGTTACCGCCGACATAGAAAAAGCATTTTTGCAAATTGAACTCCATGAGCAAGACAGGCCCTTTTTAAAGTTTTTGTGGTGGAAAGATGGGCAAAAGGAGCAGTTAAGAATTTTTCAGCATAGAAGGGTTGTTTTTGGGATAACATCCAGCCCTTTCTTACTGGGAGCTACTCTTGAATTTCATTTGAATAGTGTTCCTCTTGAATACCAAGAAACGGCCAAAAAACTTTTGAAGTCCTTTTATGTGGACAACTGCGTCCACAGCGTGGATAATGAAAAAGAGCTGGTGAAGTTTATTCATGAATCACAAGAAATCCTTAGTCCGGCAAAATTTAATTTACGAGGGTGGGAGCATACCCCTTTTGAGAACAATAAATCTGACCTAACATTGACAAAAACAGTCCCTGTCTTAGGATTAAAATGGGAAACTAAAAATGATGTTCTATCTGTTGATTTACGAGACATAGATCCCATTGAAGAAGATCAACCCATAACTAAACGGATTATTTTGTCAATTGTTCACAAAATCTTTGACCCTATTGGATTTACCTGTCCAGTAACATTAATACCAAAATTAATGCTGCAAGAATGTTGGAAATTGAAACTGTCCTGGGATGCTAGTTTACCATCTGGGATGGCCAAAAAATTTGTCAAATGGAAAAATCAGCTGAAATTGTTAAGTGATATTTCTATCCCTAGATGTCTAGATAAAAATGATGGTGATAGGAAGATATCATTGCACGTATTCTGTGATGCGTCAGAAAAAGCCTATGCTACGTGTATTTTTTTGAGAAGTGAAGGCGACCATTCAACTGATTGCCAGTTAATACAAGCTAGAGCAAGAGTCGCCCCTTTGAAATCTATATCAGTATCTAGACTAGAGCTTTTAGCTTGTAGTATAGGAGCAAGACTGTGTCAATCCGTGAAAACTAGTTTAGGAATGGAGCAAGTTGCTACACGGTATTGGTCTGATTCCAGTAATGCTCTATACTGGATCAAGAAAAACGAAAACTGGGCCACTTTTGTGTTTAATCGTGTTAAAGAAATTCGTCTTCTGAGTGACCCAGAAGATTGGTATCACATATCCGGCCATCAGAATCCTGCCGATTTACCCTCACGGGGTTGTAGCATTGAAAATTTGGCTAGGTCTAATTGGTGGTTAGGACCTCATTGGTTGAAAAACCCACAGGATAATTGGCCTAAATCCAATATTTTTCCCGATGAAGAAATTGTAAATGCTTGAAAAAAGGAAAACAGTTGTTAGACTAATGAATTCATTTTAAATCAAGAAGTTGGGTTCTGAGAATAAGATAGGCAGCTAAAAGTCACAGCTATCGCTCTGCAAGCCTAATTCGTAACAAGACGCGTTCTACAAAGTCATTTAGTCCAGGTTTAGAAATTTTAAACGCTTTGCTATTACAGTTAACACACACCTATACTATATATGGGATCAGCTCATTATTTCATTGTAACAACACGCTGCAGTGCGCTCTTACTGTTTTGTTTTCGCTACTTGTTCACAGAGTTTATATTTTTGAGTAAAAGAATAATTTACTATGCCAATTTTATTGGCGACAGTAAAAAAGCAATGTGAATATATTTCAAAAAGAATCTTGCATTAATAAAAGACGTAAATACTTCAGTTGCATCGGTTATATTTTTAAAAATATTTTAGTAGTGTAAAAATTATGTGCTAAAAGGAATAAAACATGTTCTTTGTATTCATTTTTAAATGCATTTGTCAAATACTTACAAACTTATTACAAAATATTCTCTATATCTTTTGAAGAAAACTTTCGCGGGTTCAGCAAATTAACTCGCTTTCTCTATTTTACAATAAACATCTAGCATATTTGTTCGACGGTATGCGTTATTTCTATGGAAAACCATCCCCAAAGCCTATTTAACATGCAAACTTTATTAAATTTAAGAAGCGTTCTCGGGTTTTCTCCTCGACCGCCATAGAACTCTTCGTGTAATATTAATGAAATCATTTCCCTTCACGCCCATAATTTAAGCCGACCAGTGTGCGAAACTAATGAATTCATTTTAAACCAAGAAGCTGTGTTCCGGGAATAAAAAAAAACAGCGCTTTTAAGTACAGCTATAGCGTTGAAAGCCTAATTCGTAACAAGGCATATTCATGAAGATTCATTTAGCCGAGGTTTAGAAATTTTAAACGCTCTGTTGTTACAGTTAACACACACACACATACACACACACACACACACACACACACACACACACACACACACACACACACACACACACACACACACACACACACACACATACACACCTTCATATATACGTGGGATCAGCTCAGTATTTCATAGTAATAACACGCTGCAGTACACTCTTACTGTTTTGTTTTCGCTACTTGTTTATAGATTTTATATTTTTGAAGGATAGAAAAATTTGCCATTCAAATTTTATTGACGAAATTAAAAAAGAAATATAAACATATTTTAAAAGGAATCTTGCATTAATAAAAGGTGGAAATATTTCGATTACATCGGTTATATACTTTAAAAATAATTTAGTAGAGTAAAAATTATGTGCTACCTGAAAATGGATAAAAAATGTTCTTTGAATGCATTTTTAAATGCCTTTGTCGAATATTTACAAACTTATTCCAAAATATTCTCGATATCTTTTTAAGAAAACTCATGCGGTTTCTGCAAATTAACTCGCTTACTCTAATTTACAATAAACATTAACATATTTGTTCGGCGGTACGCGTTATTTCTACGAAAAACTATCCCCAGAGCATATTTGACATGCAAACTTTATTAAATTTGAGAAGCGTTTTTGCGTTTACTTCTCGACCGCCATAGAACTCTTCATGCAATATTAATGAAATCATTTCCCTTCATGATCATAATTTAAAATCGACCAGTGTGTGGGACAAATGAATTCATTTTAAATCAAGTAGTTGAGTCCCGGGAATAAAAAATGGCGCTTTAAGTTATGGTTTGGTTTTGGAGCGCTGCGGTCTACTTTTTGCAACTCTAACGATTTAAGTCACAGTTATAGCTTTGTAAGCCTAATTCGTAACAAGGCATATTCTTGAAGGTTCATGTAGCCGAGGTTTAGATATTTTCAACGCTTTGTTGTTACAGTTAACACACACAAACCTACATATATAATGTGATAATCTCATTATTTCATTGTAATAACAGCTGCAGTACACTCTTACTGTTTTGTTTTCGCTATTTGTTTATAGAGTTTATATTTTTGAGGAGTAGAATAAATTTGTATGTAATTTTTTTATGACAGTAAAAAAGCAATGTAAAGATATTTCTAAAAGAATCTTGCGTTAATAAAAGACTTAAATACTTTAATTGTATCGGTTGTATTTTTTAAAAACATTTTCAAATATTTACAAATGCATTACAAAATATTCTAGATATCTTTCTAAGAAAAATTTTGCGGATTCTGAAAACTAACTCGCTTATTCTCTTTTACAATAAGCATCTAGCATATTTGTTCGACGGTACGCGTTATTTCTATTTAAAACCATCCCCAAAGCATATTTGACATGCAAACTTTATTAAATTTAAGAAGCGTTTTCGCGTTTTCTCCCTAACTGCCATAGAACTCTTCATGCAATATTAATGAAATCATTTCCCTTCACGCCCATAATTTAAAACCGACCAGTGTGTGGAACTAATGAATTCTAAATCAAGAAGCTAGATCCCGGGGAGAAATAGCGCCTCTGACGCTTACAGTCACAGCTATCTTGTTGCTAGCCTAATTCGTAACAAGGCACGTTTTCCAAAGTCATTTAGCCGAGGTTTAGAAATTTTAAGGGTTTTGTTGTGATAGTTAGCACACACACGTATGTTAAATTATGTCAGTATTTGACTGTCGGTACATACTCTGAAGTGAGTTCTTGCTGTTTTGTTTTCGCTACATGTTTATACTACTTATATCTTTGAGGGATAGAATAAATTCCTATTCAAATTTTAAACTCGATAGTAAAAGGAAATAATAAAAGAAATGTAGTAATAAGAAACGTAAAGAAAAGGTTGTTATCTTCACAACTATGTGAAATTAAAATTGGGATGTATAAATTAGATGCGTTTAGGTTAAATGTTCGATATTATATATTATATATATATATATATATATATATATATATATATATATATATATATATGTGTGTGTGTGTGTGTGTGTGTGTGTGTGTGTGTGTGTGTAAGGAGAAATATACGGGGTTTTCAAAACTGAAATCAAGGGATAAAAATTCCCGCTTCATTTTGCATTCCCCATTTTAACCCCTAACCTAAATTGACCCCTGGGGCTACAGTTTAAGCTCTCAGAGAAGGGGTGTGACCAATTATAACTCTACATGACCCTAGCGGACATTTTAGGAAATTTTCAAACCAAAAAGGAGATGCAAGATATCGTTGGGCAGATATTTTCCCACAGATGTTGACCCAGGTGTTAAGTGTCTTGTACATATAACTTCATACTAGCTGACCCTCCAGTTTGTCCTGTCCCTATGATGAAGTGGGAACCCGTCCTCCAACGTCATCGTTTGTTAACCCCGTAATGGCCAGTTTTAGTGTGCCCCCTCAGAGTTAGCAGATAAGGCGAGAGAGATGAAAGTGTGAAAAAATCATTTATTGCACAAACTGCTTTTCACCATCTTTTTAGGTTCGAGGTGATATCAACTGACTTCATCATCCCCAATCAATGTAAATCCCGATCATTGTTAGCATTGATAATGTTTCAATTTGAATGTTATAGTCAATTTGAATGTTCCATACTACAGAATTTAAAACAAAATAAGAAGCATAATATGCCCTACATTTTTATTGCACTCTGTGGGCTGTTGTAAGTATACTTTTTGTCGGAAACGGTTCATGTGTATTATGAAATTATACTCCAACTTGCCAAAAAAACGCATAGCAGTTTTAGATTTCTTTAAGATTATAATTACATTATTTTCAGAAGATAATCATAATTCTCTCAGAAATAGAACGATGGCCGAATGGTTAGGGTGATGGCCTTCGGAACCGAAGTGCGTCGGTTGAAATCCCACTGCGGCATGGATGTTCGTAGCCGTTCGGATTCGGCTTTAAGCTGTAGGTCCCGGTCTCATTAACCCTCGTATTGAAAAAAAGTAGACCGTAGACTTCAAACCAAACCAAAGATCAGAAATAGAATTAAGGTATATCAATTTAAGACTAGCATTATTTTTATTAATTTCCAACATTTCTAATTCATGCTAATTATACATGCAGTTAATATCCATTCAAATTTCTACATAGTCTTGTATGAAAACATTTAGAGTAATACACATTAGTTACGAAGAGGCGAACATAATATTATGTGACAGAGAACCGTGGAGATGAGTATTATATTTCTAGATATCATTCAAATACGGCGCAGAGAGCGTGACTCACAATTGTGAACAATTACTGACAAAGAAGTAGCCAATATCATCGTTGACTAAATAACGGAAGAGGCGGGGTCTTTTAGTCTTTGCCGATGCCTCAAGTATCTCGATGTAAAACTTTTGATTTAATTTTTGACTGTCCACTTTTTCTCAGATCTACCTTCCATTGATTATCGAGAACAGGCGTGTCCTCTTTGATCATTGGATATAAATTCTTATGAACATTGTTTTAGCTCTTTAGCTCTGTATTCGTCCAAGTGCTTCTGGTGAGCTCCAGTACACCTTCACAATTAAAAGTAAATAATCTCTGGGATAGAGATCATATCCCCTCCCTGCCTAAACTCTTCTCCAAAATTGTAACTTTGATCATAAATTTATTTGACATAATTGCGTAACAGTTCAGACTAATCTCAACTTTATTATTTTATATGTGAGAACAAAATGTTCTAATTGAACTGATCTATATTAAAATCCCAACTGACACCCTCCCTGCTATTTCCCATGACAAATAACCTCCTCAGTCCGAATATGACTCACATTTTCTGAGGGGGCCCTTGTATTCTACCCTCGTATCACCTTTTTGCCTCTTCCTCTATCCGCACACCTATCCACTCTTTTAGAGTAATTTCATGGCTTTGAATTCGATTTCTGAAGGGATAGAAAGGTATAAAGGTCTAGTTAGTTGGTTTGTTCGCACAAGATCTAAGCAAGGACATGCTGCGCCAAACGAAAGAGCAACATTCTAAAACAGAAAAAAATATGTAAATTAAAAGTTGAAGAAACTTACTGTCAAATATTTAAGACAAAAATACAAGTAAAAACCGACATAAAGATACGTATTAAGATATTTTTTTTCATTAAACAAAGCTAAAAATCTCAATGCGAATGAGAAATTAAATTAGTTTTGGGTGGGGTATAAAGGTCTAAAACATGAGCATATTTAGCAAGGACAGATTCAGAGAAATTCCCCTGCTTACATTGTAAAAAATCACTCAATTTTTCAATTTTTCCCTTATTTTTACATTTTTTAACTTTTTTTCTTCTTTTCATCCAGAAACGTCCCCATATAATAAAAATTTATAGCAACAATTTTAGCTAAAAATGAATGAGTAATGATAAGTCCTAGCAAAAAGTTTGAAAAATTCACAGTAGGTTGGCGGCGCTATTAATAACACGAGGAATTCCTGGGTTGTGCAAGAAATTTTTATGCTTTGAGAATATTTAACCTTTCTTTGCTCTTATGACTATATTCGTACACTATAATAACTGTTTTCTCTCAGTGCATCTTTCACAACAGTCCCTGAATGTAGGAAGATTAATACTGAGTATTGTTTTGTTGTTTAATTACGATTATGCTATGTAGGTGCAAAAATAATCTAGATAACTTCTGTTATGTTTGTGAGAAACTGATTTTAAGAGGCAATGACAACCCTTTTCTCTGCTTTTTAAAATAATACATAAATTTTACTTTCGTTTGCAAAGTTGGCGATCGAGACAGGAATTGAGGTCCAAAGTTTAGCTCCATTACTTGTTACTATAGCTTGACCCAATAGCTCAAAAGTACCCAAAAATCCATGTCATTTTCTGTGTCCATAGTTTGGCGCAAATCTCTCAACCTCTCACATATTTGTGTATGAGCTCCACCATCGGGTTCTCTAGAAAAAGTAAACACACGAATCATTGCCCAAATGCCCCTTTAGCTGTATGACTGATTCCTCGCAAGGGATCTTTGTCCATCCCAGTGCCATCTAAAGCCTACACTCTAGAGGCATAAATGGATTTGGAAATCCTCAACGTCAACCGATGATGAAGAGTAAACTGTTGATTTAGTTTATCTAAAACCTCACCTCCTTATTCAGCCAAAGTATGATGGTCGCTTTCGGGATTAAGACTTCTCTAAGAGTAATGGCATTGTAATTCTTATGAAAAAAAAATTATTCCTGTGCAAACCACGAAGTGCTTGAGAAATTGAGACTGACGTTTTCAAACAGCGATTCTTCCAAACTTTCTTGGGAAAACTTTGAGATCTCACTCTTTTCCCTCTTTGCTGCTTTTAGCTAAATTTGTTGCTAGATATTTTTTTTGGGGGGGAAGAAAGGGTTGGAAGCGGGATTATGTAGAAAATAAGTTCAAATTAGTCAAAAAAATAATAATAGTTGTTTATATTATTTAAGGTTATCCAAATCTCTCTTTTTGCTGCAAATCCTTATGTTTTGGAGCTTTTGACCTCTCGAACCTCCCAGAAGAAATTTAACGATTAAATAATGATTTTCTTTTCTCCAAACCAAATTTCACAAAATTTTCGAATTGATAAACATAGGGGAGTAGGTGTTATATCAGGAAGTTGTTTTACATAAGAATCAGTAAAAATTGAGTCAAATATCTTTATTTATTTTGCATAGCAATGTTGTTAATTATTTACCCCTATAAAAGAAGTTAAATTCAAATTTAATTAATCTAATAATCTAAACTAATTTATTAATTTAAATCAATCTCAATTCACAAAGTATCTCAACATGCCACTGCAAGGATAAAATGGCCTTTTAATGGGTACAACGGGATCGTAATACTCAAAGTTCCGTCATACATTCAACACATGGGATCGTAAATCTCAGAGTTAACGACACGCAAAATATCTTTGTTGTTGTGTTTTTAAATCCAAAAGCGAGTTGTTAAAAAATACGCTGTCTTTTTTATCAAGGTTTCTAAATACTTTTTTGAAAACATCCGTGTTTTAAAAAGTTCCAAGCTTTACTTGTTGAAACACGTGTTAAAAAAACATTTGTTGACATCATTTGTGCAAATGACGGAAAAGAATAAACAAGTAAATTTCAAACTTTGAATCTTTAGGCACATGTTTTAATAATTTTGGAAACATTTTTATTATTTTCTCCATTTTTTCTGCCTTTTAAAAATACATTAAAAGAAAAATTTACATAAATGCAGTAAAAAATGTAAGAATATTTTTTAGTAAAAGCAAAGTTGTTCCACTTGAAAGAATGAAAATTTAATTTACATACTAACTTTAATAATTTAATTTTATCCTATGATATTTAAGACACGAAAAACTATATGCACAATAATATTACCTTAGATACAATTCATAAAAATATAATTAGGAACCATTAATATGTTTCTAAAATAGCCTTTGTATCCTCGACAATTTGCTGTAATCTTTTCCAAAGAAAATAAAATTTTAATAGTATATCAGTTTTACTTAAATTAAAACTTACGTTTTAGGAACATGATACCCTTTTAAAAGCATTTTTTAAAGCAATATAGCAAACATTAGAATTTTTTGTAATTTAGAATCTAATTTAAATCATAATTTAGAAAGTAAGGTCTAAGCATTTCGGTGAACTCTTTATAAAGCTACTTTAAATATTTAATAAAATCAAATTTTAAATGTATATCAGTTTTACTTAAATTAAAACTTACGTTTTAGGAACATGATACCCTTTTAAAAGCATTTTTTAAAGTAATATAGAAAACATTATAATTTTTTGTAATTTAGAATCTAATTTAAATCATAATTTAGAAAGTAAGGTCTAAGCATTTCGAGGAACTCTTTATAAAGCTACTTTAAATATTTAATAAAATCAATTTACATAGATTATTAGATTAAATTAATTTTATTTTAATTTTTTTAATGCGACGTATACTTACCGCTACCCTTTGGGTATTATGGAAAGGTAGAACATTTTATGCTTCTGATTTCTTTTTATATTGTACTGCATGTCATAACGTTCCATTTAGTTAATTTTAATTCTGTTCCCTTTAGTTTCCATTAATTCTATAAGCTTCCCTTAAAAATTCCCTGTTTGTAACTTTCCTGCCATGCTCCCAATTATCACGTTGGTGAGTCGAAAAACCTATTTTTTTATCGCATAAGCCGCTCTGGATATTCAATCAGATGACATCACACATACCAGGAGCGTCACTTGGTGTTCTCCTTGGCGAGCGCTGCATTGCAATAGTTTTATAAATTCGCCCTTTTCATGATATGACATATCCCCACTCCACACATTGGTGTGTTTTAGTCCTGCGCTTGGCGGTTTTCTACCGTGCCACCAGGCCATTGGAATGTTGATGAGTTTTCCACCCATCAGCGGTTGCCAGCCGTTTCAGTCCTGCAGACTCGAGATACTCTTCAGTTAGACTTGACTTGCTTCCCAGACTGGCGTTTCTCATCCAAACAGACAGGATGGAGGAGAGAGAGAGACCTGGATCCCGAAACGAGAAGAGGAGCTCAGAGTTCCATCCTCCATAGTCGTCTTACTTTTTTAGTCCATTTTTGTTTTCTTCTTTTTATTAATTTTTATCTTTAAAAAAAATTCAATCAATTGTCTTCTATTAATCTTTTTTAAATTTTATATTAATATCAATAAAATCCATTAATTCAGTAACTTCTCTCTTTTATTTTAATGCCTATTGTGTGTTTTTTTTACTTTACGATTTAAACTTAAGTTGGCGAAAAGCCAAATTGAATTCATATATTAAATATTGGGTTAAGGATATAACGCGTATTACCACTATACGTCACCCACTCATATCTTTTTTATTGTCATTTCTATGGGTTTCTTTTTCAGGTACAAACCTTTTTATGTTTTGCTCGACTCCTAGTTCCCCATAGAAACCCCCACTTCCACGGAAAGCACATACCAGACTGCATAATATTTTTAAAGCATATTCATTGTACTGCATAATATTTTTAAAGGATATTTTGTAAATATTATAATCTGAAAAGAATTTGTATCGGTCTAATAAAAATTAATCAAATTAATGAATAGTGCGAAAGAAATTAATTTCCTAATTCTCACTTCTAATCTTCATACAAAACTAACTTTAACTGTAAACATGATGTTATTAATGTCAACACTTTTATTATTTTTCATTATTTCAGAAGTTACTAATAACTGGTAGATCTAATGAGAAATAGTAAAATGATTTATCATAGAATGTAAAAAGAGTTATTTGCATGGTAAGTATATTTACCACAGTCTTAAAAACGGTTAAATAGCATTGTCATTTTAACAATTTTTTAAGAGTTTTAAAGTTTTTATAACTATTTCAAATGTAATATTTTTAACCCTAAATGATTTTCATGATCTGTTTAGGTCTTCTATATAAGATTGCATGGGTTTCCAAACAACTTTAAAGTTATATTTATAAAAAATACTGGCAATTAGTATCAAAGAGAAAGAAGCTTGCCAGTTTCTTGTTACTATTGCCATATGAAAAATAAAAAAATTGCCGAACGATGACCGAATGGTAGAGCGCTGCATTTTGGAACCGGAGTTCGCGGGTTCGAATCCCACTACGTGCATGGATAATTTCAGCCATTCGGAATCGGCTTTAAGCTGTAGGTCTCGGTCTGATTAGCCCTCATGTGCAAAACAGTAGACCATAGAGCTCCAAACCAAACCAAACCATATAAAAATCAGTTTTTACTAACTCGATTCACAGTTTTAGTCTATAAATTATAAAAAACCTGTCTGATAAACGTAAAATTTGTACTTTAATCCTTTCTAACGACGTGGGAAATATATCTACCACTCAAGTGGTAAATTACAAAACAGGCTCATATCCTCAACCGATAGGACCAATTAAAGGAAGTTGCAATAGAACCAATCAAATAGGAGTCAAATACCTTTCAAAATGAAATGAAAGTTATGTTTGCTAAAATGTAAAATTTTAGATTACCGGTATCTTATGTTTGTAAAAGTAATACGTGTATAATATTTTGTAACAAATGACAAAAGAAATTAGTGCAAAAGAACTTAGTTTCCTAATGCTCACTTCCATTCTTCATACAAAGCTAACTTTAACTGTAAACATGATGTTATTAATGTCAACACATTTATTATTTTTTATTATTTCAGAAGTTACTAATAATTGATATATTTAATAAGAAGTAGTAAAATGATTTACCATAGGATGTAAAAATAGTTATTTACATTTTAAGTATATTTACCACAGTCTTAAAAACGGTTAAATAAAATTGTAATTTTAACAAGTTTTTAAGAGTTTTAAAGTTTTTATAACTACTTCAAATGTAATATTTTTAACCCTAAAATATTTTTTATGATCTATTTAGGTCTTCTAATAAGACTGCATGGGTTTCCAAACAACTTTAAAGTTATATTTATAAAAAAATACTGGCAACTAGTATCAAAGACAATGAAATTTGACAGCTTCTTGTTACTATTGCCATATAAAAAATCAATTTTTACTAACTCCATTCACAGTTTTATTTCATACATTATAAAAAATCTGTCTGATAAATGTAATGCTTGTACTTTAATCCTTTCTAAGGACGTAGGAAGTATATTTACTACTCAAGTGGTAAATTATAAAACAGGCTTATATCCTCAACCAATAGGACCAATTAAAGGAAGTTGCAATAGGAATCAAATAGCTTCCAAAGTGAAATAAAAGTTATGTTTACTAAAATGTAAAATTTTTGAATGCCAGTATCTTATGTTTGTAAAAGTAGTACTTGCATAATTTTTGTAATAAATAACAAACAAAATACACTGATAGGATACGATATGTTTGTGTAAAAATGTCACGAAATGTGATTAAGTTTCAATAATGATTGCAATGGGTGGATTAGAAGCTTAATACCAATTTTATAAATGATGTTTCTGCATCAACTAGATTGATTACTGACGCCTATGGTTAGACATATATCCCATCAAACCAGCATAACATCATTTCATGACATAAAATAAATATTTTTATTGATATAAATATTTGTACTGAAATATATAAATGATTATAATAGGAAATATATAAATATTTTTATTGAAATTTTTGACTCATGAGCAAGCAATAAGAAAAGACAGTCCGGAAAAAACCCAAGTAAGACTTTCAAGATCACCCTGTACGTGTCAAGAATCAGTTAAGCACTGTAAAGTATCCGGCCCCTGTTTTAGGTGACGCAATGAGCAAGCATATGTTTCTTGATTAAATGATTTAATTACACCTTGCAGCTATATACACAAAATACAATTTCAGTTCTCAAGTATGAGAAATAACAGACTTAGGCCTGAATAAAGACTACACATAAGGTCCCTGCCGAATGGTTTAATAACCGAAGGAAGATAACAATTCGGTAGCTTCGCGTAAAAGTTCTCGGTAGTAATTATGTAGACAGTACACTCAATTAGACGAGAGTGTTTGAAGTAGCAATTGGTATCTTCGAAGAAGATAAAACAAAGTCAGAATTCCTAAGAGGAATACACAATCAATCCTGAAGAAGATCGAATTAAAAGAAAACCCAAGGCACAGGGTATCGTTATCAATCTCAGAAAGAGATATATCCCAAGGTGGGATTTTCGCTAAGAAAAACTCTCCGATGGAGAGACTGGTCAAGACGACCTCCGAGTTAGCTGACTGCTAGCTAACTCTCAATAGAAGTGATCCCAAGGTGGGATTATTGCTAAGGAGACTCTCCGATAGAGAGACTGGTCAAGACGACCTCCCAATTAGCTGGTTGCTAGCTACCCAACTACTCCTGTAAAAAAATCTCATCTCGTCTCTTTTTTTAGAGAAGGAGCCTCTAAGAGAGGGGGTCTCAATCACAATTTCATCATTGGACCATATGGCGATGATCTCACCTTCAACCAACTGGATTGGTCTGGGCTAGACAATTACCGGCCGCAAACCCGAGAGTCTCCGGAATTTCGTGTCAGCGAAGATCCAACGTCGTGACATTTCCTTGTGGTTTCAATGATCATCTTTCTAGCTGTCAGTCTGCGCACCTGGCTCTTTGGTCTGTTGTTTTGCTACTGTAGGACATAAAAGTTTAGATATCGTGGTGCCGGGGAAAATAACACCTTTGTCTCCACATAAGCGAAGTCCATTTCTCAAAGCAAAGTCTTTGATGTAGGCACGCCATTACAGTACAAATTGGAGCTAACTAGAGCTGCGGGTGGGCAGGTAGAAAATAAAAAACCCCTGACCAACAGTAGTCTACCAGAGGGGTCACCGATGAGTCCGTTGATACGAGGGGATGATTATTATCATGAGATTGTTGAAATTTGAGAGGGAAAGAGTTACAAAAATATCCTGCAGTAATTCCTGATACTTTTGTAATTCAACATGTAACGTAATACGACAGTGCCCTACTTGGCACAAGTGTCATATGATTGTCATCCCTGATTTAAAGCTTTCATTTATCCAAAAAGCCACTATAAATGAACTCACACACATAAACACACTTTTCAAATATGGAACATAAACATTTTAAATTTTGTATGTATGTGTAGGAAGGTTAGAAGTTAGTTTTAACCAATAAAGAAAATTAGATTATTTTGATTGCAACTGGTATACCATGACCTCTTAACCCTTTAACGGACAGTGGTTTCAGAGCGAAACCACATGTTAAATTCTTTCTCTGCTTTTGAAAAACATACGATGGATTTTTTAGGTTCTCTATATTTATGGCATTTCCTAATCACAGCATAGAGGATACAAGAGCTCCATATTTCATTTGAAATATACCTGGTTAAACTTACTTTACCTGGAAAAGTCAGTAATATAATTTTTCCACTTATAACTCAAAATAAAAAATATATATCTAAACAACACTTATAAATTGTTTGTTTGGTTTGGAGCGCTACGGTCTACTATTTTGCAACACTAGAGCTAATCAAACAGAGACCTACAGCTTAAAGACAATTCCAAACGGCTACGAACATCTATGGCTGAAGTCTGATTTGAACCCAAGAATTCCGGTACCTAAAAGCAGCACTCTATCATGTTGACATCGTTTGGCTGTAAATTGTTTCGTCTTTCCTTTATTATACCCTTTTTATGATAATCATTGTTTCCCTAGCATAATTAAACCTTTATAAAAGTATTATCCCTCCGAGGTAAAATACTTTTATACTTTTAAAACCCTAAAAGTACTTTCCTTTTGAGGGGTTTTACACTTTAAACACCCCTCAAATTTCCCCCTACAGCCTCAAGAAATGTAAAAAAATATGCATTTATATTTATAAAGCTCATAGATACCATTATTGAACTAATTTCCTTAAATCCCAAAGAATTAATATGAGTTACCTTTAAAAGGTTAACTGTTGAAAGAAAGCATAAAAAAAGTAATTTAAGAATATTGTAATAATACTGAATATGGCAAAATCATTCCTGTACCTATTTATAACATTTTAAAAGTAATAATCGATTAAAGATCCATTTTTATCATCAAGATTCGAAGTAGTTAAAAATTTATTTAAAAAAAAATAACACCTCTAAACTAAATGTCTAAAAACATAACGTATTTAGCTGATGCTTTTAAACATTTTTAATTACTTTTAGTAAATTATATAGTTGGTTTTCTTTCTAATTTTGTACCTCACGTTGAGAAATTCATTTGAAAATAAACATAAAAATCTCATTACATCTTAGCTGAAAAACGAAAGTAAAATATGTCATTCTGTTTTCTTTAAAAAATTATACTTAAATATACCTCTGTAAATATGATTTGAATCTTAAAACATGCCTATACAAGCTTAGTGCGTGCAGCGAAAGCAAATTAAAATGTACATCTTTTGAGTCCAAATTACTTACAAGGAAGGACAAATTATGGTGTTACTCGTTTTTCTCATCAAAAATATTTTACAGAAAAGGGATGTTTATATTTAGTCTTATGAAGTTTAAAAAACTTTTAATTTCTCATATTCTAACTTAGAAATGTTTATTTTGTACAGCTTCAAAACATTCGTTGAAACTATTAGAGACTTTTAATTGAAAATTAAAATTAATTTAAAACCTATTTTAAAAATTAGTAACTTTAATTAGTAATTTTTTCAGCTTTTTACAAAAAATACGAATGAAAATGCTAATTTTAACAAGTCAATATATCAAAATATATATATATATGTATATATATATATATATATATATATATATATATTGGGGGGTGTGTGTCAAAAAAGAACGTTAAAGTAAATATGCTTTTTTAAATTGAAAAAATAATTAAAAAGACCCACATCTTTTTATTAAACTTTAAGACAAAAACATTCAGCTATCAAGAAAAGTAAATAAGCATAGTATATTGACATCAAGTAACATGATTCCGGTCGATTAATGAAAATGGCGAAACATGTGATGTTTCAAATAATAAACTTTTGCAGTTTGTTATTTCGAATAGTTTTAATAACTGGATTATATATATATATATATATATATATATATATATATATATATTATTATATAAAAAGTGTGTGTGTTGTGTGTGTTGTGTGTGTGTCTATATAAGGCGTTATTCGTATATCTTATATGAAAATTGTGTTATATAAGCATGCCATTTAATTAACAAATTCCACATCTTTTTATTAATTTTACTTTAACGTACAAAAACATTCAGTACAAGAAAAGTAAATCAAGCATCAGTATATTGACATCAAGTATAATGATGTCCAAGGTCATTTTAGGACCAGAATTATGTTTAAATAATAAATATTTCTTGCAGTTTGTTGTTTCGAAATACATAAAGTGTGCAATAATTCTATTTAGACCTATAAAAAATGTAGTCAAGCTACAAAGTAACATGTTCTTTTGATATGGTTATTAAATAACATTTTGTAATGGAAACTGCATTGAATCCCTTAAATAATAATAGCCTAAGTTATCTCTCCGTCTGTCCTCGAATTTCTGAAGCGGTTGGACCTGGAATGGATACAGGCATTTTTATTAGTTTCTTGATGAGTTAGGGTTAGCAAAATTCAAAGCGAGTAAAGTTTATCTTCTCTTAAACTGTAGATCTGATTCTAAAATAAAATAATTACATAGAAATTTCACGTTGTTATCGATATCAAAAATGTGTTCATCTATCCTTCCAGTGCTAGAATATGTCTGTACAAATTGCTCATTAGAGCATGATACGAGACATGCTCGGAAGGTATAGCAAAATGCATAAAATGCAAACTAAACTTTAGTCACAAGGTGGTTTCCCAAAATTGTCCTTATTTGTATAGGGTGATAATTAGTATACATCAACATGAATAGTGTGAATAATGTACAAATGTGACTGAAATTGTTACAAGTTAACTTGTAGGGATTTTATCTCAGCTCTGCATATCTTCGTTGAATAAAATGACATACATGTCCATTTAGGACAAAACTTATATATTATCCTAATCGGCAAGTAGGATATTATCACTGTCTTCCAATCTATTTTCTGCTGAATGAAAAGCATGAATATATATGTTTAAGGAAAAAATCTTAGAACTATTTGGCCACTGACACATTAAACCCTTAGCGTATTTTTTGGAGATTTTTTTCCTCGATATGTTCCACTCGGAGGGTTAAGTGCATATGTACATGAAATAATATATTTACCATATCTTCACCCACGCATGTAGCGCAATTTGCTTGTAATATGATGAACGCTTAATAATGAGTGACTGCTCTATTAATATTTATAGAATATCACCATAGTTAAACACGGATAATAGTGACAGTATTATATATTAATTAAGACTTCAATTACGAAATAAGATTAAAAAAACTCTTCTTCAGTTCAAATCTATTTTTATAATACCATTATAATTCTAATAAATAGAGAGAAAGTTTATTTTATTCATATAAATTTCGTAAGCTTCTTATTCCTTTTTCCGAATTTATTCACGTTTTCAAGAATTTTAATTACTTCAAAGAGATAAAAGTCATAACTATTTTCCTTATTTCTATTTAGTCTTTTCAGAATAGTTAAAGTCTAAAGATTATTTTTTATACTTTTTGAAGGTTTAAATGCAATTTTAATTACTTTAAAAGAAAAACATCATTGCCAATTTTCTAGTGTTATATAATTTTTGGGAATTTAGGGTGTTTAAAAAATGAACATTCTTACATGTATTTAAGGATAACTGCTTCTCTAAAATACGTAAGTATTGATATAAATGTAGCATCTAATAATATAATTTGGGTGCTATATACCAGGGTTGTTTAACATGCGGCTGTTTGAAGGACTATTTGTGGCTTTCGATAAATGTACCAGAGTTTCCTTTTCATTTTTGTGTTATTATATTTAAAAAAAACATTACAGCTGATGGAGCTCCGGCAATGTTGGGTAAAAAAATCGGTCTTATTGTCCTTTTAAGAGATGATTCTCGAATTCCACAATTCATACCGATTCACTGCACAATTCACCTAGAACATCTCGTCACAAAATATTTAAACTATCCTGATGTTATGAAAACAGTGTAACACATTATAAATTACATTCGCACCAATGCAAAAAACCATCGGCAATTTAAAAAAATTCCTTGGCAAATTAAAGGATGAAAAACTTTCAAATGACATTCATTAAATATAATTTCTGTAAAATAATTTTTAATACCTTTTTTGCATACCGTTTAAATACGTATTGCGTAAAATACGTATACTAGGTATATACGTATGCTGGGGAAAAGAAATCAGTCTTATTGTCCTTTAAGAGCTGATTCTTCAATTCCACAATTCGTACCGATTCATTGCATAATTAACTGAGAACATCTCTTTACAAAATATTTAAAATATCCTGATGTTATGAAAACAGTGTAACACATTGTAAATTACAATCGCACCAATGCAAAAAACCATCGACAATTTAAAAAAAATTCCTTGACAAATTAAAGGACGAAAAACTTTCAAATGACATTCATTAAATATAATTTCTGTAAAAAAAATTTTTAAAACCTTTTTTGCATACCGTTTAAATACGTATTGCGTAAAATACGTATACTGGGTATATACGTATGCTGGGGAAAAGAAATCGGTCTTATTGTCCTTTAAGAGCTGATTCTCCAATTCCACAATTCGTACCGATTCATTGCATAATTAACTGAGAACATCTCTTTACAAAATATTTAAAATATCCTGATGTTATGAAAACAGTGTAACACATTGTAAATTACATTCGCACCAATGCGAAAAATCATCGACAATTAAAAAAATTTCCTTGAAAAATTAAAGGACGAAGAACTTTCAAATGACATTCATTAAATATAATTTCTGTAAAATAATTTTTAATACCTCTCTTGCATACCGTTTAAATACGTATTACGTAAAATACGTATACTGGGTATATACGTATGCTGGGGAAAAGAAATCGGTCTTATTGTCCTTTAAGAGCTGATTCTCCAATTCCACAATTCATACCGATTCATTGCATAATTCACTGAGAACATCTCTTTACAAAATATTTAAAATATCCTGATGTTATGAAAACAGTGTAACACGTTGTAAATTACATTCACACCAAATGCAAAAAGTCATCGAAAATTAAAAACAATTCCTTGAAAAATTAAAGGACGAAGAACTTTCAAATGACATTCATTAAATATAATTTCTGTAAAAAAATTTTAATACCTTTCTTGCATACTTTTTAAATACGTATTTAATTACGGCTCATTAAAAATTTCAAATTTTGAAAAATAACTCGGACTATCAAGGAGTTTGGCTACCCTTGCTTATATACAATCAGATTTCTTCAAGTTAACACAAAAACAGTTTGCGTTTTGAAGTCTAGATTATAAACACTCGTGAATAAAGTATACATTTATTTTTATCAACTATGTAACTATGAGTCTATAACTATGTATATGTATGTTCTAATGTTTATGTATATGCATTCATTTGATTGAAATAAATATTGAAAAATTACACAAGGGTAGTTGGTTTGGTTAATGACATTTTATCCTAAAAACATATTTTACAAAAGAATAAATTTCAAAATTAAAAGTGGAATTTCCTTAGCAATCAAGTCTTGGTTTTCCTAGCAAATAAATAATCCGTAAACCAATATAAGTATGCTCAGAAAGAAATAAATTTTAAGAAAAAATATACGGTAAAAAATAATTTTAAATATTAGTACCATATTATTTGTAAACAGGAAGGCAGAGCGGTTGCGATTTTCTAAGTCTGTTGACTTGTCAATTCGATAGTCATTTTGGGTATGACGTAGAGTGGGTTCAGAGAACTACAGCCATCTTGATGAGGCAAGAATTAGACTCCTTAGATGATTTAAGTATTTAAAAACAAAGTTGATTTATTTACAAAAAAGCATTAGTTAACGTTTACTTTCATCCGATGCAGAAAATAACCAATCAAAACCATCCGGCAAAGTCGGAGTATATCTCTCCAAGAAAGAAACTACCAAGATTCTCAGTTCAAACGGAAGTGCCGCCCGCTTCTTCTTTCTCCACCAGGAAACTTCGGTTTTAGGGAGGATCGTCCCCCCCCCTCCGTTTGACCCTTTCCTTTCTTTGTCAATGCGTTCACAAATGCCCCGCTTGACACTTCCAACAGTTCGGGCGTCAAGAAGACCAATACTGGCACAATAGTGTCGTTTCCAATTGTTCGCCGTTTTACATTGAACAATAGTTCACTTTTACAAACACTCGTCTTAAACACCGACAGAGACGGACGCAACGCGTACAATATGGATGATATTTCATTTTTGGTGTCGAAATTTAGACACCAACTTTCCTCTCTCGCACTAACACGTTGTTTTAATGTAATAATATATCATGAAAAACTTATAATATAGTTGAAAATGAAGAAACACGTACGTTTTTTATTTCTATCATGAAATGAATACTTGATCAAGATGATGATTTTCCATAACCACAATATGCGTTCACTGCCTTCAATACTGCTTTTCATGATACATCTTGTAAATTAATAGCAGAACCATCAGTCATACTAGCCATGTGATATTGGTTTATTTCGAAGTCGATGACCTTTGCAATAATCTCTCTTTTCATCTAGGAGTTATTTGACACGTTGACTGCCAGACGTATTTCCGATTTTTTACCCAAGGCGCCAACGAAAACTTTTCATTAAGCGATGCATGTGTTGAAATATTATTTGCAGCAGATAAAAGGAGTTATAAAATCATGCTTGAAGCAGTTTTCGTGGTGGAGGTCACAAGTGACTTCCACGGCGCGGTAGGCAATTATTACTATTGTCCTTTTTTTTCAAACAATCGTGCTTCGACTGCTAAGTGATTACTATCATTCTTTAGCATTCAAAGCTGCTACGTAAAACTAGAACAAAGAATTTGACTAAAAGAGTGGGGACTTGTTGTTCTGATTGCATTGATTCACCTCTCTTTGCCTTGAATGTTCCAATCTGACTCATAGCAATATGCCCTGATAAAATGGATATTTTCATGTACTAACAAAATTATTTTTGTATGTTTTTTCTATATTGCATTAATTTCTTCAAACCATTATAATAACAACGGTAATATTGAAAATTGGTCAGTATCCATATTTACTATAATTATGTACTCTTATTATTTGCTACGTCGCCGGTCACAGGTGGCCCCTATGGCGCTGTAGCCAAGTCGAGTGCCAATCACCGGTGACCCCGATGGCACTCAACTTGTTAAACACTATTTGAGATTAGTTTGTAATTTTGCAAACAGTGTGATTAGTTTGGTAGTAGTTTTATTATATCTTGAAATCAGTTTTAAACATATAACTAAATCTCATTAAAAAAATTAAAAAGCAACAATAGGTTTATGGTATTGGTCAACTCATTGGTGTGCAACTGAAAATGAGTTTGAAAAGGCCATATAACACCTCAATTTGTACCCGTTAGAAAAGCAGAATATTTGATTTACGATTCCTTTTTCTGATGGATAATGTACAAATTTCTCACCTTTTTAATCGGCATTATCACGTGTCAACCTAAACCAAAATAAATCGGTTGAAAATTTTTTCTATCACGTTAATAATTAGCGCATTTTGTATAGGGAAAGTAATTATAAACTGAATCTATTGCTTTTTTTTTAACATGTAGATGCTGACTCCTGATAACGGTTTAACAAAGACATCTTTATGTGGCATGAGACTTTTCAAAACAATCTTTACTAGTGTCTTAGAATCTTTTCATCACTTTATTCCAAAGATACTCCTTTACATATCTGACGATTTTTGTAAATTTGTGTGCCTTTTTTTAAATGTATTATTTTCTCTCAACAAGCTTTGTAAAGGAAAGTAATTTACTGCAATATGTGTAATATAACTTTATGCTATGAAGCATTCTGCAGTTTCAGCATTTTATATTTAAGAAAAATTTCCCATAAGCTTAATCTGAATATAAAAACCTACAGCGCCATCTATATTTCCATAGAGTAAACGCTTGGAGTGTAAGAAATGCTTTTTTCTTTAAAAGACCTTTCCTTGTTCTATTTCCTTTTTGTATACATAGCTATGCAAATAAATGCTGGATAAGAAAGATTTTTTATTTGAAAGAATAATTTTGCTTTTTTTATGGTAAAGAAGACACGGTCTTCGAATAATCTGCTAGCTGGGATTATTTTCTACCTAGACTATGCTAACCGTTATACCTAGCTTTTGAATATTAATCGTGGAAAATGAGTTATCGAACACATTTCTGACACTTTAATTCGAAATCCCTTTCATCTATCTCCAGGGCGCTATAATGACGCAAAGGGATGATAAATTTCCCATAAATGGCACTTTTAAGTGTTTATCTTTCTCACTTGTTCAGAGGACCGCGTCCGTAAACACTCGTAAAGCTACGCTAATCTTTAATGTTTATTTTGTTATCTCTCCACTCCAAAAGGACTTTAATTAAATTTTCTCGTCACTTCTAAAGCAGGTCATCATCTAGGGTATTAATTTTAAAAGATTTGGGACGTCTGGGCATCAGTGAGCATTATTTTGTGTTTTTGCGCAGTTTTTACAGTTAACGGAAAGATGGGGAAATATAACTGAAGATTTGCAAGGGATATGCTGTATGCTTCGCAGACATTGCGTTAAAACCAAAGTGCGTTAAGGAAATTAGTGCCATATAGATGAAAGATATGCAGATATTTTAATGAACTTCGCATTTTTAATTAAAATTACGCTAGTTATACTTAATGAAGAGATATAAGGTAACTAATGCAATAATGTATAAGTTGTCTGCTGTAAGTTAATATAGTTCTTTTAGATACAAGTGTAGCATGACATTACGTTAAAACCAAACTGCGTTATGGAAATTAGTGCCTTATAGATGAAAGATATGAAGATATTTTAACGAACTCTACATTTTAAATTAAAATTACATTAGTTATACTTAATGAAGAGATATAAGGTAACTAATGCAATAATGTATAAACTGCTGTAAATTAATATAGTTCTTTTAGATACAAATGTAGCATGATACATTACGTTAAAACCAAACTGCGTTAAAGAAATTAGGGCCATATAGATGAAAGATATGAAGATATTTTAATGAACTTCACATTTTTAAATAAAATTACATTAGTTATACTTAATGAAGAGATATAAGGTAACTAATGCAATAATGTATAAGCTGCTGCTGTAAGTTAATATAGTTCTTTTAGATACAAGTGTAGCATGACATTACGTTAAAACCAAAATGGGTTAAGGAAATTAGTGCCTTATAGATGAAAGATATAAAGATTTTTAAAAACTTCACATTTTTAATTAAAATTACTTTGGTTATACTTAAGAGGTATAAGGTAACTAATGCAATGATGTATAAGCTGCTGCTGTTAGTTAATATAATTCTTTTAGATACAAGTGTAGCATGACATTACGTTAAAACCTAAATGCGTTAAGGAAATTAGTGCCATATAGATGAAAGTTATGAAGATATTTTAATGAATTTCACATTTTTAATTAAAACTAAGTTAGTTATACTTAATGAGGAGATATAAGGTAACTAATGCAATGATGTATAAGCTGCTGCTGTTAGTTAATATAATTCTTTTAGATACAAGTGTAGCAAGACACATTACGTTAAAACCAAAATGCGTTAAGGGAATTAGTGCCATATAGATGAAAGATATAAAGATAGTTTAATGAACTTCACATTTTTAATTAAAATTATGTTAGTTATACTTAATGAAGAGATATAAAGTAACTAATGCAATAATGTATAATCTGCTGCGGTAAGTTAATATAGCCCTTTTAGATACAAGTGCAGCATGATTTTATTGCTCTTTTAATAATTAAAGACTTTACAAATTAAAGGTAATTTTTTGGTTTTGTTTGAAAAAAAAACATTTTACGACTCTACAGCTAATGCAACAGGGATCTAAGTCTTAAAGTCAATTTTGAATGGTTACGAACATCCAGCAGAGGGATTCAAACCCAGGAAGCCCTGATTTTAAAGGCAGCGCTCCATCTAGTTGGACATATCGTGGAGACATCCAATTTCTGAGAAACATACAATTTCAAATGTAATTTTCGAAAACATATTATTGGGTTGGACTGATATGGTTTAGTGGCAACAGGTTCAACTTAAGATAAACCATACGAGTTTAAGAGACGGATAAGATTTTTTTTAGGGCAAGACACTTGACTTTGCCATAGAAAGCTGCCATACAACACCTGTCCCCCATAATGCAATAGTAACAACCAGATGTCGGTCACCATAGGCGACTGCCATGATGACTAATGTGTTAACTATGTTGAACAGATAATTTTAAGTAGCATTTTTATACATTATTCTCATAGCTTAAGAAACTTTTTAAGTAACCTATACCACCAACATTAACTTCTAGAAAGTACTATGATTTGACATAGTCTGTTAATTCATTTCATATTAGCATTATACGAAAATACAAACACCTATTTCAATAACCTATTTTCTATTCAGTAGCTACAACCTTTATTATTACCATTAACATTTTACAAAAACGTAAGTATTGATCAACTCTTTTACCAGGTGAGCACCATAGGTTACTTTTTCTCCCTATGAAGAGGCAACACAAATGACATGCAAATCTTAAGCGGAATTTGAACTTGATTCACTATTAGTTGTAGATAAATAAAATTATTAAAGTGGTTAAAAGAAACTCAGAACAGCACATTTCTCCCACTCTTTTTAGATCCGCAAATTATGTAAAGTATGTTTTGAACTGCCTATATTATCTCTGTTTGACAGTTTAATTGAATTGGCAAATAAAATATGCGTATTTGTTTTTGATCCAAAAATAAAACTAAAACGCAGTTCTATATCCCCTTTTCAAACATGTTTAAATTAGTTTTTAAATAGTGTTTTGTAAGTTCTTTAACTCGTCGGGTACTTTATAGCTAGGAGACTATTGTTTATCAAGATATACACAGATCCCAACAACATCTTAGACACAAACATCTACATTCTTAGCTACCGGTAAGTAAACAGTACTGTAACTAACCATGCTCCAGGAAGATTGTTGAAATTAATTTTTATATCGTTGCATTTTGAAAGGGGATTTAATTACGTTTACCCTTTCCTCTTGAAGCTGATTAACGTAAAATGTTTGAAAGTATGAACTTCGTTAAAGGAAGCACTCGCTGTGTTTGAGTTTAGACTTCGATAATTTTTAAATCGCTATCATTACTTACTGAAAAGTAAATGTTGATTTTAACTCCAGGGCTGTTTTATGCTTAAATTATAGTGCTTTTACGAGAGCAAATTAGGATTTTTTCTTCTCCTTCTTGTAATACAAAGTTTTGTTTTGTTTTGTTTTTTGTTTGTTTTTTTCTCTATACACTAATATTGCTAATGAATTGAATGAGGGATTTTAGTTTGAATGTTAAAGATTTTATTATGCACTTATTATTATTCATCAAAATATGCAGATATAAAAAATACAAACTTGTATGCATTAAATAGAACTGAAAGTAAGTAAATCTGTAATAACTACCATAGCCAGTGGCGTGCGGTCCATATGTGCAGGGTGTGCACTGCACACCCTGGCAAAATTATGAGGGACAATAATTTTCTGCACCTATGTCTACCTATCTTTATATGGCATATAATAAATATTATTTATAATATATTCAAATATTATGTTGATTAATTTGCTTGTATTCCCGCAGTGCGTGCGGTACTAGGTGCTGCACCACGTTGCTTGCAAACGAACGTAGGAAGTTCTGATGTGTACGCACTGCGCACTAAATTGAAAATCAAGCTTTATATGTATGGGCTACTGGAGAAGAACAGCATACTATGGCACTGGGGCAAGTGCAGCTATTTTTCCTGCACTTAACATTCAGAATCATCCGAAGGTACGGTTTATTAAGCGCTGTATTAGAGCGGGGACATTTTTTTTTTTTTTTTAGACGGTTAATGTTTAAATTTATATATTGTAAGACTTTGTTTTCATGTAAATATAAAAGAAGTATTTCATCAATATAAAGTGAAATGTTTTAGTGTGGTAAATTAATTCGGTGATGTATTATATTTATTGAAATAATTAGCTGAAAAATAATGTTTTTTTGTTTTAAAGAAACGAATTTTAACAGAATAGTCCAAATTTTACCATTATTTGTGTCTTACAGACAGTATATAAGTTATGTATGTAACACCATATCCCCGGTTTTGTTTTTAAAAATTGTCAAGATGTTATTCGCAGAATATATGATTTTCAAATGTTAAAATCAGTTAAGAAATATAATTTAATCCACTGACTGAGCAAGAAAGTTCGCTCTATTGTACCAGTGTGCAGTGAAATCATCTGCACATGGAATAGACGTTCCGTTTGTCGGCATAATGAGCATCCGGATGAGGCACCGAATCGGCGGGTGCCATGTGGTGCTACGTTTGTTGAACACATAAGTTTTTCATAGAAGCCCAAAGCGTTGCTTTTTTGACGCCGATATGATACTATACAACAAAAGACATCATTTATAGTTATAACTCGACTACTCGTAGGTAAATATTTTATTTATTGTAATCTTTAAATTTATATTCATAATAAATAACCTGTTTCAGAATGGAGAACTCAGCTGTCTCAATAATTAAAGATTTATTGGAAAATCCATGTTCTCTGCACACCCTGCATGAAAACCTACCGCAAGCCACTGACCATAGCAAATATATAAAAAGGACATAAAATATTGTTACAAATTGTATGCTTGTAAAGGCATAACTTCCTGAAAATATCCTCATTTATAGTTTTAGCTAAAACATGCATATGCTTAATAACGACACCAACAAACTTGATGAAACATTTATGATATTAACTTATGCTTATAATTTTAACTCTTTTTTTATTTATGTTATGTATGCAACATATTTAAATGTTATGATAAATGCATTCATTTAGATATGAATTATTGACATTTATTTTAAAAATTTTATTTTTTTATTTAATTTTTGCTCTAAATTACTCGATTAGTTGTAACTCGTGTACTTTAAAGCCTTTTTATTCTTTAGACTCAATGCATATATTATGTGTATATATATGCATTTATACCAGTAAAACTGTTAGTTTATAATTATGAGTCTTAGCGTAAAGTCTTTTTAGACAGGTTTTAACAAAAAAAAATTCATGTATTTAATTTACATTTTTCAATGCTTTTTAAATCCTAAGATTTTAATAATTTTAAAAAAATACCTTAAAAATTTATTTAAAAATATTGACTTTAAATGTGGTTGGTACACTAATACTCCTCAAAGTTTCGATCTTGCCCTTGGCATGATTGTAAAGTTGTATCCTTAATCCATATGAATTAATAAAGTTAAATGTTAAATATAATTTGAAATTTCAGAATTTATTGTTACATTATTCTTAAACTGATTTATGTCCAGTATTATACTTATAATATAAACCGGAATTCTTCAACCTGAGTTTCGTGGTACAAAAACTTTGACAGAGTTTTCGCAAAGCTATCATTTGCTTTGCCAAAGCACCAAAATTTTAATAAATTTTTAACCTTTATAGGAGATTGAATTCTTGAAGGTAATTTGCTTGTAAAAATAAATGTAAATAAATATTTTATGGATACAATAAAATTTTAAATTTCTTAAAATTCACGACTTTTAAATGCATTAAGGGAGACCCATTAAGTCACATATTTATCTCTATCAATTGAAACTAAAATTTAGTGAAGTTGGTATTGTGCATTTTGGGATTTACATAAGAAAATAAGAGATTGGAAAAAAAATTTTCAATTTTACAACTCCTCTTCAACCTCCACTCAAAATACAGTTTCTTTTTTTTTTTGTTTAAATTAATTTTACAATTTACACTAAATCACAAATTTGTGATGAAAATCACACTCAGTTTATTTAATTTGTGATTAAGTGAATGTTTCAGTCTATTTAGTATGAATGTTATGTGTTTCCTTTGTGTTTTCTTTGTTAATTCAATTAGATTTCAAATATTCAATTTTTGTAAAATTTTTCCTCAAAATGTTGTTTTTGTTTATGTATCAATTTGTTGAGTTACGATCCCCTCGCCAGATTTCAAACGCCACGCTGCAAGCACGCCACGCACGCAAGCTGCAAGCACGTCAATTTCGCCAAATTTGGTTGAAGCACCAACAAGATCCATGATTAGAAACAGGAGAGTGGGCTAAGAAGAGGAGTTGAAATAATAACCCACAAGCGCCAAAACAGCTTTGAAACATCTAATGTCATTTATGCGAAAAATCTTTCTCTTTGTACGCTACTACAGAAACATATTGGAAGTTCAAGATGACATTAGGTTTGATATTTGAACAATTATTCCGTACATAGAAATACCATGTAATAATAACAATCCCAATAAAATCATTAAAAGAATTTTTCATTAATGTATTATTGTTTAAGATAACGTTGCTTTTGTTTATTATTCATAGAATATATTTCGTAAAACCAGAATTGAACTCCACTAGCTACCTAACCATTGGGACTACTTAAGAATGGGGTTCCCCTTGGCAAATTTGGCGAAAATATTAGAGATATTTACTAAAACACAAAGTTAATCCATCCAAACATTGTATTTCTTGCTTTTTCTAGCGACTTTAATTAATGCACAGTGCGCAATCGTAATAGAATTATATACTCTTACTTAATTAATAAAAACGACTTGAAAACCGAACATATATATTTATGGGCAATTAATCCCTTAACAGTTTACAAACGTAACATCTCCAAATTATTAAAAATCAGCCATAGTGAGCCATTATTGGTTTGTTATATCTAATTTTTTTAAGTCCGTCTGTCCACGAATTTTTGAAGCGGTTGGACCTGGAATGGAAATAGGCGTCCATACTGGATTCGTAATGAGTTAGGGTTAGCAAAATTTAAAGCGAGTAATGTTTATCTTCTCCTAAACTATTGATCCGATTCTAAAAATAAATTGGTATAAATATGCTTCATATCACAGCGAAAAATACTGTCGTATTTAAAACGTTCGAAATCCCCTCCTTCTCCTCTTTTCGAGAAATTAATGCAATTATTTCAAGCCCTATTTTTCCCGGTTAAGAACAGGCGATTAAATTTATCAATTTCTTATATAATAAATAGAGGAAAATAACATTTTTTATGACGTCATTCCTTTAACCGTTTCATTGAATCATTTCTTATTTTAAATTATTTAAATATCGTCCGCATTATTTTCATACGTTTTATCGCTGAACTTAGATATTACTTAATTAATTTTCTTTTATATTTGGCTTAAATAATAGATTAGGTACGTATGGGATAATTTAAAATTTAATCATCGATTATTTTTTGCTGCAAGATAATTCTCAGCCAAATAACAAACCATTTTTTTACCTGCTAGGGTACTTTACAATTCTGGAAAATTAAAAATTTTACTGATCCTGTCATATGGCGGGATATATGCTAGTAATAAAAGAGTTACACAATGAGAGTTGGATGCAAATATCATATAAATTATAGTATTGATACAATTGTTTGAACACGGTGAGATCAGGAGAAAATTTTAGGGACCATACTTAAACCATTATCGCCAAGTTGGCGGGGGAACCCAGTTCTTTAGTCAAGCCCTAAACATTAAATATCCTATTAATTTATTTGTACTGTGATAAACTAAAGATGCACTAATAATTCTGTAAATTTAAGCAGGATAAAGCTTTGATATCTTATTTTTTCTGCTCTCTGATCAAGAGGTTCAGGAAAAATATAAGTTCAAAGGGTTCCAAAAAGTCTAAAAGGTTCAATGCTTCTGATCTAGGCACAATAAATCAACGTTTTAAAACCATTCACTACATTTCACCAGTTTAAATGTAGTCCCACACCATAACTTTCCCTTTCATGTTCCATACCAAATAAGAAAATTAACTAATATGAGACTTTCAAGTAATTTTTAATGATCATAAATTTCAATTTTCACTTCATCAATTCCGAAATCAATGTATTAACGGATATTTTGTAATTATAGTTTGAGTCTCGTTAGCATTCACTAACTGGATTTTAAAAGTTCGAAACGAAAGATTGTTATCGACAAAAGGAACAAGGGTTAATGAGAAATTTTTTTTCGTCGTATAAAATTTTGGAATTAATTACTCTTTTTCCAGTAATCACGTAATTTATCAAGAGTTGCCACTATCTTCGATCCTATTCTAATAAATCATTCAGAGCGGATACTTTGATGCTTTTGAAAAATGTATTGATTGATTCGCCTTTCGCGTCGTTCTGTTTCATACCAGCTTTTAATTTTTGTTTGACACAAGTATTTGTTTTTATGTCCAGGAATTTCACAATCCGATACTGCTTTAAATTAATCATGTTATGCTAAAGAATTATTAAAAATTATATTTAACCTCAATAATTGAATACGGGCTTATATATGATAGATTTTATTTTCTATATTCGTTTGGGAAAATACCGCAATGCTTACTTTTCAACGTTTCTTCAGAAAAAAAACAACTTTCGTCTCCATTTATTATTTTACTAGCTACAGGATTGGCTTTATTAAAGAGATCTGTATGTTGTAGTGTACTTATAACACTAACACCAGTATCCGTTCTTAACCCCTTCTGGTATGATTTAATAATGAAAAACTGTGCATGAAATAACCATTTAATTTTTATTTAAAAAACTTGTTTCATTTTACAATTCTTACATATTCTTAATTAAAATCCACTTTTTACATAGTGTTAAATAATATCAGAAACAGTAAAATTAAGAAAATATCAAAGAAAAACATTAATAAGGTATACAGATAATAGTCTTCAAGCTAGTGGTACTTTTTAAAACAAAGTGCAAAGGAATTCTTAATTGTTTACACCGCCAAGTAGTCTCACTTTTAATTTGATTCTTGTAGCACACACGGCATTTCTTAATAGGTTTTCTTTTATTCTGACTCATTAATTTGGCAATGACTTGTACCAAGTAAACAATATGCAATAGTGACTTGTGATTTTCACAAGTGATAAAAGTGTTGCCAAATTCAGTACACTAGAAATTTTAAACTAAATTAATTATCATATTTAACAGTAACTTTAATCGCATGACGAGTGTAGCTCGTCATTGTGCGGTATGGAATGAAAAACTGATGACGAGCTAGACTCGTCATTTTACCGGAAGGGGTTAAAGGGGAAACACAGTAAAAAGATGATACCTTATATTTGAACTAAAACATTTATTATGTACACTAATTATTTACAAACATTATTTCTTGATTAATATCTATATATAACATTTCTTTACTCGACGTTTATCATAGCAGCAATTCATTAATTTCTTTTTTGTTCTTATGTGTTATTCCTAAATCAAAAGATTCTGAGACCCAAGGTAATGATTTATGAATAAGATCAAGTTTACCTCCAGTAATTATAAGGGAGCAGGCTGAATCTCTCATCAGGCTGTACGACGGTGCTGGACTTCAGGCTTAAAGGGTGTCGGTACTGGCGTAGCGGCCATTATTTTGCTGTATGTTTATGCTGCCATGCAGGTTCGGGACTCGATTGCTGGTCCGGACTCTCTGGATGTTCAGCAACTCTTCAATCCCGACCTAGATTTTTATTTCTTCACTCTCTTTCCCAACTCATCACCTCGGTTTTAACGTCCCTTTTTTTCTGTGCCAATCGCTTGTTCGTGAAACTTTTCCACATCTGCACTCCCTTCGGGCGTGTAGGTGGGCCCATTAAAATAGCCCCTTTTGTGAAAGCTGACATTATTTTTTTTACCCCTACTCCCATAACTCAAGGTTACATCTCTGTGAGAGCTATACCGTTACGCTTGTCCCATTTCGTGATCTATAACTCCTCTGCAGGGGTCCGTAAAACACGAAGTCAACAGCTGCACCTAAATTCTTCTTGGAAATTTCTTCCACAGCTGTGCATACACGTGCTGACCATTGTGGGAAAGTACCTCGGTACACTGTATTTATTAAGTTATAATAAAATAGAGTTTTATTCATTTTCTTTGCGTAACTCTGAAATTTCTATTTTGTTGTGTCCCAAGTCAAAGGTTATGAAGTATCGGATGATAAAACTAAAATTCTCAGCATCCCTTTTAATTTTTTCATTCCTTACCTTCCTGTGGCATCAATATTGGTTGGTTAGAAATTTTTGCCCCTATATACTCCAGAGACACGAGGCAGAAAAAAATTGTAACCTTATGGTGAGAAATGAGATATAAGCCTAGTGTTGGTATCTAGCCTGTTATTTTTAATTGGTAGAAAAGAATTATAAATAGTCTTTGTATTGGTCAAACCGGGGCCACGAGAGATACACAAAATCCCATGTTCATCCCCCTCTGTTATCGCTCCACACTGTACTTGTTGACATTTGCAATCCCAGTTTCTGATATGTTAACACCACGTTCATGCTTTTACTTTTTAGAGTATAAATATTTTAATCCATTCTAATCTCAAATATCCATTGTAATTAACGTCGTAGGATTGAGAATTTCATCATACTCTTTTTACCATTTTATGCGTTACAATTTTTTTCATGAATCCTAATTTTCATTGATTTGTTTTTACTCTTTTTATATATTTTTCTCTATTGAATGAGTAATTAGAGAGGATGGATTCAGCACACGTTTCTATTTATTATAGCTCTGTGATAGGTGTGCAAAGAGCATATGCCGATTCATAATGATCATTGTCAACAAGTATAATCATTGGTTTGATAAATGAGGTCCTTTTGATAAAAAGTTGGTTGGGATTTAATGTCATAAATACCTATTAAGGATAATTTGTGCCAAATAAATTATATATAATTTCACAAAGGTTTAATAACATAATTTGTAGTAATGTTAAATTGTAAAATGTAATGGGGGGAAGTACCAAATTTTAGTAGTATAGCGATTAACTTGAACAGACTAAAGTTATAGTACAAAAAACAGTTTTTGAAAATAGGAAATATTACTTCTACATATTCAATAGATTTTATAAAAGATGTTTAAGATAATCTTCTTGGATGAGACTGACAAAGCCCTTTTTGAATAACAAATATATTTCCTATGCTCAAAGAAACCAAAATTGTAAATGGTACAGCTTTCATAAGCTGCCATATCACAGCCTTCTTAATTTCAGTATTTTTAATCGAAGCCTAACCTAACTTATTAATATTTTTTGCCTTAAATTTTGTAACTTATCTACAAACCTGATACTGGGAATCTTAGATTTCTGCAAGGTTGTTTGGTTGCTGTGTGGTACCACTTCCACCAGGGACCTACTTTACAGGGTAACACGGTGTAAAGACTGTAAAGAAAATACAATAAAAACTACAGAAAGACACAAAAAGTTTTGTATACTATTTAAAGAATTTCAACAGTAGAAATAGTATAATAGAAAAAAGTGCAGATAGTAACAAACAGTAATTATATAACACAAATTGTATGAAGTTTTCAAAAAATAAACAAATTTGATTCGGTACACACAATTAGATGTGTGGGTAGAAACGAATGTGTTTTAAAAATTGAAAAATGCCTAAAGCAGGTTAGTCAATAAAAGATAATGATAAAACCTATGGTTACTATAAATAGGGCACTGGACAATATACCTCAGTTATGGGAATTTTATAAAAAATATCAGTAGGTGCTAATTCACCTTAAAGTAAGTGGCGATGAGTAAAACGAATGTGTACCATGCGTAGTCTAGTTAGAATTAGAATAATATTTTTCCGAAGTAAAACTGAACGTCATTTTGTGATGTGAAGTTTAACATCTTTATATGTCTATAAGGAGCATTTATAACTTTCCATAAATAGAAAAGAAGCTGTTTTTGTTCTCTAAATCTTAGCACCTCAGTAGAAAAAAATGGTTGGTCCCATCATTTATCCCTCCCCAGTATATTCTATTTAAACAAGTTAGGTACAAAAATGTTTTTACTTGAAGGAAACAAGTGATTGATATTCGAAACCATTTTCTGCTTTACATTATATCTGTGGGATTCACTAATTTTCGTGATAGTACGTAATAGTAATAAAAAAATTCCCATAATTTATAAATTAAAATTTATTCACATTACTTCGAACAATTTAAGCTTCAAATTATTTTGCTTGTGAAATCACCCACTTGTCCAACCTTCATGCAATTGTTCAAAACAACCCTGAAACCCTTTTTAAAAAGTTCTCACAGGTATCTTTTCTAATTTTGTATAATTTCTTCAGAACTCGAAAAACTGTATGCTTTCAATTTCTTTTTTAGCCATGAAAACAAGTAAAAATTGGCAAGTGCTATGTCCTGCGAATAAAGAGGAATTTTAAGAATGGTATTAAAATTTTGCCATGTTTTTTTTACACAATAATGAGAGTAGAGGGACGCTCTCCTGAAGCAAAACTCAAATCTTTTCTGCCCGTTTTTCTGGCTCTTTCCTTCTGATAGAATCTCTTCGGTTTCAAAGAATTTCCTAAATAAATTTATTTTGTTCCCGGTCTTGCCCTCTGTAAAGAATCCGTAGTGGATAACACTTGTTTAATCAACAAACGTCTCCAACATCACTATTCTCTTGCTTTTGTCCTAGCGGAATATTTGCTTCCTTGGAGATTTTCTTGTTTTATATTCTGCTTATTGATGTTCCATTCACAGTCCATCCCACAGTGACAATGTTTTTCAGAAAGTTATCAGCATCTGCTATTTCAGCGAGGTCCTTAAATACTCGAGCTTATTTCTGCTCAAAAGATAACATTTTCAAAAACTTGAAGACAATCATGATGCAAATTCGATGAATTATGAAAAGGGCTGTGTATAGTACATATGTGATAAACTGACCTCAGATGTAATTTCATCATTTGTCATCTATTCCCTAGGGTAATATGATATATACGCTCAATGTTGTACTCAGTAGTAGATGTTGAGTGCCTACTAGCCCTTAAAAGAACCTACTCCTTAAACTTTGAATTTCGACAAAAAATTTGTAAGCAGTCTATTGAGGAGTATGGGATCAAATTTTTGTAAACATTGCACTTTCGCTTTTAATTTTGTGGGTGTGCCCACAGTGGGCTCACTGACTGACTAGTGATTTGAAAGGTGCAGTGGAGTGAGCATTGCTGTGAAGCACACAATACAGTTTAAATCGCCATTTTATAGGTTATTTTAGGGCAAGTACTATTTAATAAAGCTTCGTCCTTTGAATTTCATCGTGTGTATCACATTGGTGGATTTCACTTGTTTGTCAAAATTTGCATCTTCCCTCTTTGGTTCCCCAGCGTTGTCATTTAAATGCATATTTAAACAATAAAGATTTTTTTCGAAAAATTTCTAGTTGATGCAACTGTGGACATCCACTCAGAGAATTTAAGAGAGAACTTATAAAATTGCATTTTTATTTTGATAAATTACATACAAGCATTTAATAGAACATCATACACTAAAACACAGCTTTCTTAAGTGAAATTTATAGTACGAGAAGCAGCATAAGAACAGCCAATATACACGTATTTGGTCACCACTAGTAAACAAACACTTTTTATTTTAGAGCTTTCAAACTATAAATATTGATACAGTAAATATTGTTGTATACATGACATATGCCATTTATTATTTTTATCAAGCATCTATTTTGTATCAAAATAAATAAGAAATATCAACAATAAGAGATTTGAAAAAAAATTTTCAATAAAATCCTCTTCTTCCACTCAAAATACAGCGTTTAAATTAATTAAATTTACACTAAATCACAAATTTGTGATGAAATCACACTCAGACAAATTGTGATTAAGTGAAGCAGTCTATTTAGTATGAATGTTATGTCATTGTGCTTTGTTAACAAGTTTTAAATACAATTTTTGTAAAATTTTTCCTCAAAATGTTGTTTTTGTTTATGTATAAATTGTTGAGTTACGATTCGCCAATTTCAAGTGCAAGCACGCCACGCACGCAAGCTGCAAGCAAATTTATTTGAAGCATCACAAGATCATAAAATAAATAAGAAATATTTTAAAAATGAGGATTTTTTCTAAATAGGTGTAAAACCGTAATATGAATATATTTGTATAGTGCTGGCATATAGTATTGACGAAAAAGATTAAAACAAATAAAAAACAGGAATTTCATTGATTTAGGGAGAATCTTTACTACTTTAAGGGGCGTTCCAGATGGGTGATCCAACCGTGGGATCACTGAACGTTTAAGGGCTACTGCAAGAATCATCATCAACTTGATTAACATATACTTGATTGACCTTCACAACAACTCTTCTGTCACTCTAACACTTGGAATTTTTTAATGCTGCATTTCTAAGTGCTTTATTTAAAATCTGCTCAATCTCATATGGTGATTTTCATAACAAAAAGCACGATTTACCATTTTGACGCTGTTTATGTTATGGCATTTCAAAATCAGACGACAGACGCAAAAATCGTAATGAAAACCCCATTCAAATTCACATATGGTGATTAAACATTTGAAGATTAAATAAACATTCAATTCGCTTTTTGCCTTCTCTACTAATGACACGAAAGTAACAAAGAGTAAATTTCGTTTGAAGATAACCACAGAGACCTCTGAAGATCGATTCCGCAACTTATTGACTGTACTACGTATATTGCACATGCAATGTACAAATTCTTTTGTCAAATTATTTACATTAGAAAAGCATTTTTTTATCACCAAGAAATGTTAGCTTCAAAATGAAAGCTTTCTTCATTTCAGTAATTGAAGTTACTTCCTTTTTTATAAAAAAAAATTAATTATATTGCCAAAGCAATCTCGAAATTTAAAAAGCCAGAAATTTGATTCTCAAACCAATTAAGCTGAAATAAAGGGAAAAAATAATAGCGTAGCTCTCTTATTTCAGTAATCTGATTAAACGTATGTTTATTGTTCATAAAGAAACATTTCTCTCAAGCCTTTATATAAAAAAACTATGTTTTCTTAAATTACATCCTTTATTCCATTTTTACTGTAATGCGGATGCTTCTATACCCCCAAAGACTAATATATATATATATATATATATATATATATATATATATATATATATATATATATATATATATATATATATATATATATATATATATATATATATATATATATAGGAAATTCTTAAGGAGGATAAAATTGTTTTCCACCACAAACAACAGTTTAACATGACGTATTAAAAATATAAGTATGCCTTTACAACGGTATAAATATATAAACAGGATTTTAAAAAAATTCCCTTCCCTTTTCCCCAGATAAAAGCATGAAATTTAAACTTTTATGAATTGAACTTTTAATTCCACAAATCTATATATTTCAATTATTATTATGTTTTAATAAACTGCACTGTAAATAAATGAGCATTAAAATTTGTAAAGGATTGATTTGGAAGTGCCACGACATTTTCCTAGCAACTAAAGGTCTAATAAAATTGGTATCGACTGTTTAAACCCCATTCCGAATGCCGAATGGTAGACATGGGGTAATGTGATTCTTTAAGGTAACGAAGCTCATGAGTTCGATTCTTACTTCTGACATGGATGTATGTTGCTTTGCGAATCTGTTTTAAGCATTAAGGGACAGTCTAACCCAGCGGTCGGCGAACTTTAAGACTTCAAGGACCCCTAAATGTTTAGTTTGTATATGAGGGACCACCAAATATATGAATTTGAAATAAGAAAGGAAGTTGTAATGAAGATTTTCATGTCCCTTCATTACATATTTCCCTTGTGTGTTGCATATTTGGACCTACATTTTCCGCCTTTTATTGACATATTAATTTTTCGCCCCTTGCAGTTGAAGCTTTAACTGTTTTCTCACGCCAGCAGCCTTTTCTCCTCAAACACAGCAGACCTCGATCTTGGATTAAATTTCGGACCGAACTTCCAATTCTAGCCACCTGCATCCGGAGATCTTAAACCTTTCGGTCATAATTTGCGCCCATCGACTAGTATTCTGACGTTCTGAAGGCAATATATTCCGTTTTGCTGACAGGCACTCTTTTTAAAAAGTGGCGCTTTGTGGTAGGTTGCCAAATTCCGCTCCACATGGCCCTTGGAAAATTTTCAGCGCATTGAATGAGCCTCCACACAATTGGCCTTTTTGTTCTCCGCGCTCTTTGTCTCGGCTTATCATTGGTCAGAGCCGAGGGTACCCTACGTCTTGTTGAGATCGCGAGGTTTCCTTGACGTCTGAAAACCCGCTTGCAGGATGTGTTTTGGGCGTTTTCGGCGTGAGCGTAGGCAAAGTTTTTCTTAACTTTCAGGAACCTCTCAGACTTGTTTTTTTCTCTTGGGATAAAATTTTTCGTTGAAGTCCACCTCTATCTTTGGCCAGCCTAAGCACTCTCGCCTTTTTCGATTTTACTGCGACTTTCTTTGAGTTTTTTTCTTAAATAACCAACGCCAATCAATCATCAAAAAAGCTCCGTTACCCACCATGGGATCATGGCAGATGTGACAAAATAAACTATTTGTATAACTTTAATAAGTAATTGCATACTATCAAATAATAAAAATAGGCTGTGTCTCCATCAAATCAGCGTCTGTTTTTATCTACCTCCGTCTCCTTCCTACAACTGGTGCTCGCCTTCCTTTACATATGATATCGGACTTTTTTGTTACAGTATTCAATTATTTTATTAACACAAAATGCCCATATTAAAAGTAAAAAAAAAGTGCTATTGTAATTCTAAAAGAACTTTAAGATCCACGGAAGCTCAGTCGGCAAAGGCAAAGTTCTCGTAAATGGAGGGTTGCGGGCTCGGAGCCCAAGCCGGTTTAAAATCAATATCTCTGGGGGTGGCAGGCCTATGACTCTTGTGCTTGATCCCTCCTTCAAAATTTCGAGGACCCAATTGAGCAAAAAGTTGTACTTTCACCCTTTTAGGTGCTCTTTGAAACAAAAGGCACACTCCTTTGTTAATTTTTAATGCGAGAATCGTACTTGGATTGACCAAGTGGCACAAACCAACAACAAAAGAACTTTCATTAATCGGCTCACCAAGTCAAGTAAAATACCACTCATGATATCATCTCACCATGAAAGTATTACTATTTTCATTAGTTACTTTATCTTTATTTTACTAAAGAAATACATAATATCTACTTGTTTTTTTCACTCATTATGGGGTTCCTTATCTATTTTATTTGAATCTGAAAAATAAAAAAAATATATTTAGCTTGAAATCCAATTTTATATACTACTTATTTCGCTAATAAAAAGTACCTAAGATTTTAAAAAATAATAAAAAAAGTTCTCGTGAGTTCTGTAAGTATTCATTTTTTAAAATCAATTTAACTTTTTGTTGGGGAGTTGCAGCCTATAACCATTTTTCTTCCCTTCTTTTGAAATTCTTAGAGGACCCAATTTAGATAGTAAAAAAGTACCTAAGATTTTATATAATGTTAATTCAAAATAGTTCTGCAAGTTTTCACTTTTTAATCTGAATGTTAATGGTACTTTTTATTGGTTGAGTGCAGTTTACAGTAAATAATCCACTTTTTCTTTCGGACCACCATTCTTTTGAAATCCACTTATATACAATTTACCATAATAAAAGTACTATTTTAAAAATCTAATAAAAAGCATAATATGCATCATAAGTTCTGCAAGTTTTTTTTTTAATCTGAATTAATGGTACTTTTTTTTTGAGTTGCAATAAATAAATAATATTTTAGCTTGAACCATTCTTGAAATCCAATTTTATATACTACTTATTTCGCTAATAAAAAGTACCTAAGATTTTAAAAAATAATAAAAAGCCTAATTCATCGTAAATTCAATAAGTATTCATTTTTTTAAATCTGAATGTCAATTTAACTTTTTGTTGGTTGAGTTGCAGCTTACAATAAATAATCCATTTTTCTTCCGGACATCCATTCTTTTGAAATCCAATCTTAGATACAATTTATTTCGATAATGAAAAGTACCTAAGATTTTAAAAAATAATAAAAAGCCTAATTCATCATAAGTTATGTCAGTTTTTACTACTTAATCTGAATGTTAATGAAACTTTTTGTTGGTTGAGTTGCAGTTTACAATAAATAATCCACTTTTTCTTCCGGACCACATTCTTTTGAAATCCAATCTTAGATACAATTTATTTCGCTAATGAAAAGTACCAGAGCTTATAAAAAATAATAAAAAGCCTAATTCATCATAAGTTCTGTAAGTTTTCATTTTTTAATCTGAATGTCAATGGACCTTTTTGTTGGTTGAGTTGCAGTTTACAATACATAATCCACTTTTTCTTCCGGACCACCATTCTTTTGAAATCCAATCATAGGTGCAATTTATTTCCCTAATACCTAAGCTTATAAAAAATAATAAAAAGCTTAAGTCATCATAAATTCAGTAAGTTTTTACTTCTTAATCTGAATGTTAATGAAACTTTTTGTTGGTTGAGTTGCAGTTTACAATAAATAATCCATGTTTTCTTCTGGACCATCAAACATTTCTCACTGACTACTGGGGGTATGTGGACCACCATTTACCGACTACTTGTCTAAGCTATCTTGAAGAAAATAGAGACCACAGATCTGCAAACCAGACCAAAGCTATTTCGAACTGTTACGAACATCCATAAGTGCTATTCAACTCACAGACACCGGTACGGTTAGATCAATGGTTGATACCGCCCCTCGGAGGGCGGTGGGAAAATGCTGGTGGGCAGTGACCCTGTTTCGGGCGATAGGGCCGCAATGTGGGCTTTCAAATTTTGGCTATCAAACTTAATTTTAACAATGCTAAATAAATTTATTACATCAATTATATAATTCACACGATTTTTGCTAGTAATAAAACAAATTCAAGTTATAGTACCCGAACCAGTTATTTTTATTTCTTATGTTCTGCGTTAAATTGGACTGAGGACTCAGAAAATTATATTTAACCCTTAATTAGGCAAAGTCCACAACCACGAACAATCAAATAAATAAAATCTTTATAATAAATATATATTTGTATCGATAATATATAATATATTAAATATATTATATATTATCATTTTTAATTATTATTATTTTTTTAAATTATTATTATTATTGTTATCATTATTTATTTAAATATATTTTTAATCGATATGAAAAAAATCTTGTCAAATTAAGGGTTAATCAACAAAGTTCTTTTGATTTGATTTGTATCGCTATGGTCTACTTATCTGCAACACGAGGGCTATTGAGATCGGGACATACACTTAAAGCCGATTCCGAACTGCTACGAACTTCTATTTCCCAGTGGGATTCGAAGCCACGCACATGAACCACACACATTTGAACCCACGATATTATATATATATACATATATATATATATATATATGCATATGTATATATATACGTATATGTATATATATATATATATATATATATATATGTGTGTGTGTGTGTGTGTGTGTAAATATATATATATATATATATATATATATATATATATATATATATATATATATATTCCGTAACTTTAGGAAAAGACAGAAAAGCAAATAGCTATAAGATAGATAGAGGGTTTAATTCTTACTACAGGAGTTAACTAATTCTTTCTTTTTTATTCAAATGCTCTCTTTTATTCATTTAATTATTTTAGAATCATTTTTAAAAGGTAACTCATTGAGGCAAATAAAATAATAAAATGTAAACAAATGATTTTTAAAAAATGATATAAAGATATATGATGTATGATAATAATGATAAATGATGATAATGATATATGATATAAACAAATGATTTAAAGTGATACTATCAGGATGAAAATGCTTTTTTAAAACATTTCTAATTATTGTATCATATTAAAATTATCACAATACCCTAAATGTATCAAAGAATATATTAAGTAAAAATTTATAGCAAAGATATTTTTGCAAAACAAAGCTACCATGTCTTCCTGAGACTACCAAAGTAGTTAATAACTAACATATAAAATAATATCTACTCCTAAAGATAAATACCTTATATAATAATGGCTTAAGTTATCTGTCCGTCTGTCCTCGAATTTATGAAGCGATTGGACCTGGAATGGATAGGGACATCCATATTGGATTCTTGAAGAGTTAAGGTTAGCAAAATTCAAAGCAAGTCTTTAAAATGTTCGAAATCCTCCTCCCCCCCTTTCGAGCGTTTAATGCCATTATTTCAAGTCTTATTTTCCCCTGTTAAGAGCAGGCTATTAAGTTTATCACATAATAAATAGGTAAAAATAGCATTTTTTTCTAGCATTATGACGTCATTTCTTTAACCATCTCATTTAATCATTTCTTATTTTAAATTATTTAAATATCGTCTGCATTGTTTTCATACGTTTTATCACTGAACTTAGATATTACGTAAATAATTTTCTTTTATATTTGGCTTAAATAATAGATTAGGTACATATGTGATAGTTTTAAATTTAATCATCGATTATTTTTTGTTACAATAAAAATTTTATCACCGGTATTAACAACAAATTCTTTTCATAGAAGTCTAAGAACCTATTTCACATACTAATAAATATCTAGCGTTTAAGTTATATATCTTTGAAAACTAAGAAGTTTGTTCGTTTGTGTGTTTGTTTTTTATACATAAACACACAGTTTGACTAAATGAATTCAACGTGATTCTAAAATCCATTCACAGTATCGCTAGATTTTAGAGTAGTATGAAGATAAACAAATTATTGAGCGTATAGCAGATAATTCTCATCGAAAAATCAAACCATTTTTTAACTGCCTCTTAGGGTACTTATAATTCTGGAAAATTAAAATTTACTAATCCCGTCATATGACGGGCTATATGCTAGTTTTTAAATTTTTAAGGACTTTAGAATATGCAAGAAAATTGAAACTTTTACTGATTATTTTTTGTTAGTTACTCCAAGAGTCAACAGATTAAGAATGTTAGACATATTTTCGATAAAATGTTTTAACTCGATTTGTGGTTTTAAATATTTAATAGCATGATAATGATTCAGTTCTTTTTAAAGTTTTTGTGTTGAAAACCGGTCACATTTTTTTCTATCTGTAGTTTAAACGGAAATGTTTAACTGATTGGCTTTACATAACCCGAAACAACAATCAAACAATAATTGTTTATTTCTTTTGCAGTACAAATTTTAAAATGAGAAACTATTTTTTTAGAAAATTACTTTCCGTGTCATATTAAAAATTTTCCGGCATTTATTTTCGAGGCAAACAACACATTCCGTGAAAAATAAAATATAAATTTGCATTTTTTTTCAGGAGTTTAAAGCTGTTAGAAGCCAAGAAATAAACATATTTAGCAAAAGCTGCAGATAACAATGAACGTTTACATAAGCAATTGTCAGGATTAGGGAGATTTCAAATGAAGCAAATGCGGCAATTGCTTTTCCCTGAAAACAGCTTTTATAGCCACCGGACATGCAGTATCTGTTGCTTAGCAACGAAGCTGCAGTTAAAACAGCTCTATGTGGGTTGTTAAAGAGATAGCGAGAATTTTCTCAGAATTTCCAATTTATGAACCTTATCCAGATCAAAATTATCTAGAGATGGTGCTGAAGTAGAAATAATGGCAGAATAATAATAAATCTAGCGAAGAATTTATTCGGGAATTAGTTCTAAATAAGGAAAAAGTTTTTATGATCTGGGAGTTATAGTTCAGATAATGACATTCAAGCATTTTCATTTTTAGTGCTCTCAAAATGTATTGAGCGTTAATTGTGAAAATACTGTGATAAGAACAAAGAACTTTGTTTCCAGACACTTTTTCCCCAAATCATTAAACACTTTCCTGCAAAATACACATTGTAATAAGTTAATACAAAACTAATCTTACCATTTTATTAAAAAATTTGATGAATTAATTTAAACCTATTTCTTAGTTTATACAGATTTTTTTCCTAAATAATAAATTCAAATAACTTTTAAATAAAATAATTTAAGCGCACACACAAGCACGCACACACACACACACACACACACACACACACACACACACACACATATATATATATGTATATATATATATATATATATATATATATATATATATATATATATATATATATATATATATATATATATATATATATATATATATATGTATATATATATATATATACATAAACTATATATTCATATATACATACACATATATGCAATGTAAAAATTTAATAATTTAATCCTAAACTAAAATTACTAACATCTCAATTAAAAAAACTACCAAATCCGCAATTTTTCATCTTTTTAGTGGCCTCTCGGTGTTAAACTCTTTTGTCTCCTTCCTGTACGCGAGATTAGCTCGCCAACCTATTTTGCTGGTTATGTGCATTTCTACTGTTGTTATTAAACAAATTCCTTTCTCACATCAGTGGCATCCCAAGGTTATAAAAGGCTATTCGACCATCCTTTGTTGGATTTTGGCTGTGGACGTTGTCAAATAAAAAGGATATTTAAATTCTCCTGAAAAATCGTATTATTTTTCGACCACGATACATCCCAGAAGCATGGCAGGCCACGTTATATTTATATATATATATATATATATATATATATATATATATATATATATATATATATATATATATATATATATATATATATATATATATATATATATATATATATATATATATATATATATATATATATATATATATATATATATATATATATATATATATATATATTATATATATATATATATATATATATATATATATGTATATATATATATATATATATATATATGTATATATATATATATGTATATATATATATGTATATATATATATATGTATATATATATATATATATATATATATATATATATATATATATATATATATATATATATATATATATATATATATATATATATATATATATATATATATATGTATATATATATATATATGTATATATATATGTATATATATATATGTATATATATATATATATATATATATATATATATATGTATATATATATATGTATATATATATATATATATATATATATATATATGTATATATATATATATATATATATATATATATATATATATATATATGTATATATATATGTATATATATATATATATATATATATATATATATATATATGTATATATATATATATATATATATATATATATATATATATATATATATATATATATATATATATATATATATATATATATATATATATATATATATATATATATATATATATATATATATATATAATATATATATATATATATATATATATATATATATATATATATGTATATATATTATATATATATATATATACATATACATATATATATATATACATATATATATATGTATATATATATATATAACATTTCCAGCTTATAATATTTCATATCTATGGTCCCAATTTCATCTTTATATCGGTAATAGAAGACAGACCTCGTTCAAGAAGTTTTACTTTTAAATATTTTCCCGCTTAAGAAGTTTTTTTTTTTTTTTAATCTAAAGCTCTCTTTTCTGTTTTATCACGAGGCTTAATCTGTGACTAAACAGAGACGGAATAAATGTTTGTTGGCGAAGAGTGAAGAATTACATTTGTACTGTAACATTTAAACAAAACTGAAATGTTTTTAACTTTTTTTATTTTTTGCAAGATGTAAGAATGCTAATCTTTTGTTCTAAAGGTGTATCAAAAAAACTGGATTTTTTAAAGATTTCATAGAAGGCAATAAGCCAGAGAGATGGACAAAAATATTTTAAAATGTTACATGCTGTTATTAATAGTAAATTAACATTATATTTACAGGCGAAAACATGAATTACTACAACATAATTAAACCATAAACTAGAACTATTGTTCCGCAAAAAACGCTACAATGGCACACACTGATTTATTAAATATTTGAAAGAAGAAAATTAAAATACAAGGGTAATACTAAACAGAGAACATCTTACCATTCATAATGGCAACAATAATTAATAAGTAATAAGTCAATAATTAGTAATTAATAAGTAATAATCAATAAGTAATTTAGTAAAATAGAGGTTTGGTTTGGTTAGGAGTGCTACGGTCTACTATTTTCCAGCACGAAGGCTAATGAGACCGGGACCTACAGCTTAAAGCCGATTCCGACCGGCTACGAACATTATGCCACAGTAGGACTCGAACCCACGAACTCCGGTACCGAAATACAGCTCCCTAACCAATCGGCCATCTTTCAGCAAAATACAGGGAAATACAGATTGAATTTTGCTTTCATTTTGGGAGTGAAAAAATAGAATTAATATTTAATCGCTTAGTAACTTTAGAAAATATTGTGTAATTCTGGTTATTACTTCAAACTCTAACTAAATGATCATACAGAAAATTCTTTTTTATTACTTCTTAAAGTTATTTTTACACGTAATGTAATTAACTGGAAAAATCCACAAAATTCTTCGAAATAAATGTTTAAATAAACTCGCTTTTCAGAGTTATCTAAAACAGTTTTTTGGCATTATACTTATTCTTAATGCAGTATCAGCTCTTTTCTGAGAAATAATATATGTGTATTTCAGAAAAAAATAGGAACTCATAATTAATCTTTTAGGAGTTTTTAAATATTAGTTATATGTCAATACCTGTGGGTGTCTGTTCTTCTTTTTGTCAGGATATAAATTATCTTTTCTGTATTTTACTAAACGTGAATTTTTCGCATGCAAATTAATAATTAGAATAACCATATGAATTTTTTTTTCTTTTACTATTGCTCATCACAGACTAGATTACCCATATTTATTGCTGAATAAGAAATATAAATTTTTCTTCACAAAATCAATTAATAACCTGTGTTCCGGAGATAGTTTTATGGTTATTCATGCATTGTCATTAGCAAATAATATTGCAAATAATGACCATTTTGTTATCAACCAGTTTCTTTTTGCATAACTTCACACGACACTAATTTTTACTTAGAACATAAATAATTTACGAAGCTAAATTTCCATTACCAAGGCAAATGATCAAGCGCAATATTTAACAGTTAATATACTAACATTATGCATTACATTAATAATGTATGCACAGTTATGAAATTCATTTTCGCGATCATATTAGAAACTTGGGAAAGATAAAAGGAAAATACCGAGGAGTAATTCAAACTTCCTGTCTGAAACCTTTAAAGTTTCGGGTTTCAGACGGTAAATTAGTATATCTGATTTCTCAAGGAAATCTTATTTACAGGAAATTAGAAAGATATACTGACTTTTCAAGGCGGTAAAATTTTGTAGGGTTTCAACAGACATGCGTTTCGTTGAATCTAATTTTAGAATCACTTCTCGGGTATCTTCCCCAATGTAATTTGTGCAGTGGTGATCAAATTCTAATTTTCTCTAATTCCAGAAAACTTTAAAGTGGTGTAGATGTTATACGATTCTGTCTCACAATTTACTTTATTTATAATATTCGAAAGGGTTCACTGGCTTTGATATTAGTTGCTGAAATCTGTGTTTTATTCGAACCAAACCAAGTTTTAAAGTAGAATAATTGTTAGACAAAAAATAACCAGGGTGTTTTATTTAAATCCCGTTTAAATAAATAATTGAATTATTTATCATAATTGATATATTCTGATTTGTATCAAAGATAAGTTAATTCTGCTATGTGTTTCTTATAGTAATAATGTTGACGTTCATTATTTAATTAAAATATCCTTTTTTAATTATGTCTAAAGCGGTTTGGTTGATTAAAATTTAATGGGCCTTCTTCAAAGATATATTATACAAAACACTAGTTATAATAACTTATTAAAGTAGTTTTTTAAACAATTTTCTTTTCAGCATTACGGTTAATTTGTTAATTTGAGGACTAATTAGACCAGAACGTATTGCTATAAGCTGATTCTGAACATTTTGCAATATTTTGTGTTAAAATAGTATAAGTGAATCAAATGTTAAACGAACCAATAAAAAGCGAACAGCAATAATTATAAAGGTTCATGGTCAATATAAAAATATCAAACTATAATATAATTAATAGAAGAGGTTGTAAACAAGTCAGATTATAAGGGTAAAAAATGGTATGACATAAGAATTTTAAAAAAAAATTCCAAGGTAATAAACTATCCAACCTGTGAAAGCTAATATTTTATGATTTAAAATTTCTTTGATTATTAAAATCAGAGCACTCAACAAGTATACGCCTAACCATCATTGAGATGCTACATGTCTTGTAAGTTGAAACAGGCAAAACCCAAAAGCAAATGGACATGAGTATACTGTGTGAGACTAATTAGCAGGAGAGTAAGGATGATTGGTTGCAGTTTTAGGGTCATCTTGGGATAAATTGTGCCAAATGGAAGAATATAAGCACAATGGAGAATACAAAACAGAAAAAGTAAGTTTAGAGTGCTGCAGAAAAAATTTAAATGAAGATGCAGTAAATTGACAAAAACTTGACACAATACTGAAGAGTAATTAAAAATGAGTTAAAGGTAATCAAGGTATACAAAAAAGAATAAAATCCTATATGTAGTTTGGGGCGAATTTTGTTACCATTGAGCAATTTGACCTGGAGATTGAGAGTGATCTTCACTTTTTGGACCTCCCTGAGTCCCTGATATCCTTTTTTTTTTAATTATGTTTATAAGTCTTTATCTGCATACGAACTTGATTGTACGTATGAAACCAAATTTCGAATACGTACATTATAGAAATGTCGTAATTTCCTTTCAACTTTTGGATTACTTCTGGTTTTTCCTTCTTCCAACTACTGAGTCACTACTCCTGTTGCTATAATGTTTCGGATTCTTTTATTTATGTTCATAAAATACCGTGTTAGTGCTCCTAAAAGACGAATATTACTTATGTATTAGTGTTCGTATTTTCATTTTTTTTTTTTTTTTGTAAAATAAGAATAAAAGCATGAAACGAGATTATTCTTCTGTTCTATGAATGTACGAATGAGCCGTGGTAACTCAGTCTGCTGAAACAGTGATCTCATGACTAGTGGGTAACAGGATCGACGCTCGAGTCGACCAAACACCCACCGCGTTCATTAATAGTGGCTAGGTCATGTAAAATAGGTTCGTAGTTGCAATACCCTCCAAGTTCCCAAATGGTAACTCTGAAGATGGCAGGCCAAACTTGAGGGTCTTCTGCTTCTGCTTCTAAATTACAAGGATACTTTCGAGGTTTAGTTAGTCATCAGCCTCGTTGTTGTTGTTGTCTTATGACACTTGGTCAATCCAAGCACGATTTAGCCGGAGGCTCTTGTATTAAGGCAAAAGGGTGAGCCTTTCGTTTATAACGAGAACCACAAGGGTGAAAGTACGACTTAGGCTCAAGTGGAGGGTCCTCGTAATTTTGAAGTAGGGGCCAAGCAGAAGACACCCCCCCAGGTTTGGCCTGCTATCCCCAGAGGTATTGATTGAAACTTGGAGGACATTGTGACCAGGAACATATTTTACGTGCCCCAGTCACCTTTAACGAACACGGCGGACCTTAACCGGCTCGGGCTCCCAACCCGCAACTCTCCAGTTAGGAGAGTTTAGCCTCGTTCCTCCCTTAAATGAAGCTGTATATTTACCCTTAACCTTAAACCAGTCACCTATTGTGACCCTTCACAATTGGTGACTATTGGACCTATTGATAGGCTTTCCTACATCAGGGGGATGCGTAACAACAAAATCAGTATATGAGAAACTCCAAGTGAGTCTACTCTCGATTTTCAAAAGTTAATTAATTAGAAATTAATTAGATTTTATCATACATATACAAAAATAATATTTTATGATTATGTAAGTTCGTGTATTTATGTAACTATATTTTGATACGTAAATTAAAATATAATTATTTACATAATCATCAATGTATATATATTATATAAATATATTCTAATTTAAATACTTTAAAAATATATAGCCCGTCATATGACGGAACCAGTAAAATTTTTTATTTTTTCAGAATTGCACCCTATAAGGCATCCTGTAAAGCACCCTATAAGGCAGATAATTTTTTTTTTTTTTTTTTTTTTGCTGTAGAATTATCTGGTACACGCTTCAATAAAAATATTGACAGTGATTATTTGGCGGCATATATGAATGATGTCCAAATTTGAGCGAATCGATTGCAAACTGTATGGTTATGTATATAAAACAAACACACAAACGAACAAACTTCTTAATTTTCAAATATATATAATTTAAACGCTAGATATTTATTAGTCGGGGAAATAGACTCTTATGATCAATCTTACCAAAGTCGTTTAATGGCTAACCACAATTAACCTATGGCGCCAACCAATGATAGGAGGCAATTTTCCGTTTAAACAGAAATTAATCGCGATTAGCGATAAACGACTAAAAGATAAGCAAAAAGTAATTGATGATTAAATTTAAAATTATCACATATGTACCTAATATATTGTTGAAGCCATATAAAAATAATGCAGACGAATTAGAATAATTTAAAATAAGAAATGATTAAATGAGATGGTTAAAGGAATGTCGTCATAATGCTAGAAAAAATGTTATTTTCATCTAATGTTATAAATTGATAAATTTAGGGCGGTCTCACAAAGTCCTTTAGCGGCTAACCGCGATTAATCTCTATTTAAACGTATAATTGCGTCCCACGATTGGTTGGCGCCATGAGTTAATCGCGGTTAGTCTTTAAACGACTTTGGTGAGACCAGCCCTAAATCGCCTGCTCTTAACCGGGAAAAAATAGGGCTTGAAATAATGGCATTAAACGATCGAAAAGGAGAGAAGGGGTGGATTTCGAATGTTTTCGAACTTGCTTTGAATTTTGCTAACCCTAACTCATCAAGAATCCAATATGCATGCCTCTATCCATTCCGGGTCCAACTGCTTCCTAAATTCGAGGACAGATGGACAGATAGCTTAGGCTATAATTATATAGGAGATAATCCTAATTATCGTACATTCTTATTAAAATAATTTTGGTCCTCTTTGTTGCTAGACCTGCTAGAAATTAGTGATAAAAGACAATGGATAGTTAGTCACGATAGTTAGTACTATTGATAGCTTGCTTTTTATATTCTGAATGTGGCATAACAATGAATGCTGTGAAACAAAATTAAGACTTCTTAGTGAGATAATAGTTGCTTTATATCAATTGTATTAAATTTTATACTTCCTCCTATATAGTGTCAAATAATCATAGTGCATCTGAAGAATTTTTTGTTTTTTCTACAGCATATGTAACAGTAACATCACTTGGGGGAACGGTAAAATTGTAAAATACATTTTAAACATTTTTAAAATTGAAGAAAAATGTAAATTTTTATACCATCTGTAGTTTTTAGATCGAAAAATTGAGGCTACTCTAGCACTTTTAAAACATAAACGAGATAATTAAATGTTGATGAAACAACATGTTATTTTACTTTAAAATGTTGTGTTCATTATCTTAAAATTCTCCCTGCTCCTCGTTTCTCTCTAGTTCCTATTAAATTTCTCTTGATTGTTCGTTATTTTCCAAATTTAGGATTTTTAAAAAATTATTTTAAAAATGTATAATCATTCGTTTTCGTTATGGATTGTCAACTCCCACATTACACAATGGGAAGATGATGAAAAAGAACATGATTTAAAAAATTTTAATTTCATGAATACACGAAAAGCCGTAAAGTAAAATATTTTCCTTTGTATTATATTGCATGTATATTAGATTCAATATATAATATTTTTATGTATACATAAGATAGTATTTCATTAACAAATATAATTTTTTGATTATATTGGAAAATAGCTTTTTGATTATATCTGAAAATTTTTAAATGTCTTTAAAAAGAATAAGTCTTTTTGATAATCAATTTATATTAAACTAAAATGCTTATTAAGAATTGTGCATGTAAAATTTTGTAAAAATGTATTTTATGATTTCTTATACTATACCTTGGATTATATTAAAATTTGTAAAATTTTATTGAAAACTTCGTATAGAAGAAAATATCTGTTTCAGAAATTTATTTTTCCAACTGTTATTTGTAGTCAAAAAAGTTCGCAAATACTACAGACAGGAAATTAGCATGCTTGACTCTAGTATTCACTTTTTATGAAGTACTTAGCATTTTTATAACTTCTGAAGTCTTGAATTTCAATCTTAGAAAAAATACTTTGGGAGATGGTTAGAGTTTTTTTAAAGGTATTATGTTAGTTTTCATTCGAAGGAAGGAATTAACCCCCAGAGGATATTAAAAACTTCTGATTCTGGGTAAAAAAAAAGTAGTTTACATGTTCTTAATAGAGTCATGAGACAGAACAGAAAAGTTTTTGTCTGAACATGTGATACTTCATCGAACGGTGAATTTCATTTAAATATTGTTTGTTTTGAACGTAAGGATAAATCATTTTAAAATGTCTAATGTCTTCATTTTATGTGTTTTGGGTTTTTTATACCTAAATATTAACCTTTTCCGAAAGTTTGCTCGATGTTTCAAATGGTGAAGCAGATTTCAAAAATACTGTCTAAAAAAGGATAAAAAAAGGATGTCTGGATAAAAGTCTGGTCAAAACCAAGCACTTTCTTCCACCACCACCCCCGATCTAGTGTTCAGCTGTCATATGGAATAAATCCCAGATATCTTTAACAATAATTCGAATTTCGCTCGTGGCATGGATGTACGTAGAAGCAGTATGCTTTAAGCAATAAGTCCTGGTCTCATTATCCCTCGTGTAGCAAAAAAGTAGACCGTAGCGCTTCAAACCAAACCATACGAAACCAAACTATTCTGATTTTTGTTAAAGTGGCGATTCCAAACAAAGGAGACGCGGCAACTCAGTCGACAAAGGCAAAGGACTCGTAACCGGAGTATAGAAGTTCGAATCTCGAGTCAGCCAAAATATACACCGTGTTTATTAATGGCAGCTGTGGCATGTAAAACAGGTTTGGGGTGACAATGTCCTCCAAATTCCCAAATGAAACCTTTGGATGTGACAGGTTAAGCCTGGGGCTCTTCTGTTTGGTCTCTTATACAAAATTACGAGGATTCTTTTTGGGGTTAAGTCAGGCCACAATCCTCATCGTTCTTCGTTCAAAGTAAAGCTGTATATTACCTTTAGCCATAAGCCAGTCACATATTGCTACGGGGTCTAATGGACATGGTGTAAGTAGAATTCTTACGCTGACCCATCCTAAGACATACATCAGCGACAAACTGAAGATCAGTCGCCACGACAGCAATCACGACAACTATAAAGCTATAGCTGATCCGTCATGGTCAGAATAGGAGGTCCGTCATGGTTCGAAATTAATTTGGTCAATCCCAGTAAGGAGTAAACTCTACAGGGGTAAGCTTAAGACTACCAGGAAAATCACTAGGAAAAAACACTCGGGGGAACCCCGAGCTCGCGACACCCGTATATGCTTAAGGAGGCATACCCCTAACGTTGTCTCTCATTTAGCACTACCCAGAGGACACGTACGGCTTAAGCTCGTGGCCGCGGACGCGAGAGACGTTGTCCCCCATGGACCTGGTGTAAGGCTTTCCTACACCAGAGGATGGGTAACTACAACAACATGTCAAACAAATTACTTATAAAGGTAAAAAACACTTAACAATCCTGACTTTATCGGTACTATTAGGAAAAAAACTTCCACTGCAAAATGTAACTTGGATACTGTATTGTAAATATTTTACCCCCAATATGAACTTCCGAATTTTATGTACATCTTTAATCAAAACTTTACTCATACTATGAAGTAGTTCTGGGCTTTCAAATAGCAACTCATACCCATTTATAAATAAAGAAATCTTGTAATTTATAAACAGTTCTTAATAACATTAATTACTCTTAATGATACATTTCTCTATAACTGATTCAAAAATTAACGTTTGAAAAATTATCATTTTGAAAAAAAATTTCATCTAAGCAGATAAATTTATAAAAAATATTCTTTATAAAATTAATATAAATATTCTTTATCTATTAATTTAAATAAATATTTTTATATGTTTTTTTTTTCGGGGACAAACTTAATTCTTTTATGTTGGGAATTCTACTTTATTTCTTATGAAAAATATCAAATTACCCTCCTAGTTTAGCTTTTTGTTGTTTTCAACTGCAGAAAAGTTTTAAACAAGCTACAAAAACTTTATATTGTATTAAACCTGAACTTAGTAATTACTTTTAACCTTTCTGCACTACCAGACACGGTGTGAATAGCAACTACGTGAACGTGCAAGGTTTTATTAATTCTACTATGCAAACAATACCATAATATTCGTTCTGGATAACAGATCTTTGTAAATATTACATCTAAACACTAGTCTGAGAATTCTAACTACCAAAATTGAAAAATTATCTTTTTTCGTGCTTTGAAAGTAAAATCAGTATTATGTGGAACACGATTTTGTGAATACATTAAGTCATGACTAAATTTTTGTCAGTACAAAAGGACTTATTGAACAGATATAAATATTCTTTAAATAAATGAAAATTTTAAAGCATCTTCAAATGCAATAGATAAACAGAGGTGTAGTAGATAACTTAAAAAAATTTGCTGTGGACATAATTCCTTATCAGCCTATTCAATTATTATACTTTTTTTGTGCTGCACGTCCTTTAAACTTATTTTATTACTTATTTTAATGTGAGATAAGATCTTCTAATTCTTATTACTATCTTCATTCACAGAGTTCCAGAGAAGAACGTATCAGAAATTGTACCAGAATACCTATTTTAGTTATGTATCTTAGTTAGGGACTAAATTACCAAAGTAATTCAATTTTTTCCAATTAGTGTAATTATCAGTTATCTACAACGTTTTTCAGCAAAACTTTTGTGTAACATATTCCTATATTATTCATATTGTAAGCGCCACGTTCGTCTCTATCGGTGTTTAAGACGAGAGTTTGTAAAAGAGAACTATTAGGCATTGTAAGATGCCGAACAATTGGAGACGACAGTATTGTGTTTGTGATGGTGCTCAGACGCACGGACTTTGGAAATGACAAACGGGGCGTTTATGAACGCACCGACAGAGAACTGAAATATGTTTTGTGTGACAGAGTAGCCCAGGCGCCAAGGTCTCTTTGGCTACCCCAAGGACGAAAGTCAAAAACAGGGGGGAGGAGATCACCCCTAAAAATGAAGTTTTCTGGTGGAGAAGAAGCGGGAGGCACTTCCGTCTGAACTCTTGAGACGTATAGGTAGTTTCTTTCTTGGAGAGATATACCCCGACTTTGCCGGATGATTTTGATTGATTATTTTCTATATCGGATGAAAGTAACTTCCACCTGCAACGTTAACTAAGACTTTTCTGTAAATAAATCAACTTTATTTTTAAATACTTAAAACATCTAAGGAGTCTAATTCTTGCATCATCAAGACTGCCAAATTTCCCTGAACCCATGCTACATCATACCCAAAATGACTAGGGTATTAACAAGTGAACGGAATTAGAAAATCCTGTTTACACATATATTCCTATTTTAATATATTTGCATGCCACATTTTGTTTATTTAAAGTATTGCTATGTATTAATAGTGTTCATAATAATTACGTAATTATTTCCCCCTTAATTAACTTTTGTACATGTTTATAATGCTTTTCAGGTTTAATACACGACTAGCGGTGCACTCAGTTATCGAATTTGTTATATCACATATACATCACTAGACCTATAATTAAGTGCATTAATTATTAATTAATTGGTATTTTAAAAGACCTTAATCAAACTTTCCTATACAGTACTATACATCTTTATTATTGTCCCAAAACTATATTTCGCTATAGACTACATTACCATATCAGATTTGTCTCATTTTTAAATATTCCGTATATTTTAATTATGCTTAGTATATGCACTCTCCTCTAAGTGCATCTGCACTGAGTAAAGTAACCCCCTCGCCTTGAGTCGTCCTTTCCGGGATCTCCTCTGAGCCAACATTCTTTGGCCACACCCTGTACTTTTTCAGCCCTCTTTGGACACTTTCTCTCCATTTTAACCATTTTTTATTGAAAATATCTCGATAACGCTAATCGTACAGACTTTTTTTCTTTAAAAAAATAACTCCCACACCACATGTCAACGTCTCTCTATCTCCATTCACATTTATGAGCCAATTAATATGACTTTCATTGAAATCCATTAACTTTAAGTCGAGCTAAGTTGAGCTGGTCCTGTTGATAACAGCTTCTGCTGTGATCACCCTAAACTGACGATCTTTTTGAGATCGATAGATATTTAACCTAATTTTCATGTTTCATCCTTAGATTTTATGTATAGTAATGCTAAGTTGAACTGTC